>JAKWIY010003053.1:40020390-40620390 GCA_027704805.1 Solanum corneliomulleri
GACAAGAGGAGATAATTGATTGGACGGTAAGCGCACTCCTAGCACTCAAGAAAGTATAATGTTGAAGAAGATAATGCGGGAGCTTCTTGTGAAAGGAACAATCTTTTATAACTGAAAAATAATTGGACATACTACAATGAAGGGGTGATATTTAATGTCAATAATAAATGATGTATTTTTTAAAATTTGATTGATGTAATAAAAGAAGGTAACATTAAACTACCAAAATCTTGTGTTATTAGTAGTTGATGATGATGATAAAAAATATATCATTTTATCACTTCTCTTTGTATTTATAATATAAATATTGATAAGTTTGTATATGTTTCTAATATTAGATTTCACTCACTTTTGTGCATGTGACTTTTCCATCAATTTCATGATTTTCTTGTCTTTAATATACTTTAATTACTTAGTTTAGATTTCAAATCCTCCTCTCTTTTACTTGACGAGTCTATACACTTTCATATCTCTTCCTCTATTTAAATTTTAAATTCTAAATTCTAAATACGCATTTTTTAATTTCAGTCCTAAATCCTTTTGATCGGTTACTTCTTATTTACACTCTAGCTAAATTGTATTTTTTGATTAATTTTCGAAGTCCCTTCTTAAACCACGTGGGAAGGAGTTATTTCGTCATTATCACTCACCCACGAAAATGAAATACCTCTTCACGTTTTTCTCAATTTCACACCTGAAATATTTTTCTTTATAATCTCCAAATCATCCTCTACGTTAAAGAATATAAAATCCCAATTTACCACATACAAGTATATTTAAACTTTAAATATATATAGTCTTGTCACATACCTTGTTCATTAACACAAAATGTCCAATTATTCTCCCAATTATATACTTATAAGTAAATCAATTGTTCTAAAAAAAATATTGATATCCATAGCTATAATACTTCATCATAATATATTTGAAATCCTAATTAGTTCATTTCTTTTATTTTTTTACTTCATTTTTCACAATGATGATAAAAGTTAATACAAATTCATGAAATATTTTACAACTTTGTAAAGTCAATGTTATCTTTGTATAGTTAATCTATGTACGGATGTGTAATATCTATTATATATGTATATATTTATAGACAAGCAAATAGATTGACTTAGTTTATGCAGTTTATCATTCACAAATCAATAGACACACACAAAAAAAGCACAAAGACTTGAAAAATTCTTTTTTTTTTTTTATCATCTTTATCAATTAAAGTGTATCAAATGAAAAATAAAAGTGCGAAACCAACAAAGATTAGCGATCGAACTATATTCCACTCACAATACTTATAACTCGGATTAAACTTTTCAAAAAATGCATTTTATAATTGTGCAATTTAAGAAAATGGATGTATTGAACTTTCATTTTTAAAAAATTATCCGAATTCGTTGATTTTAATATTTTTTCCTCGACAATTAATGAATGGACTCTGTCTATCTCGTATGAAGCACTTTTATTATTTATTCATTTTGTAAGTTGTCACTTGTAATTATATAGAAATAATTGTAGCCAAAAAAATTATTAAGTTATGAATTTTTTCATAGAAAATAGTTAAATTATCCACTACAAATTTTAAGTCGTCGCTATTTAACACCTTAAATATTTTGTGACAAATTTTTTGTTGTCACTAAATCGCAGATTGATTATAGACAATAAAATCTTTGTCACCAATTATTAATATTATTAGTGACAAAAATAAAGGTCATAGTTAAATCTAAACTTTTTAAGCTAAAACTTATAATATTTAGCTACGAACTCTAATTTGTCGATATTGTAATAACATATTTTTTAGATGAATCTTTTTGTGTCCAAAGATTAATAAATTTTAAGACAAAAAATAATTTGTCATGAATTAGATACATTACTAGTGACAAAATAATATGTTACCGATAATTTTAAATTCACAACTAACATACATAACAAGTGGCTCCAATTATTTTTTTGGTGGAAAACATTAGTGGACAAAATATAACTACGAATTTTTATGTTTGTCACTAGAAGTATGTGTTCATATATTTAAGCATGAAAAATAAATTTTGTCACTAAAAACAAATAATTAGTGATGAATTTGATGTCATAGCTAATAATTTTGTAACAATATATCATATTTGTTGTGGTGTTACATGGAGTATATATGCTTGAACTTGTCATTTGTCTCCCTTGTACACATCAAACCAGATTCCGTTTGTCTCTTGACTATTACTTCATTCATTTGCCAGTGTTAATCATCACCTACCAATTTATTGATTTTAGTGTTTTTGTAAGAAAATAAAGTATATGAAATATTTTTAAAATTGTTGAAAATTTTCTCGAAACAAAAACTTTATCATACACATTTTAGAAAATTTTGATATTTTAGTCGTGTTTGGCAGTACGAGCAAAAGAACATAAATAGGGTGTAAATTGAATAAGCCTTCAATGTATAAACTAACATACATAAAGTGGTACTTAAAATTTAATTTAGAATTGTAGTAAAGAAATGACTCATAACTAATATATCAGTTTCAGTAACCACAGTTGAATTTTAGGGGTAAAAATGTCCAGGTTCTCAAATATCTGAATTACTGCTATTATTGGAGACGATTTAGAGTTAGTGAATATAGTGTATCTAGAATAAATTATATATATCCTTATATCACGAGATATATGTTTGTAGATATATCTAGATGGATCAAAATTTAATAAAATTTAATAAAATTTGTACTATTACAAACCAAAATGTATCTAAATATTTTACTTCAAATTAACTAATGAAATTTTTGTAAGTTTTCTAATAATGTTTGGTTATACTGAACCTTCTTAAAAAAAGTCACAAAATAAATTTCAAGTTCAAAAGAGTAATTTTAATAAGTTTTCAATTCAATATTACTTTTCTGACTTACAAAGTTTCCACTTGTGTTCTGTCTAAACCTAGCTCGATTTCTAAATAGGGGTATATATATCTTATTTTAAAAGATTTCTTATTTTTTCAAAAAAAAAATATTATACTTTAATGGGATTTTTCATACTAGCACTCTCTCCTAAGACAACACATGCAAGTTTGCCCTCATACAACTCAACTCACGAGGTTTTCCTCCCTCATGCTTTATTATAGTTAAATTAGGAAAAGACATATACTCTCTTTTAAAATTTAGTTACTCACTTGAAAAAATCATATCGATTTATTATACATCTAAATTACTTAAAAGTAAATTTATTCACTCCTAAAATTGAAATAAAAAAAATAACAAAAAAAGTAACACGCGAGCGAGTCAGGAAAATTAAAGTTTAAAAAAGCAATAAAAAATAAAAACCCTCCTTACCCTCCACAACCTCAAAGCATCACGACGAATAGTGTGGTGGTGTTGATTGTTGTTGTTGTTTGTTATTTGTTCAAATCTGAAAGTGCGGAACTCATTGAAACGTCATCAAAATTGTGACTGATCAATTTGAGCTTGTCGGAATACCTACAAAATAAACTAAAAAATAAAATCAAAAAGGGATAAGGAGAAAGGGCTTCATTTAATGTTTGTTGATGATTGATTTGAGGTTTTGATTGGCTGTTTTCTCTGGTGGTTTAGGTGGTTGTTTGGTGGCTACTAGTTTTTCAGAAAAGAAGAGAAAACGCCGTTGTAGAGGTTGTGGTGGTGATGAGTTTGGTGTTTTTTGGCGGAGAAGACGAAGAAAATTATAGTATGAGTTGAAATGAATAATTTTTTTCTGGCAAAATTAGAGATAAAGTGAGTAGGATTAATGGATGAAAAAAATATAATTATTAAAAAAATTTAATAATTAAATATAAATTTATTAGTATAAAATATAAAATTAGTAAAAAATGTTAATCATAAAGAAAACAAACCAAAAAGAATATAATTTCTGATATGGAGCTGACATACTAGTGTTGAGGCAGCAACTATGTAATACATAACATATGGTAAGAATAGTGTTACACATTTTAAAATGGTATTAAATTTATTTTTAAATAATAGAAGTGTAATATATACTTCTAATAGTTTAAATAAGTTGTTGATTTTTCGAAACAAGCTTAGAAAAATTGATGTATTTTCCCTTAAAAAACAATAATTTCATTTTATCGAACAAAAAGTGAACAACTCGACATTATTATAAAACTAAGTTCCAATATCTTTAGTCCTAATCATATTATTTGGCTAATAGCTTTAGCAAATAGAACTCATTTTAAAATTTAAAAAGATAAATAAAGATTTATTAATTTTTTTCATGATCAATCATCATTAATTCTATCATAATAACAATAATATATTCAATATAATTATATAAAGTGAAGATTATTTTACTAGTGAAGTAGTATTAATTAAGTGCGTATTTAGGAAAGGTAAAAGGATAATTTAGACATGTATGATTTCATTTTATTTATATTAGGTGCAGGAAAGAAAATTGCAAGGTGAAGAATCGAATCTCTACTGATAAAGTAAAATTTTAAAGGGAAAATGGTCTGATATACCCCTCAACTTTGTCATTTGGAGCTAATATACCCTGCCGTTATAAAAGTGGCTCATATATGCCCTTACCGTTATACAAACGGCTCACATATACCCCTCCCGTTACAAAATGGCTCATATATATCCTTCATTTAACGGAAGTTAAAAAATTAGTTTTAAATTTATATTTATTACTTGTAATTTTTTTAAAAAAATTATTTAGGGGTATATATGATTCTTCTATCAAAGTTCAAGATATATTTTAATTTTTTTTATATATAAATTATTTTTTGACTTTTTTTATTATAATTATTTGAGTTTCTTATTCTTATGTTTTTTCTTTCATTCCTTAGCTTAAGAAAAAAATTTAAACTATTTTTTTTGTGTGTTTTGTAATTTAATTTCGTATTCGAATAAAAAATATGGTCATCTACAATAAGTTTTACAAAAATATTAGTGAAACATAAATAAATTTGATTATCAAAATAATAATTATAAATTAGTCATTGAAACAAAAAAAAGGCCAAAAAAAATATGTTTGACGAGGATTAAATTTACTCATATGGGATTATATTTTTTAGAAAAAAATAATAAAAAATTAGATTAAAATTATTATTTTTGCGATTTCCGTTAGAGGAAAAGGGTATATGTGAGCCATTTGTTTACAAGTAGGGGTATATATGAGACACTTTCATCACAAGGGGTATATCAGCTCCAAATGACAAAGTTGAAGGGTATATCAAACCCTTTTCCCAATTTTAAATAACTAGCCAACTGAATTGAGCTATTAAGATTCCTCCAAACTTATTATGATTAATGTTATTGCATATTTTTCTTTAAATGCATAAGAAGAACCTTGATATACAAATAATATGATAAAGTAGAACCGAAGCTTGAAACTTGTTTGATCAAATTATTAAAATTTATTAATTTTTTTTTTAAAAAAATTAGTATTGTTTTTCTAAAAAGGAAAATCTTGTGTGAGAAGCAATTTGTCTTTGATCAATTAATTTAAAAAATACTTTTAAGTATCAACTGAAAAGTGTTTAGCCAAATTTTTGAGAAGTATTTTACAAAAATCCTTCAGTAAGCAGCAATTAGTATGATGAGACATGTTTTTGAATTGTATATTTATATTTAGAAAATTAGTACAACAGTTGATATTAATCATCATCATCATTATTATCATCATCATCATCATCATTATTATTATTATTATTATTATTATTATTATTATTATTATTATTATTATTATTATAAGAATTCAGTTAACTGATTATATAAGAATTAAAATTGATGTGTTCAATGAAGATGACATGTAAGAAAGAATAAGTTGAATACAATACCAATCAAAAACATTAAACGAATCCCAAGTATTATTATTATTATATTTGAAAAACTATATGTGTATGGGGTTTTGTTATTACTTCTTTATTTATTATAAAATCTTTCTGTACTTTTTTTTGTTCTCTCTCATTATTTAAATATCAAAATGAAACAGTACTAATGAAATAGAAATTTTGAATAATTGATGTTTAGGTTTTTACACTATGTTTTAAATTTTCTTTTTTGATTTATTAGAAATAATTTTTATAACGTAAATATAAAAAAAAAATTTGTGTATATTTACCCTTCTCGAAATACTTATGAAATCATTAAATATATCGTTATTTAAGTCTAAATATATGAATTAAGAAATTCACATCACGAAGATAGATTGATTCACTTGGTGATTCACCTACCTCTAATTAAAAGTGACTCAATGTGTTGGATTATATTATGAACATTTGAACACCAACAATTAACTTAATATCCTCATAGGTTATAACATTGAAATGACCATTAACAAAGCTTATAATAATGACCTTATTTCATCGTCTTCTATTTCATAATATTTTTAAAAAGAAATAAGCACAATGATAATTAAGTTGTTCAATATCTACCTATACATATATTTTAAGTTATTATTTATACTCGTTGATAATATTATTATATGCGTTGATACAATATCATAACATTAGTGATCTCCAAAACAAAAGAAAGAATAACTTAAAAAATGTAAATAACAAACAAATCAGAAAAAAAAAAGTTTAAGGTAAGCCAATACAATTAGTGATTTTCAGAATAGAAGAACAAAAAATTAAAAATGACAGAAACTCGTAGTAATAAAATCTATTTTGATATTCAAGAATAAATCAAAACACCGATACTTTTTTTTTCTTAAAACTAAAAAATATAACTCAGATGACCGTTTTCTTGTTAACTCAAAACCACAATAGTTAATATATATATTTTTTTGTCTCCCACCCAGTGTTTCTAGTCGATATTAAAACTCCAACTAAATTTTGATTCCATATTGTTTTTGATAATCTTTTAATAAATCTGTGAAGTAGTTAAAAACCTCCTTAAAAGAATGTTAACTATAAAAGGAAAATAAATCAACAATCCTCTTACATTTTAAACAATTCATTTATTATTAACAATGAAAAAAATTTAAAAAATCAATAATTTCGTGAGTTAAAATAATTGGATGCTATAACATTTAATAAAGCCCTAAAAACAATCATATAATATAACATTTATAATAAAATTTTCCCAAAAAAAACTTTCAAAAATGCATAAATAATAATTTTCATATCCGTAGTGTGAAAGTGAAAACTTTTCACAAATTTTCATGCAGTTATTTTCCAGACACGTGTAAAGTTTGATTTTGTTTCTCAATAGATAATTATAACGGACAGTATTTTTGGATCAATTTCTAAAGTCCCTCCTTAAACCACGTAGCAAGGGGCTTTTTCGTTATTTTTCACTTAACCCACAGAAATAAGATTCCTTCACGTTTTTTCCACTTTCATACTTGATTTATTTTCCTTTATAACCTCCTAGACATCTGAAGGTTTCTTCAATCATTCATCATTGAAAATCAACTTCATACTTTTATAGAGTTTTTTTTCCTATTAAGTTTGTTTAGTTTGAAATTCAATAGCTTTGTCGATTCTTTCAGCTTTTGCTAAATGGAGAAAGCTAATCATCAAGACAAAGGAAAAAGGATTGTAGAGGATGTAAGTGTAGATTTAACATTAGATCTTCCGATGGAAACTCAAATGGAGTACTGGAGGCAAAGGAATTTGTTGCCGCCTATGGATACTGAAATGGAGTGGAGGCAACAAAATTATCCATTTTCTGTGACCATGACGTCTTCTTTGCTGAGGGATACTGAAACCGAGTGGAGGCAAAGGTTGGAGGCTGAAATGGCTTGGAGGCGAAGAATGGATACTAAAATCGAGTCGAGGATAAGGTTAGAGGCTGAAATGGATTGGAGGCGAAGAATGGAGACTGAAATTGAGTGCAGGCGTAGAATGGAGACTGAGATGGAATAGAGGCAAATCAGTGGTCCATTTTCTGTGACGAGGGCAGCTTCCATGCTGCCAATGGAGACTCAAACAGAATGGGGGAAAATGAGTGATCCATTTTCTGTTAATAGGACGGCTTCGTTGCCTCCAATGGAGAATGGGATGGAATGGAAGGAAAGGAGGGACCTCCAGACACAGACACGCGGGGACACGCAGCAGAATAGATGAGATAAACTAAAGAATGTTATAGTTGTTGAGGAAAATGAAGGGAATGGAACCTCTTCTTTGCCGTCACCTGGTGGATCTGGATCTGTAGGAAGTTTTGGTTCAGCTGGAACTAGTTCTGAAACTCAACAACACCTACCTAATCATGGTAATCGAAAACTCAATTAAGTTGTTTCATTTAATTAATTTCTCTATTTTCATTATTTTTTGTCTAAAACTAAGAAATATTTTTTTCCTTCAGTTGATGGCACTTCCATTGCAGGTGCAAGTGGTAGTTCTAATGTGATACCTCCAGTTAATGGCACATTGGAGCAAATGCAGCATCTGATAGTAGCAGCTATTGAAGCTACTAATGAGCAATCACCCCACTTATCGGGGAGAGAGGCACTCAGAAACTTCTTGCTCAAAATGCCTGGTGTTTCCACCCAAGGTGATGGACCAAATGGAAAGAAGATCGAAGGATTCTTGTACGCGTATAAGAGGGGAGGAGAAGTGAAGATTGTTTGTATTTGTCATGGTCATTTTCTGACGCCAGCTCAATTTGTCAAACATGCTGGTGGAGGTGATGTTGAAAACCCTTTAAGGCTTATAATTGTCGATCCTAATTATTATGCTTTGTAGTGACAATGGCTATTGTCCGAAAAACTGTATTAGGTTTAATATCGTTGTTATGATATTTTTTCTTTTGTTGTTGTACCAACTGACTTCAATGGCTATTTTGCCCAAAAAGGCATTAGCTTTGATATTGTCGTTGTTATTTCATTTTTCCTTTGTTATTGTACAGAACTAAGTTCCTCCTATCTAAGATAATAAAAATTTTTCGGGTATACCGCTTGTTTTGTTATGCTATACATCACCATTTTTGGCTTACTTGGAAGCAACAAACAATTTCTATTCAACAAAATATTTCTGACACCTGGCAAGCCTTAGCTTGTTGTCCCCTTTTAGAGATGGAGATGAATTACTCTCTCGATTTAAAAAAGTCTAATTTGACTTGATATAAAATTTAAGAATTAAAATAGATTTTTTAATTTTGTGATCCTAATTTTGATGTCCAATGACATGGGCTTTTTCTTAGAAGATTTTGTCTTGCTCTGATCATAATGATCAGGGTTATCAGTACATCTTCTTGGTAGAACTGATACATGTAGCTATTTAATTTTGTTGTTGATGATGAAATAAATAATGACTTAGCACTCACTCGAGCTTTTTAACATTTTATGTCAGAAAAATGATAGCATGCATATAGAATAGTTATCATTGTTAATGGCTAAAACATTTCATTTTGGACATCCTGGACAACAATTGAGTGTGAAAGATAAATTGCTCAGTGACTTTAACATTTTCCTATTTAGGGTTCAGATGGACTCAAACCCATTTGTCTCGAGAAATAATTTAAGCGAATAAAATTAATGTTAGATTATTTGTTTTTTCTTTTAATTTTATTATTTGAAATAGGAAAAAGTGTCAAATATACCTTTTACTTTCATTTATTTGTATGTTTTATTAGTATTTGATATGCTATCCAGGAAAAAAATCATGATTAATGAACTTGACAAATATAAACTTAACTTAGGGTTTCCTTCAAACAGTTGATTTCACAATAAGTTATCATTATAATTGCTTTTCATTTTGTTTTATTGGTTAAGATTTTTAATATTTATATGTTAATTAAGGATTTAAGGTTTGTGCAGTTTAACTTTTTAAAGGGTTTTAAAGATACTTTTCAACTTAAAGAGTGATCAATTCTTGCTAATTGTTGAAACACCTATTGAAACACCTGATATTAGTTGTTTTCCACTTTTCCTTATAAAAACCCCCAAAACAACTTATCCAAATTCTAAGTTTATTTTTTGAGTTAAAATTTTATATTTTTTTTAGTCTGATAATATTTTTTGTTGATATAGAATGTATCTTTTTAGTTGTACATGCTAGGGGTATCACAAGCCAAGGATTTTTGTTTTTAAAAAGAGTGTATATTGGGTTGGTTGTTATATCTTATTAATTTATGGGGATGCACCTTGTGCGTGTACCCATATGTTAATAAGTAAAATTTTTATAAAGTTAAATAAATATTATTTTAAAATATAATACCAACTTAACCTTCGTGAATTCATCTTATTATTCTTCCTTTAAAAATAAGGGTGAAACTATAATATTATAATATTAGATCGATTCTGTGTATAACTTTAAAGTAACGAATCAAACCTTTCAAATATAAGTTATAAAAAAATACAAAAATGTCGAATGCAATGAATTTGATTCATGTAAATATCAGGTAATCAAACTTAGTCAGTGTAGGACAATGTAGAAGTCATACCTGATAAGTTGATATTTTTAACCTTATGAATTCTCATCTTCCTCAAAATTCTTTTCGGTGTTCCTAAATAAAGGGAAGATGTCAAACTTGCGATACACTTTATTGTTACTCTCGGGTCATAGATTAATTTGAAAAAATATATAAATGAACAAAATCTTACAAACAAACAGTAGAAGATGGAAAATGAGGGGAAAAGAGGAACCTTACCATAGGAGAACGTAGAACTCCAAGTGGAAGAACCCAAGATGACAAATTCATATTTGGTAATGGTATATATTATTTAGCTGCAACTCTTCATGTTCTTTAGTTTAAGATTAGAAGGGGGAAAACCTTTATTTATGTACTTACTTAAGAAAAATATTCGTTCAAGCCTAGCTTTTCGGGTATGAGTTAGGCCTAAGATTAATTTAACAGATTTAATTGTGTATTCCTTAAAGCTCATAACAAGTTTGTAACTATGTAGTAAGATCCATGGAAGTTATACTTCCATGGATGATTGTGCAGACAAGAAGGTTTAGATTTGGAAGAGAAGAGTATATTTCTTAATACTGAATTGATTCCATACAATGAAGGAGATGACTTCTATATATAGAAGTGTACATCAGCAAAAAAAATGTGCTACTAACTAATTATGTTGTAACTAACTTGTGCTAACTAATTCTGTTATAACTAACTTCTAACAACCTCCTCCAACACACTTTCTGCTAACACTCACACTCACTTAGCTATTTCTCAATATTCCCCCTCAAGCTGCAGTCTGAATATAAATTGAAGACTCCAAGCTTGGATAGTAACATATGATGAGAAGCTGCTCCTAGACCCTTTGTAAGTAAATCAGCTGGTTGTTGTTTTGTATTGATATATGTAGGCAGTATCAACCCACTCTTGATTCTTTCCCTCACAAAGTGACAGTCAATTTCTATATGTTTGGTCCTCTCATGGAAAATGGGATTGGCAGCAATTTGTATTGCTGCTTTGCTATCACAATATAATTGCACAGGTGTAGTAATGACAACATTCAATTCTTTCAGTAATCCTTTTAGCCAAACAACTTCTGCCACAACACTTGCCATACTCCTATATTCAGCTTCTGCAGAGCTTCTGCTTACTGTGTGTTGTTTCTTGGATTTCCAGGATATAAGAGAGTCCCCTAGCTTCACCATGTAACCAGTTACAGACCTCCTAGTGTTAGGACACGCAGCCCAGTCTGCATCACAGAATGCCTCCAGTTGTAAACTCCTTTTACTGCTTAATAGTATGCCTTGACCAGGGCTTCTTTTGATGTATCTTACCAATCTCAAAGCTGCTTCCCAGTGTGACACCTTAGGTTGCTGCATAAACTGAGATAGAACCTGAACTGCAAAGCTGATATCAGGTCTAGTGATTGTAAGATACAATAATCTACCAACCAACCTCTGATAGCTTGTAACATCCTTAAGTACAGAATCTTCAGTAACCCCTAGTAGTTCATCATGCTCTACTGTGGTGAGTTTAATATTAGCTTCTAGAGGTGTATTTGCTGGTTTTGCACCACTAAGCCCAGTATCTGAGATTAGTTCAAGTGCATATTTTCTTTGATTAAGTAATATGCCTGTTTTGGATCTCAAGATCTCAATGCCTAAAAAATATTTGAGATCACCAAGATCTTTCATCTTGAATTTACTATGCAGAGAGTCTTTTAACTCTTGTATCAACTGATGACTGTTTCCTGTCAAAAGTAGATCATCTACATAGATGAGGATCACAACAATGTCAGGACCATTACTTTTAGTGAAAAGTGAATGATCATGTGAACTTTGTGTAAAACCAGTATCCAACAATACTTCAGTAAGCTTTATATTCCACTGCCTAGAAGCTTGTTTCAAACCATACAAGGACTTCAACAACTTACACACCTTTTGTTCCCCCTTCCTTCGAAATCCCTGTGGTATTTCCATGTACACCTCTTCATTGAGATCACCTTGTAAAAAGGCATTATGGACATCCATTTGGTAAAGTGGCCAGTTGTGTGAGGCTGCTACACTAATAACAGTCTTGACTGTGACCATTTTTGCAACAGGTGCAAAAGTTTCATGATAGTCTAGTCCTGCTTGTTGATTATAACCTTTGGCTACCAACCTTGCTTTATATCTTTCCACTTCACCTGTGGCCTTAAGCTTGATTTTATACACCCATTTAGATCCAATAGCCTGTTTTCCTGGTGGCAAATTCACAATGGACCATGTCTTGTTGAGTTCTAGGGCAGCAATCTCTTCTTGCATGGCATGCACCCAATGTGGACTTGTGGAGGCTTCCTTGAATGTATGAGGCTCATCAACATTTGAAAGAGAAGTTAGAAAAGCCTTGTAGGAACCATTCAGATTGGAATAATCAACATAATCACTAATAGGATAAAGACATGTATTATGAGCCTGTTTAGAAGTTGTAGACACAAGATAATCCTTGTGCCAAATTGGAGGCTTAACAGACCTATTTGGTCTTGCATTAGGATTACTAGATGTCACTACAATAGGTGGAATAGGAGGACTAACATCTGCATTGGTACACTCTTCATCACCTAAAAATATGTCCTCAGAATCAGGCATAATGATGTTGTTCTCTACTTCTGATGGAGAAGATACATTAGAGGGATCATAATCAGCAGGGATGGCTTGTATAGTAAGAGGATGGTCCTCATTACAATTATATGAATCTGGTGCTGATGGAATAAAGGGCTCTGCAACTTTATCATTATTGAAAGGAAAACATTTTTCTTCAAATGTGATATCCCTGCTAATATGAATAGAGTTAGACTCTAAATCAAGCACCCTATACCCCTTTTGAGTTTCTGCATATCCAAGCAATACACCCTTCTTTGCCCTTGCAGCAAATTTATCAGATCTAGGCAACACAGAGGTGAAACAAAGACATCCAAACACTCTCAAGTGTGTTAGTTGAGGTGTGATGCCATACAATATCTCATGAGGAGACTTCCCATTCAAGACTGCTGATGGAATTTTGTTGATCAAGTAAACTGCTGTTTTTACACAATGACCCCAATACTTAATGGGAACATTAGACTGTAGTCTTAGTGCTCTAGCAGTATTCAATATATGTCCATGTTTTCTCTCAACCACCCCATTCTGCTGGGGTGTATATGCACATGAAGTTTGATGAACAATTCCAAGAGAATCAAATAATTCTCTACAATTAACATTCATAAATTCAGTGCCATTGTCAGATCTTAACACTTTCACCTTAACTCCAAATTGTGTATTCACCATTAACAAAAAATTCTTCAATACAGAGAAGACCTCAGCCTTTGATGAGATCAAGCAGGCCCAAGTAAATCTGCTGTAATCATCCACTATTGTAACAAAATAATGTTTTCTATCATAGGTAGGAGTTCTATAGGGACCCCATACATCTGCATGAATCAACTGAAAAATAACACTAGACTTATGCAAACTATCAGGAAATTTAAGCCTTTTCTGCTTGGCTTGTGGACATATATGACAATTAGTATGATCTACAGGTTGCATACCAATATCAGTAATGTGTTTCATAGCCTGAAAAGAAGGATGTCCTAGTCGCAAATGCCATAGAGTGGATAAATCATCATCTTTTAATGCAGCACTAGCTACTACCTTGAATGTATCTTTGAGCAAGTATAATCCATGATACTCCTTACCAGTCCCAATCACCTTCCCATTGGAGAGTGCCTGCAACACACAAAAGTTAGGAAAGAAATTGACACTGCACTGGAGTTCTTTGGTTAACTTGGCAACTGATAATAGGTTGAACTTGAAATCTGGTACATGCAGTACATCCTGTACTCTATGACTTCCCAACACAATAGAATTTCCTGTTCCTGTAATGTGAGCCTTATTTCCTGTAGGTAACTGAACTGTACTAGATCTCTGATTATAACTTCCATCATCAGCTAATATATCCTTAGAGAATGCAACATGATGAGTAGCACCTGAATCAATAATCCAAGTATGTGCAGAGAGTTTAGATGCAGGTGTAGATGTTATTGACACATTACCTGCTAGATTTGCCTTGTATTCACCTTCATCTCTGGCTGCAGATAAAGTTGAATTGATTCTGAGATTCTGTACATGATTATATTCCTCTTCAGTGAGCTGAAAATCACTCTGTCCTTCATTAGCAGCATAGTTAGCATAGGGCCTGAAACTAGTTCCTGCATTTTGAGTGTTTGAATTCTGAGTTGAATTTTGAGTGAGATTATTTGATCTATAACCATTGTTGTTGCCTCCAGGAGGAAGTTGTAATCCTTGCTTTCTTTTACTCTTGAAATCTGCAGGATAACCTATGATTCTATAGCAATCCTTGGATAAGTGATTTTTGTAACCACAGTGTTCACAAGCAATATCCAGCAACTTCTTTCCTCTAAATTCTTGTCTTCTATTAACCATCATAGTAAGAGGTTCCCTGTTGATGTCTATCACTCCTAATAACCTCTGGCTCTCCTCTTGTATTACTGTAGCATACGCTTGATTAACAGTAGGAACAACTGGTTTAAGTAGAATGTCACTCCTTACATGACTGTACGACTCATTCAAGCCCATGAGAAACATTAACAATCTCTGCTGACTTAAGTGTTCAATGTAGGGCTTAGCTACATCACAATTACACAAAGGAGCTGGTACTAACACATCTAATTCATCCCATAGATCTCTTAATTTTGAATAATAAATTGTGACAGAATCAGTACCTTGTTTTATAGAAGATACATCTGCCCACAATTGATACACTCTTGTGAGATTAGATTTATCAAATCTCTCCTTGAAATCATCCCATACACGTTTAGCATTCGAAGCATACACAATTGTTGTAATTAGTTCTGGTGCTACAGTACTACTAATCCATGAAAGCACCACAGCATTACATCTCTCCCATTGAATAGCTAAATCACCTTTGAAAGCACTTTTTAAGCAAGTTCCGTCCACAAAACCAAGCTTGTTTTTCACCAACAATGCCAACCTTAGCGATCTACTCCATAGGCCATAATTTTCTGGACCTGTAAGTTTTGTCGCAATTAGAGCTGCACCTGGCGTATCTGAAGCTTGAAGATAGAGTGGATGATTGTGCTCTAACGTGGCTACTGTTAAATCTCCCATGACTGAAGCTTCAATTTCGATTTACTTGCAGCAGATTGTTCCAGTTTCGCTGCTCTGATACCATAACAAGTTTGTAACTATGTAGTAAGATCCATGGAAGTTATACTTCCATGGATGATTGTGCAGACAAGAAGGTTTAGATTTGGAAGAGAAGAGTATATTTCTTAATACTGAATTGATTCCATACAATGAAGGAGATGACTTCTATATATAGAAGTGTACATCAGCAAAAAAAATGTGCTACTAACTAATTCTGTTGTAACTAACTTGTGCTAACTAATTCTGTTATAACTAACTTCTAACAACCTCCTCCAACACACTTTCTGCTAACACTCACACTCACTTAGCTATTTCTCAATAGCTCAAATATTTGAATTAACAAAAACGTTATTAGTAGATGATGATGATGATAAAAAAATATATCAGTTTATCAATTTTTGGTTTTTTATATAATATAAATATTGATCAGTTTGTATATGTTTCTAATCTTAGATTTAACTCCCTTTTATGCATGTGTGTCTTTTCTATCAATTCATGATTTTCTTGTTTTTATTATACCTCTCGGATCCTCCTCTCTTTTACTTGACGAGCCTATACTCTTTCTTATCTCTTACTCTATCTAAACCCTACATCCTAAATCCTAATCATGCGTCTTCCATTTCAATATAGGTAACTTACATGAATCCAAGCTTGCCGGTTGGAGAACAAAATTTCTTAACACGGGGAGAAGAACCACGCTAGCTAAATTGTCCCTTAATAACAATCCGACTTACATGATGCCGCTAGCTAAGCTATCTTCCAACATTACCAAAAGGGGGTGGGTGAACCAAATTTAACGAAATTTTATATGGTGCTCCAGAAATGTTAAAAAGAAGGTGGTGTAGGTGTTCAGAGGTGCAACATCAAGAATAAAGCTATGCTAGCCGGCTAGCGTGGAGACTCTTTAAGAACCCTAAGACTCTATGGGCAAATACTATTTGTGTTGTTTACATCAAATCCAAGGGACTTAGAAGTGATTCTATACATATAGGAAACGAATGATTCTAATATGAAAAAACATAATAAAAGGCTGGGAGGAGTTCAAAGAATGCTTTCACATTCTCCAACTCTAAGGAACCTTAAAGGAATCAGAGATGATAGTCAATAGAATTATTGTAGATGGGTTGACAATAATACATTATCCTCGTCCACTAAGTGTGCGTCAAGAAATAAAACAAATAATTATTTCTAACATCTCGAACCCAATAGACAAATCTGCTAAGGCTAAAACAACAATGAAATATTCCGTACATCATTAGTGTACCACAATATAAAGGGTAAAAATAACATTATAGTTCTTATATTTCTCCTCTATCTCCTAAGCTCTCAGAGTATTCAAGTCATTCCACTTAATCCTTGATACGATAGATATGTTAATCTTCTTCCTCCGCCTCCTAATCTCTAAATCAAACAACAGGAATTTAAGTTGGATTTAAATACGTAACTTGAAAACTTTAAGAATATTTTAAATTACTTAATCCCAAATCCTAAGATATAGATAAAACAACTTTAACACTATTTTTCAAATTTAACAAGCAATCCTAATTCTGAAACCCTTAAACTCGTTAACTCCTACACCATTAACACAAAATCATCGTGGCCAATTTATGAGAATTTGTTAAACACGATATATTTATTATTTTTTCTAGTTGAATTGTTGATAATTTTTCATAGTTTGAAATAAATGAATTGTTCCAAGTTTAAGAGAATCGTTGGGACATGTTTCATATTTATCCTTCATTTAATGAGGTTTTTTAACTACTTTACATTTTATAGGAGAATAGTTTGAAATAGTCTAAATAACAATAGTGGAAAGTAGCATTTTAATTAGTTATGTACTAAACTATTTTTCTTAAAAATGTGTCCTATTTCAACAATTCACTTAATTAACTGTACTAGAGAAAGTATTAAGTTGAAAAAACTACATAATTGCACAAACATTCATACCTTATTAATCTTCTTCTTATAGTTTGAAATAACTATTATTGTCTCATAAATTAATAATTTATAAATAAGGAGCTGTTTATTTCTGCACAGGCTCACCTACATTTGATAGTCATCGAACTTACAAAGTTGATCTCATACAAATAGAGTCCCTAAGACAATAATTTTGTATAGTACTGATCTTGTATATTTGTGCAAAACTTGAATAGTTTTGTTAGAACCTTACTTTTAGCGAAGCAGCTACTAAAACAATAGGTTGAGCTTCAGCTCTTCTTAGCTTTGTAATTTTATTCATCAGTATAAAAATCTCACCACCATATGGTGATAATATATATATATATAGCTTTATATATATATATATATATATATATATATATATATATATATATATATATATATATATATATATATATATATATATATATATATATAAAATAGACTTCAAATTAAATAAAGCTATATACATGTATTTTGCTCTCGGATATATTATGAAATACAAATAGGGAAAGAGGTCGGCGAGAGAGTCAGATCAGCCTTGCATATACACTTGCATATAGTATATCTAGAATAAATTAAAAATAATTATGAACCGCATTTATCCGAAATGCATGTATATAAGGACCAAAATTTTGCACGAACGGTACTTTCAAAAATACTCACGAAAAGCACATAATTAAATTCTTAACTAGTGAGATTTATGTTGTTTACCTTATGTAGGTTAGTAATGCCGAAAGTAAAAATAATCAGATATTATAACATTTAATAAAATTTTCCAATAAAATAGAAAAATACATTTAATTAACCTTTTCCTTTTTTAAAGTGATAAAAAAAAGTTATAAAAATGAATTTACAATTAACACGCGTGTCACTTTTGATCAGTTACCTTTTGGGAGCAATTTCCTAAGTTGTAAAAATGAATTTACAATTAACAGGTGTCACTTTTGATCAGTTACCCATAGATTCACATGTTTTCTACCTTTACACCCTGGAAGTTTCTCCTTTAATTTTATAATCTCCTAAATTTCCTAATGGTTTTTCCTCCCAAAAACTTTCATTGAGTTTTCTATGTCCATTTAATAATTTTTTAGTTTGAATTTCAATCTCTCTCAATTTTTTTTTTGATTTTGCTAATATGGAGAATATTGAAGAAAATAGAGAAAACATGAGGAATGTGGATCTGAATGTAGCGTGTTTATTGAACGGTAATGTGAGAGTTTAGATCTAAGAAATTTATGATATTGAATCATTCATCGTCAATAACTAATGAAAATTATTCTTTGTTATTTTCAGGTGAATCAAGTGGATCACAAAGAAGTGTTGCTTCAAGTTTGACTGATCTTGAAACCCAACAACCACCTAATCAATGTATAAAATATTTCTTCCTTTTTACTTTTCATTTACTTGAATTAAAAAATAAGTGTAAGTTCACGAAAAATGGTAACGATTAGATTCTCAAAATTACTAATGAGAAATCACGGGCGTTGTCAGGGGAAAGTGCTCAAGAAGTCAGAGAGAAGCTGAGGTACTTCTTGCACAGCATGCCTTGTGTTGTTTATGACTCACCAAATGGAAAGAAGACTAAATGATACTTATTATACTCGTCTGTGAGGAGAGAAGATCTGAAGATAGTTTGTAGTTGTCATGCTAATTTTCTAACCCCCGCTGAATTTGTGAAACATGGTGGTGGAGGTGACATTGAAAACCCTTTAAAATATATAGATGTAGTTCTTGCCTGAAAAATGGACTAGTTGCTTTATTATGATTGTTATTTGATCTTTTCTTTTGTTGTTGTACTAAATAAGTTCAATGGCTATTGCCCAAAAAGGCCTTAGCTTTGATGTCGTTATTATTTGATCTTTTATTTTGTTGTAGAAGAGTAAGTCTCTTCCATCAAAACTATATTAAGGTTATTTTTCGGTCATTCTACTTGTTCTTTTTTTCTATGCAATGTTAATTTGAGCTTTATTTAGAAGCAACTAACATGTTTGAAGTGTTTCTCAGATATTTTTCAAGGATGACAAGCTTATGCAAGTACGAACCTTATGGAAAATGAGTTAGAAAAATAATTATTATAATTGGATTGATTTAAATAATTGATCTGATTAGAGTTTCTTATAGTTCTACAATTTCGAATTCAGACAAATGGATTGATGAGTACTCTATGTTTCATAGATAATATGAAGGATTCAAGTTTCATTTGTAAAATTCTCTTATTTTCTACGTGTTTTTGAATGTAATGAAAGATTTTTTGAAAAAATATGAACTTATAATGGTAATCGAAACTATCTTTAAATATCCCTTATTTTTTGTATATATTGTTAGGAAATTCTTCTATCACAAATTCAAATCAAGTATTTCACTATGTAACTAATAGGGCTATGTATAATAAGTTTTTTAAAATTAATTTGCACGATTTTGGGCCACTACACTAAGCAATTCATTTGTCTCGCCTAGCTTGTCTAGATATTAAAAAAATGTCAATTTCTAATATCCCTATAAAAGTGTTTTTTTTCCTCTCTTGTAAGATTTTCAATAGTTATGTGTTAATTAAGCTTTAGAGTTTTAACTTTTTAAAGGGGGTTCAAAATTATTTTTCTGAAAGAAACTATCGTTCGAAATTAATAAGAATGATGTTAATGTCACTCACTATCTTAGAGAAGTCAACAAAGTAGCGGACTATTTAACAAAATGGGCCATAATGATTAACATATCAACCATCTACAATAATTTTAATGAATTTCTATATAGTATATTGTAAAATTATATAAATTTTATAGTGTTTAGAGCTAATTATAACACATCCCTATTGATCTTAAATTACAAAAAATTCTTTAAATTATTATAGGATATCAGATACATCAGAAACCAGTGGATACATAATTCACTGATTGTGAATGGTGCATTACTCAATGGGAGGGATGTATCTGAGAGAGGAGGGATATACCCGAGAGAAGATAAAGATATATTTGGTAGATTATTGTAATTTTTTAAAAAAATGGTAAATTTTTTTAGAAATAATAATAAAATAAAATGTGTATTTTAGTCCTTTTTTTCACATATTAATGGCTCAATCTTCCTGGACAAAGCCCGGATGCCCAGTTTTAGGATTAAATGTCGTAGAGATGTCATTTTCTAGTCATCCTTTTTGATTATGTAATATATTGTTATTTCTCGTAAGAGTTGTAGTATTTATGTGTTAATTATAGGGTTTGGGGTTAACTTTTTGAAGGGTTTATTTTTAAGTGTTTTAGAATATTTTAAGTTTATTTTTTAATTATGACTTTTATTTGATATTGTGTTGTGTTATGTTGCTATTTTTTATGTGGAATATATGGATGATTTTTTATGTTTTTGAGTCTCAATAAATTTAGAATTTAGAGTTTAAGGGTGGAATTTTATATATGTGATCTAGAACTTAGGAACAAACTAATTGATGATATTATTATTTTTTTCATTTATTGTGTTTCATTTCTTGATTCCTTATTCGAAAATTAATTAAGTATGAATGTACATGACAATTCCAAATAAAAATCCAATAGCCTGGTCATGAATCACTCTCAAATAATTTTATTTTTGAGTATGCATTAGATTGTAGTTTAAATGCATTAGTATAGTTGTTTTGTTTTGTTAAAATTTCTAGATCAAAATCTTAATAGGGTAGAATATTTCTTGTCCTAAGATCTAAAAGGAGGTTAGGCTTTATGTCTCTTTCCATTTGGTTGTTAATATCATTATGTTATGAATAATTAAAAAAACAAAAAGACCTACCTTAAGGTTAAGAGGTAAGTTAGAGTTGAATATCAAATTTCAATAGAAAAAAAAAACAATCATTTCTAAATTGATTAAGAAAAAGAAACTTTTTTTTTATGATTCTAGAGATTAAAGTAAATCAACAAGTGATTTAAATGTGTAAAAAAAACTCGTGAAAGAATTAATATTTTGTAACTGAAAGAAAAATGGCAAGGCACAACATTGAGGGGTGTGATGTTCAATGTCAATTATAAATGATGTATTTTGTAAAATTTTGATTGATATAACAAATGAAGGTGACATTAAACAGCAAAAACTTATGTTATAAGTAGTTGATGATGATGATAAAAAAAAATGTCCAGTTTATCACTTTTTTTGTTGCATTTATAATATAAATATTGATTCGTTTGGTTTATGATTCTAATCTTAGATTTGGCTTCCTTTTATGAGAATGTGTATTTCCCATCAATATCTTTATCTTCTTGTATTAATATACTTCACTTAATTTAGATCTCAAAATCCTCCTTTTTTTTTACTTGATGAGCCTATATACCCAACGAGATTCCAACACTTCTTTGAGTACTCGCTCTAGTGCAACTTGTTTTCACTATTATTAAAATCCTTATTACCATCCTCAATCCCCATAGTCCTTAATTTCTCCTCCATTTCCTGAGATTCATTCCACTTAACCCTTGATATGTTAGATACGTTCCTTTTCTTCCTCCACCTCTTAATCTCTAAATCAATATCAAAAATTTAAATATCTAACCTGAAAACTTAAAGAATATTTTAAATTAGTTAATCCTAAACCCTAAAATATAAATATAACAATTTTAACACATTATTTTTCAAATTTAGTAAGCAAACCTAATTCAAAAATCCTTAAACTCGTTAACTCCACACCATTAACACAAAATCGTTGTGGCGAGTTTATCAGAATTTGTTAAAAATATATAAATTTATTAATTTTGTCTTTATTGAGTAAGTTTTTGAAAATTTAAAATAAGTGAGTTGATCGAAACTTAAGAAATGTTGGGGAATTTCATATATATCCTTCATTTAATGAGGTTCTTAACTGTTGTACATTTTATAGGAGAATAATTTGAAAATGATCTAAAGAACAATTGTGGAAAGTAGCATTTCAATTAGTTATGAACTAAAATATTTTTAGTAAGGAATATGTCATATTCGAAAAATTCACTTAACATGGATAAAGGAGTATTAAATTGAAAATCTTCATCATTACGAAAAACATTCTTACATTATTAACTAACTACTATCCCTATAGTTTGAAATAATTACATATTGTCTCACTAATTAATAGTTTCATATCAGATTTTTAAAATAGATACACTAGATATATGTATTTTCTCTATCAGATACGTTACAGATAGGAAAAGAAGCAGGCAAGAGAGTCAGAGACATGAAAATACACTTGGATGTTTACAACTAACTTTGTACCTCATTTATCCGAAATACATGTATATTGGGACCAAAATTTTGCACGAGTGACAACTTCTTTAAAAAAACTCACGAAAAGACTCATCATTATATTCTTAACTAGTGAGATTTATGTTGTTTATGTTATTCGGGTTAGTAATGCCAAAAGTAAAAAATAATCAGATAATATAACATTTAATAATTTTTCCAATAAAATAAAGTAAAAAATTAACATTTAATTAACCTTTTCCTCTTTTTTAAAAGTGGTAATAAAGGGTTATAAAAACAAATTTACAACTTAAAACTTAAAACAAAACAAAACAAAAGGAAAAAAAGTAACAAAAAAAAAAACAAAAAAACAAAAAATATGGGTCATGTTTTCTCATCCTAGTGGGATACAAGAGTCTTTCACATTTTTTCTACCTTTGCACTCTACAATCTTCTCCTTTATAATCTGCTAAATGGTCTAACGATTTCTTCGTCCTGAAATTTTTAAGAAATTTTTCTATATCCATTTTATAATATTTTTAGTTTGCAATTCAGTAACTCTCATTTTTTTTTTTGATTTTCCTAACATGGACATAGCTGGATAAAATTAAAGGAATGTGAAGTTGAATTTAGGGCGCATTAATTGGTAATTTGGGCATTAACTCAAAAAAAATGAAGATATTGAACCGTTCATTGTCAATAACTAATGGAAATTATTCTTTGTTGTTTTCACGTGGATTACAAGGAAGTGTTGCTTCAAGTTTGACTGAGTTTGAAACCCAACAACCACCTAATCTATGTAAAAAAAAAAATTTCTTCCTTTTTATTCTTTTGTTGAAACACTCTTTATGTACTCAACTAAAAAGAATTGTGTAAGTTCACAAAAAATTGTATCGATTAACATTTTCAAGTTTCTCGAAGCTACTAATGAAAAATAATAAATGTTGTCAGGGAAAAGTGCTAAAGAAGTTGGAGAGAAGCTGAGAAAATTGTACAAGATGCCTTCTGTTTTCTATGACGGACCAAATGGAAAGAAGACGAAAGGATACTTGTTATACTCCTTTACGAAGAGAGAAGATTTGAAGATAGTTTGTGCTTGTCATGCTAGTTTTTCTATTCCAGCTGAATTTGTCAAACATGGTGGTGGAGGTGACGTTGATGTTGAGAACCCTTTAAACTATATACATATAATTCTTGACTACTGCAAAATGGACTAGCTGCTTTAATATGGTAATTATGTGATCTTTCCTTTAATTTTGTTGTACCAAAAAGTTCCATGGCTATGATCCAAAAAGGCATTAGCTTTGATATCATTGTTATTTGATCTTTCGTTTTATTGTAGAAGACTAAGTCCTTTCTATCAGAGATATATTAAGGTTATGTTTTGGTCATTCTGCTTGTTTTTTTTTTTTTGCCTATGTGGTGCTTACTTAAGCTTTTATTAGAAGAACCTAACAACTTTTAAAGGGTTTCTAAGTAATTATTCAACTTGACATTTTGAAAATAGATATTGAAACACTTGATATTAGTTGTTTTCTTTATGTGCTAGGATTTGGTGTATCTACTATCTTTAAGTTTTCTAACTTTATTATTCGAGTTAGAACGTCTGTATGACTATATCTTGTAACAAGAGGATGGCAAGCATATGCAAGTCGGACCTTATGGAACATGTGTTATTAAAAAATAATTATAGTTTAATGTATTTATATAATTGATTCAAATAGAATATGTTATAGTTCTGTAATTTCGAGTTCATGCCAACGGATTGATGAGTGCTCTATCTTTCATAAAAATATGAGATTAAAATTTTATTTGTAGCTTTTTTTTGTTATTCTCTACGTGTTTTTGGATGTAGTAAAAGTGTTTTTGAATAAAAATGAACTTATTATCATAATTTAATGGTCTAAACTATTTTCTGTATATATTGTTCAGGCCATTGGATTACCGTCGCCACTAAATCGATCTAATACCATCACTGCCATTATAGTACGTCAATAAAAGCACCAATAATAAGACCAACTCAATTCAAGGATATTCTTCTGTCACAAATTCAAAGTAAGAATTTCAATCTGCAACTAATATGATAATGTATAATAAGTTTTTAAAAAAAATTATTTTTCACAATTTTGGACCACTAAACTAAACATTAATAAATTCCAACTCATTTTACTTGTTCTTCGACGTGTGAGAGAGGAGATGAGTAACGTGTGAGTAAATATGACCAACTTTTATCATCTAAATATTATAAAAAAGTCATTTATCTGGATATTATATAGTTTGTATATACTATATATCACTTCATCACAAACTCATAAAGTTTGCTATCTAACAAATATTGCAAATAAATTTGCAAACGACGGATCACAACTCTTTGGATAAAGAAGAAATCAATCAACATTTCGACTTCAATTTCAAACTTATGCAATCTCCAAGTACACAATCTCATTACCAAGTCTGAAGTATAGCCTGAATCACTACTTATTACAAAAATTAACTTGTATCACTAAATAAAATACAAAAGGAAAAAGTTAAATTTTGAATTTTCTTTATGTGTTATGGTTTATTGTTAAATGCTTTAGAATTTTCGATGTTTATTTTGTAAGTCACGACTTCTATTTCTTGTTAATCAGACAATTATATAGTATAACATATATTATTAGTTATGTTATATTGTGTTGCTATTTTTGATGTATGAATATATGGATGACTTTTCTAGGTTTTTGAGTCCCAATGTAATTTAGGGATTACGGGTAAAATTTACATGTGCGGTTTAGGCTTTAGGTGTGAATTCATTGACATATTTGATTCTCTTTTTTAATTATGATTCATAATTTCTTAATCCCTTATTCAAAAATTAAATGTTATTAGGAATGTGTACGACAATTTCAAAGTGCAAACCCAACAATCCCGTCATGAATCACTCTCTAATAATTTTGTTTTTGAGTATCCTAAATTTGTTTATGATGAAGACCTACCCTTAAGGTCAAGAGGTATATCAAAATAGAATAACTCAAATTCAGGGTTGTTCAAAATCAAATCAAATTAAACCAAAATTGATATCCGAACCAATAATTTGGTTATTGAGTCAATGATTCGGATTTCAATTTACTATGAACTTCTTATTGGCCTATCGGTTCGGGTCTCGGTTTGACCATATTTCTGATCGGGTCCCAATAACCCGATAAGAAGTTTAATTAACTACATTTATATCACTTAAGGTCTTAGGCACTTTTAGCTTTTACGGTTTACACTCTAGTTTTCAGACTCTTTATAGTGACTTCATATATAGTTGACACTTAAATTTCACAATAATATTCCAAGGTTGTGATATCACTTATTTTCACTATCACTGCTCCTACGTCGGCAAGTTAACTTTAAGTCTCTGTTTTTTTATCTTCTCATTATAGTGAGTGAGTCAATGAGATATGCCTGCAATATTGCAATACTACAATCTGCAATTAAACATTTATTATGAGTAACCGCCTCATGATCATTAATGGTTTTCGTTAGTAGTACTGTTGTAATGTTTTCTCTTGATTTCATATAAAAAAATTAGCGTAGTTGTTATGAGGAATCATTTTGAGTTTTGCCAGTTTGGGCACTATTAACATCTTTGTCCAGGCTAATATGGAATTTTATTAAGTGTTTTATGTAGTAATGGACTAACGGGAAAAAATTCATCAGGGACTCTTAGCTACTGTGTATTGTTAATTAGTACTTAGTCCATTAGTAATTATGAATGAGAATTGTGTGAACTATTAACGGTTAACGGTTAACGGTTAACAATAATCGAATCAATAACAATCATTAATCGATAAGTCAATAATCGATAAATTGATATCTTAATGGTTCCATAGGGATTTAGCATGATTTGTAATCGATAACCAATAAATAAAACTGATAAAATCCAAAATCAAACCAAACTGACTGATACGCAGCCTAAAATTCAACAGAAACGAAAAACAACTCTTACCCACTGAAATAAGATTTTCTTTTAATAATGGTATAGATTTAAGTAAATTAACATGTGATTGGAATGTGTCAAAAAAATCTCATGAAAGGGGCTATCAAGTTGGAAAACCTTTTACTAGACTAACAAAGACTGCATGTCAAATGTAATAGCATTTTTGTATCCTCTTCCTCAAGTACTTTGAATTATCACGGCTGTTCGGTACACATGAACGCGTTTATTTTGACGACTGACAAAGCTGCACAATGGATAAAACTTGATTCAAAGATGCCAAAGCTTACTCGAAGAGAAATTAGGAGGCTGACTTAAAGTAGGAAAGCTACAACATAATTGGATAAGGAAAGAAGCATAAGTTTATAGTTATTTATGGCAAATACTACTTCCAACTTGTGTAAGAAAAACGTGTTTGAGGTGGCAAGAAACATAAGATTTTTTGCGGAAAAGACAAATAAGAATAAAAAGCCAAAGTTGAGTTCAACAAGGATTTGATGCGGAAAAGTTTAAGAAGGAGTTGAAGATTCGGCGAAGACGACTTCCGCACAAGGTAGGAATCCTATGCGGAAGTTTCTAAGTTTCATGAGAAAATGAAAGCAGAGCACAAGTAGGATTTCTAGTTTAAATAGGTTTTGGATTCAAGCCCAAATCTATAAATAGGGTGATAGATTCGCTTGAAGAAAATGCACACTTACATAGAGAGAAAATCAAAACACTATCAAGAGGTTTGAAAGAGTTTTGATATTAATTTGGAGAGTGTTGCGAGTTAAGTGAGAAGCTGTAAGATTGTGTTCAAGAGTCTTGTTTAAAATCTGAGTTTTGTGAGTAGGAGTTGTTCGATAAGTTATATAACTTGAAGAACATTAGAAGATATAAAACCGGGGGTTTTGTCTCTTTGAGTAGCTACAAATTAGAGTTTATAATTTCTTAGCTAGGAATTATAGTTTATAATTCCTCTAGGAGTTAGAGTTTATAATTCCTTAGGTTATAGAGCATTGTAATCGTTGTATTATTTGAAGTTTATAAATAATACAAAGTGTTGTTCCAATTGATTATCATTAAGTTTCAAACAAACAGCAACACGTTCTACGTGTTCCTTTGAAGAATTAAGGAGGGTAGAATTTCAATAAGGGCACTCAACCCCTATCTTGTAATGACGCATATTAGCTATTATTAATATAATATCTTTGTTTATAAAAAAAATTGAAAGAAAATTGGGCAACTAAAATATTGACTAACTCAAGGCTATAAAAGGTAATAATAGAGTTATCGTATGTAACCTAAGTATAGGACATTTTTTGTACAATAACGAGATTTTCATTGTCATTATTTCACATAAAAGGAAAGGACCATATTCCTTCTCTTGTAATTTATTTTGCTCAAGGTATGAATTGGTAGGCATCTACACTGAAGAACTAAACGCAATAGGAAGCTCAATAATCAAACGACAAATAACAGGAAAGAAGAAAAAAAAGCAAAATATTTTTCAGAGAAGAAGTCGCAGGTTATTTTATTTAATACATTCAGTGGCCTAATATAGACTTACAGAATTTATGGAATTATAATCCAACTAAACTACTTGCCCTGAACTCTAGGAAAATAAATTTGCACTAACTACAACTAGGAAAATATCAAGAACTAATTTACATAACAAAGTAACAGCTAACTGCTAGAAAATAGCTATTGCACTATTTTCCCCAAACCCATATTCTACAATTTCTTATCTATTTCGTGAGTAATGAAAATAGTCAAGTCATCCCACTTAATTTTTTATAGATCATACACGACCCTCTTCTTCTCTGCCTCTTAAACTCTAAATTCGAACCAAGAATTTAAGTTGGATTGTAAATATCTAACTTGAAAATATAAGTCAGACAATTTTAATTTAGTTATTCCCAAACCCTATAAAATATAAATAGAATAACTTATACACATTATTTTTCAAATATAATTAGCAAGAAATTTATACCCAAACTTAGAAACCCTTCAACTCGTCAACTTCTACTCTGTTAACCCAAAACCGTTGTTGCCAATTTATAGAAAATTGTTAAACGAAACATATTTATTTTTTCCTCTAGTCTATATAAAGTGAATTATTGAGATTCTTTTATAGTTTAAAATAAAAGAATTATTCAAAGTTTGATAGTTGAAACTTTTTTCATATCTAATTTATCATTCTTTTAGTCATGATCTTATCTACTTAAATTATTAATAATTTAGAGAATTATTATTCATTACCGTATATAGTTGATTATATAATATTGTATTTAAACTAGCAATAATATTAAATACAACAACAACGGGTAACTGCCATCCAAATAGTGTGTTATTGGCAAACTGTTGGTTGACCACCATAAGTTTGAGGGAGATGTTAATTACCATCAATTACACTATCTATCTACGATAATTCTCTTAAAATAACTAAAAAAATGGTACATTGCTACACAAAATAAAATATGAGAAAAAAATCACTGAAAATATGGCACGATGCTATAAAAATCAAAGATAAGAAAGTATCACTAGAAAGATACATGGTGACCCAAATTTGTTCAAATAATTGTTGGCCAGACGGCGACATGCATGAGTAATAGCCACCCTCGACAACGAAAGCTCTTTGATTACTTAGGTACAAGTTCTAATTTATGGTAATTAACAATAGATACAAAGGGAGAGAGGCGGGAAAAGTCAGATATATGTCAATACACTTGGATATAAATATCTAGAATAAATTAGACCTAATTTTGAACCTCGTATATATGAGAGACATGTAATTGAATGTGTCAAATACATGCATCGAGAGACCAAAATTTGACACAATAATAATTTCAAACTCATGAAAAAGACATGTATTAGGCCTTAAACAAATTAAATTTGCTTTATTTACCCTATTAAATTCAGTAACGTTACAATATTTAATAGATTTGACCAATAAAACAAAGTAAAAAAATACATCTAACCTTTTTCTCTTTTTAAAATGGTAAGAAAAATTATAAAATGAATTTATAACTGACATGTGTCACTATTAAGTGGTTACCTCGTGGGTTCAATTTCCAAAATGCTTCATAAACCATGTGATCATGCTATCCTCTTCACGCTTTTTTTACCCTCCCACCCATAAATTTTATCCTTTATAAGCTCCCAATGGCCTAACATTTTCTCCACACTGAGACTTTTGTGGAGTTTTTCTTTTCCCAGTTTATAGTTTTTTAGTTCAAAATTCAATAGTTTTCTCAGATTAGATTTTGCCAACATGGAGAAAGCTAAAGAAAAAATAGGAACTTCAAGGAATGTAGAGAATAAAAATATGAAGCTAAATGTAGGGCTTCCATTGAATGGTAATTTTGATGTTCACTTGAAAAAAATAAATCATTTTATGTGAATAACTGATAAAATATTTTTTGATGTTTCCAGGTGAATCGCAAGGATGTGTTGCTTCAAGTGTAGCTGAGGTCGAAATCCAACAATCACCTACTCAAGGTATCAAGATTTTACGAAATGATTATATATATCTAGTCAATTTTAATTTGTACCAAAATTAAAGTGGGAAATAATTTATACTTTTACCTTTAGTTCACGATGTGAAATCATATTCAATTGAATAGAAATAACTTGTGTATTCAGAGGAAAATATTGCTAAAGAGAAGTTCGAAAACTTCGTGCTCAACAATATGGTTAATGTCTACACAAAAGGTGAAGGATCGAAAGGAAAGAAGATTGAAGGACTTTTATACTCGTGTAAGGAGATAGATGAAGTAAAGATAGTTTGTCTTTGTCATGGCAATTTTCTAAATGCAGATGAATTTGTCAAACACGCTGGTGGAGGTGACGTAGTAAACCCTTTAGAACATATATTTATTGAAGGAAAACAAATTAAGTAGACTTAATATCGGTGTTATTTGATCCTTTATTTTGTTGTTGTGCCGAATAATTCAATGATTATTTCCCAAGAAGGCAGTAGTTTTTGTATCGTTGTTATTTCATCTTTCATTTTGTTGTTGTAGTGACTAAAGTTCCTCCCATCAAAGCTATATTAAGGTTATTTTGCAGTCATTCGGCTTCTTTTGATGCGTATTTTTTAAAGTTTAATTCATCTTTCCTTTTGTTGTTGTACTGACTAAATTAAAGTTCCTCCCATTAGTTATATTAAGGTTATTTTCCAATCATTCAGATTGTTTTTTGCTACTCGGTGCTTCTTTTTTTAAATCTTAATTAGAAGCAACTAACAGTTTCTATTCTACACAAATTACAAATATTGATCCCTTATTCTATTCTTTTAAAATTCGATATCAAGCCACAAAACTAAATAATGCATTTAATTTCAACCTATTTGTATAAAGCATTTCGCAAAATCTTACACAAAATACTTCATCACAAATATTTTTTAAAAATTCATAACTTGGTGTGTCCATCATCTACTACCAAACACATAAAAAAAGTCGGCCTTCAATGTATAAAATTAACGTAAATAAAGTGGTATTTGCAAATTAATTTAGAATTGTTTTGTGAGGAAATGACTCATAATTAATATATGTGTTATAAATAGGGAGGAATACCTACAAAATAAGCTAAAAGAATAAAATAAAAAAGGGATAAGGAGAAAGGGTTTCATTCGATGTTTCTCGATGATTGATTTTAGGTTTTGGGTGGCTGTTTTCTCTGGTGGTTTAGGTGGTTGTTTGGTGGCTACTAGTTTTTCAGAAAAGAATTGAATACACCGTGTGGAGGTTGTGGTGGTGATGAGTTTGGTGTTCTTTGGTGGAGAAGAGGAAGAAAATTGTGGTATGAGTTGAATTGCAAGATTAGAAATAAACTGAGTAAGATTAATTGATGAAAAAAATATTTAAAAAATTTAATAATTAAATAGAAATTAATTAGTATAAAATATAAAATCAATAAAAGAAACGTTAATCATTAAGAAAACAAACCAAAAGAATATAGTTTCTGATGTGGAGCTGACATATATACTAGTGTTGAGGTAGCAATTATTGTAATACATCACATATGGTAAGAATACTGTTACACGTTTTAAAATGTATTAAATTTATTTTTAAATAATAAAATTTTAATATATACTTCTAATAGTTTAAATAAGTTGTTGATTTTTTAAAACTAGCTCAGGGAAAATTAATGTATTTTCCCTTTAAAAAAACAATAATGTCATTTTATCGAATAGAAGGTGGACAACTCGACCTTATTATAAAACTAAGTTCCAAAATCTTTAGTCCTAATCATTTTATTTGGCTAATAGCTTTAGCAAATACAACTTATTTTTAAAATTTAAAAAAATAAAAAAAATATTTATTAATTTTTTTCATGATCAATCATCATTATTTTTAATCATAATAGCAATAATATATTTTATATAATTTTATAAAGTGAAGATTTTTTTACCAGTGAAGTAGTATTAATTAAGTGCGTATTTTGGAAAGGTAAAAGGATGATTTAGACTTGTATGATTTTATTTCATTTATATTGGGGGTAGGAAAGAAAATTGCAGGGTGAAAAATCAAATCTCTACTGATAAAGTAAAATTTTAAATAACCAACCACCTGAATTGAGCTATTAAGATTCCTCTAAACTTATTATGATTAATGTTATCACATATTTTTATTGAAATGCATAAAAAACCTTGATATACAGATAATATGATAAATTAGGACCGAAGCTTGGAACTTGTTTCATCAAACTATTAAAATTTATTAATTTTTTTAAAAAAAACATTTTTTTCTAGCATATTTTTCTAAAAAGAAAAATCTTATGTGAGAAAAAAAATTATTTTTGATCACCCAATGTAAAAATACTTTTAAGTAGAAACTAAAAAGTGTTTTGCCAAATTTTGAGAAGTGTTTTACCAAAAATCTTCAGTGAGCAACAATTAGTATGATGAGACATGTTTTTGAATTGTATATTTATATTTAGAAAATTAGTACAACTCCTGTTAATATTAATTATTATTACTATTATTATAAGAATTCAGTCAACTGAATATATAAGAATTAAAATGGATGTGTTCAATGAAGATGGCATGTAAGAAAGAATGAGTACAGTACCAACCATAAAACATCATACGAATCCCAAGTATTATTATTATTTTATTTCAACAAACTATATGCATATAGGGTTTTGTTATTACTTCAATATATGTATAAATATAAAAATCATATTGTACTTTTTTTGTTGTTCTTTTCTCATTATTCAAATATCAAAATGAAAGAGTACTAATGAATCAAATGCTTTGAATAATTGATATTTTGGTTTTTACACATATGTTTTGAATTTTTCTTTTTCGATTTGTCAGAAATAATTTTCTACCACGTAAATATAAAAATAAGTTTCGTGTGTATTATATCTTTCTCGAAATACTTATGAAAACATTAAAGATGTTACTATTTAAGTCGAAATAAATGAATTAAGAAATTCACTTCACGAAGATAGATTGATTCGCTTGGTGTTTCGCTTGGTGACTCATTGTGTTGGATAATATTATGAACACCAACACTTAACTTATAATTCTCACTTGCTTTATAACATTGAACTGATCATTAAGAGAGCTTATAGTAATGACTTAATTTCATCGTCTCCTATTTCTAATATTTTTAAAAAGAAATAAGCCCAATGATTAGTTGTTCAATATCTATCTATACATATATTTTAAGTTAGTATTGTACGCGTTGATAATATTATTATATGCATTGATACAATATCATAACATTAATGATCTCCAACACAGAAGAAAGAAATGTAGATAACAAAAAAATGTAGATAACAAAAAAATGTAGATAACAAACAAATAAAAAAAAACGCTTAAATTAAGCCTAATACAATTAGTGATATTCAGGAAAGACGAACGAAAAATTAAAAATGACAGAAACTCATAGTAATAAAATCATTATTTTGATATTCAAGAATCAATCAAAACACTTTTACTTTTTTTCTTAAAATTAAAAATATAACTCAGATGATTGTCTACTTGTTAACTCAAAATCACTGTTGCTAATAGATATATTTGTTTTCGTCTCCTACCCAGTGTTTTGAGTCCATAACAGAGCTCCAACTAAATTTCGAGTACACATTATTTTTGATATTTAATAAATCTGTGAAGTAGTAAAAAACCTCCTTAAAAATAATGTTAACTATAAAGAAATAAAATTAAGGGATAATGCCCAAGTACCCCCTCAACCTATGCCCGAAATCTCAGAGACACACTTATACTTTACTAAGGTCCTATTACCCCCCTGAACTATTTTATTAATAATTTTTTACCCCTTTTTAGCTTACGTGGCACTATCTTGTGGGCCCAACGATGGTTGACTTTTTTTTTCGAACTAGTGCCACGTAGGCTAAAAAGTAGAAATTACATATAAAATAAGTTCATGTAATAGAACCTTAGTATAGTATAAGTGTGTCTCTGGGATTTCGGGCATAGGTTGAGGGGGTACTTGGGTATTTTCCCTAAAATTAACAATCCTCTTACATTTTATACTATGATTTTTTTAAAAAAAAAACAATAATTCCGTGAGTTTAAATAATTGAATGATATAACTTTTAATAAAATTTGCCCTAAGATAATATAACATTTATAATAAAATTTGCCCAAAAAGAACTTTCAGAAATGCATAAATAATAATTTTCATATCCGCAGTGTGAAAGTGAACTTTTCACAAATTTTCTTGCAGTGATTTTTCAACACGGGTGTAAAGTTTGATTTTGTTTCTCGATAAATAATTACAACGGACAGTATTTTTGGATCAATTTCCAAAGTCCCTTCTTAAACCACGTAGCAAGGGGCTATTTTGTTATTTTTCACTTAACCCACAGAAAAAAAGATTCCTTCACGTTTTTTCCACTTTCATACTTGATTTGTTTTCATTTATAACCTCCTAGATATCTGAAGGTTTCTTCCATCATTCATCATTGAAAATCAACTTCATACTTTTATAGAGTTTTTTTTCCTATTAAATTTGTTAAGTTTGAATTTCAATAGCTTTGTCGATTCTTTCAGCTTTTGCTAAAATGGAGAAAGCTAATCATCAAGACAAAGGAAAAATGATTGTAGAGGATGTAAGTGTAGACTTAACATTAGAGCTTCCGATGGAGACTAAAATGGAATACTGGAGGCAAAAGAATTTGTTGCCGCCTATGGATACTGAAATGGAGTGGAGGCAACAAAATTATCCATTTTCTGTGACCAGGGAGTCTTCTTTGCAGGGAGATACTCAAATCGAGTGGAGGCAAAGGTTGGAGGCTGAAATGGCTTGGAGGCGAAGAATGGATACTGAAATCGAGTCGAGGAAAAGGTTAGAGGCTGAAATGGATTGGAGGCGAAGAATGGAGACTGAAATTGAGTGCAGGCGTAGAATGGAGACTGAGATGGAATGGAGGCAAATCAGTGGTCCATTTTCTGTGACGAGGGCAGCTTCCATGCCGCCAATGGAGACTCAAACAGAATGGGGGAAAACGAGTGATCCATTTTCTGTTAATAGGACGGCTTCGTTGCCTCCAATGGAGACTGGGATGGACTGGAAGGAAAGGAGGGACCTCCAGACACAGATGCGCGGGGACACGCAGCAGAATAGATGGGATAAACTAAAGAATGTTATAGTTGCTGAGGAAAATGAAGGGAATGGAACCTCTTCTTTGCCGTCACCTGGTGGATCTGGATCTGTAGGAAGTTTTGGTTCAGCTGGAACTAGTTATGAAACTCAACAACACCTACCTAATCAAGGTGATCGAAAATTCAATTGAGTTGTTCCATTTAATTAATTTCTCCATTTTCATTATTTTTTGTTCACTTAATTTTCTTTTGTCTAAAACTAAGAAATATTTTTTTTCCTTCAGTTGATGGAACTTTCATTGAAGGTGCATCTGGTAGTTCTAATGCGATACCTCCAGTCAGTGGCACATTGGAGCAAATGCAACATCTGGTATTAGCAGCCATCGAAGCTACTAATGAGCAATCACCCGACTTTTCGGGAAAAGAGGGACTCAAAAATTTCTTGCTCAAAATGCCTGGTGTTTCCACTAAAGGTGATGGACCAAATGGAAAGAAGACTGAAGGATTTTTATACACGTATAAGAGGGGAGGAGAAGTAAGTATTGTTTGTATTTGTCATGGTTATTTTCTGTCACCAGCCGAATTTGTTAAACATGCTGGTGGAGGTGATGTTGAAAACCCTTTAAGGCTTATAACAGTCGATCCTAATTAATTAAGCTTTGTAGTGACAATGGCTATTGCCCAAAAAACTGTATTAGGTTTAATATCGTTGTTATGTAATTTTCCTTTTGTTGTTGTACCGAATGACTTCAATGGCTATTATTCCAAAAAGGCATTAGCTTTGATATTGTTGTTGTCATTTCATCTTTCTTTTTGTTTTTTTACAGGACTAAGTTCCTCCTATCTAAGATAATAAAGTTTTTTTCCGGCATACCGCTTGTTTTGTTATGCTATGCATCACCATTTTTTGCGTAAATGGAAGCAACAAACAGTTTCTATTCAACAGAATATTTCTGCACCAGGCAAGCCTTAGGTTCTTGTCCCCTTTTAGAGTAGATGAATTACTCCCTCTATTTAAAAAAGAGTGATCTAATTTGACTTGATATGAAATTTAAGAAATAAAATAACTTTTTTAATTTTATGATCCTAATTTAAAATTATGCCAATGTATCAAAATATTATTGTATATGTCTTTTGGAAAAATGAAATTAAAATGTTATAAAAAAATAAAAAACAATAATTCTATTTCATAGGGGTTATAGAAAAGAATATATCATTAAAAAATACATAATATACTTATATAAGGGACTGCTCAAAGACCAAGTTCATTATTCGTTTCATGCCCAATTACATGGGCTTTTTCTTAGAAGATTCTGTCTTGCTCTGATCACAATGATCAGGGTAATTAGTAAATCTTTTTGATGATATAGATAATGATTTAGCGCTCACTCGAACTTTCTAACATTTTATGTTAGAAAAACGATTGTATGCATTAGAATAGTTATCTTTGTTAACAGCTAAAACATTTCATTTTGGACACCCTGGATAACAATTGAGTGGAAAGATAAATTGTTTGGTGACCTTAACCTTTTCCTATTTAGCGTTCAAATTGACTCATCTGCTTGTCTCGAGAAATTATTTAAGCAAATCAATTTAATATCAGATTATTTATTTTATTTTTTAATTTTATTATTTGTAATAAGAAAGTGTTAAATGTACTTTTTACTTTCATTTATTTGTATGTTTTATTAGTATTTGATATGCTATCTAGGAAAAAAATTGTGGTTAATGAACTTGACAAATATAAACTTAACTTAGAGTTTTCCTGAAACGCCTAATTTCACATTATGTTATCATTATAATTGCTTTTCATTTTGTTTAATTGGTTAAGATTTTAAATACTTATATGTTAATTAAGAATTTAAGGTTTTTGCAGTTTAACTTTTTAAATGGTTTTAAAGTTATTTCTTCAACTTAAAGAGTGATGAATTCTTGCTAATCGTTGAAACATGTGAAACACCTAATATTAGTTGTTTTCTTTATAAAAGCACCCAAAAAAACTTGCACCAAATTCGAAGTTTATTTTTTGAGTTAGAATTTTATATTTTGTTAAGTGTGATAATATTTTTTGTTAATATATAATATATGTTGTTAGTTGTACATGCTAGGGATATCACAAGCGAATGATTTTTGTTTTTTTAAAAAGAGTATATATTGGGTTGGTTGTTATATTTTATTAATTTTTGGGCATGCGCATTGTGCGTGTACCACATACGTCAATAAGTAAAAATCTTTATAAAGTTAACTAAATATTATTTTAAAATGATATACCAACTTAACCTCAGTGAATTCATCTTATTATTTTCTTCCTTAAAAATTAAGTATGAAATTATAATATTATATTATTAGATCGATCTTGTGTATAACTTTAAAGCAACGAACCAAACCTTCCAAATATAATTTACAATAAAAACACAAAAATGTTGAATGAAATGAATTCGATTCATATCAGTATCATGTAATCAAACTTAGTCAATGCAGGATAATGTAGAAGTCATACTTGATTTCTAACCTTATGAATTCATTTTCCTCAAAATTCTTTTCAGTGATTCTAAATAAAGGGAAGATGTCAAACTTGCGATACACTTTACTGTTACTCTCAGGTCATAGCCTAATTTGAAAAAATATAAATGATCATAATCTTATAAACAAACAATAGAAGGTGGGAAATAAGGAGAAAAGAAGGAACTTTACCATAGGAGAACGTAGAACTACTAGTGGAAGAACCCAAGATGACAAATTTATATTTGGTAATGGTATATATTGATTTAGCTGCAACTCTTCATGTTCTTTAGTTTCAAATTAAAAGGGGGAAAACCTTAATTCATGCACTTACCTAAGAAAAAAATATTCACCTAGACCTAATTTTTTGGGTATGAGTTAGGTCTAAGACCTAATTTAACATAGTTTAATTATGTATTTGAAAAAGCTGAAAAAATTGAAACTCACAAAGATGTTATTAGTAGTTGATGATGATGATAAAAAATATATCTTTTATCACTTTTCTGTTCTATATATTATATAAATATCGATAAGTTGGTATGTGTTTCTAATCTTAGATTTAGCTCCCTTTTATGCATGTGTATCTATTAATACTCTTGGATCCTCCTCTCTTTTACTTGACGAACCTATACACTTTCTTATCTCTTGATCTATCTAAACCCTACATCCTAATTCTTAAACACACGTCTTCCATTTCAATATAGATAACTTACAATCCAAGCTCGCTGGTTGAAAAATAAAATTTCTTAACATGGCGAGAAGAACCACCCTAGCTAAATATACGTAGCAAGGAGTGAAGCAGCTGAAACATTCATACCTTATTAACTAATTCTTCTTCTTATAGTTTGAAATAAATACACATTGTCTCATAAATTAATAATTTAATATCATACCTCAAATTAAATACACCTAGACACATGTATTTTTGCTCTCAGTTATATTTTGAAATACAAATAGGGAAACAGGTAGGTGAGCGAGTCAGATCAGCTTTGCAAATACACTTAAACATATTATATCCAGAATAAATTACAACTAATTATGAACCCCATTTATCCGAAATGCATGTAAATTTGGACCATAATTTTACATGAACGCTACTTTCAAAAATACTCACGAAAAAGCACATAATTAAATTCTTAACTAGTGAAATTTATGTTGTTTACGTTATTTAGGTTACTAATGCCGAAAGTAAAACTAATAAGATATTATAACGTTCAATAAATTTGTCCAATAAAATAAAGTAGAAAAATACATTTAATTAACCTATCTTAAGTGGTAAAAAAATATAAAAATAAATTTACAATTAACACGTGTCACTTTTGATCAGTTCCCTTTTGGGAGCAATTTCCTAAGTTATAAAAATGAACTTCCAGTTAACATGTGTCACTTTTGATCAGTTACCCACAGAAATGAAATATTCCTTCACATGTTTTGTACCTTCACACCCTCAAATTTTCTCTTTAATCTATAATATTCTCAATGGCCTAATGATTTTCCACCCTGAAACTTTCATTGAGATTTCTATGTCCATTTGATAATTTTTTAGTTTGAAATTCAATAACTCTATCGATTTTTAGATTTTGCTAATATGGAGAAAAGTGAAGAAAATAGAGAAAACATGAGGAATGTGGATCTGAATGTAGCGTGTATATTGAACGGTAATTTGAGAGTTTAGATCTAAGAAATTTATGATATTGAATCATTCATCGTTAATAGCTAATAAAAATTATTCTTTGTTGTTTTCAGGTGAATCAAGTGGATCACAAAGAAGTGTTGCTTCAAGTTTGACTGATCTTGGAACCCAACAACCACCTAATCAATGTATAAAATAATTCTTCCTTTTTATTCTTTCATTAAAACACTTTTCATTTACTTGAATTAAAAAATAAGTATAAGTTTACGAAAAATGGTAACGATTAGATTCTCAAAATTACTAATGAGAAATCACGGGTGATGTCAGGGGAAAGTGCTCAAGAATTCAAAGAGAAGCTGAGGTACTTCTTGCACAACATGCCTTGTGTTGTTTATGACTCACCAAATGGAAAGAAGACTAAAGGATACTTATTATACTCGTCTGTGAGGAGAGAAGATCTGAAGATAGTTTGTAGTTGTCATGCTAGTTTTCTAACCCCCGCTGAATTTGTGAAACATGGTGGTGGAGGTGACATTGAAAACCCTTTAAAATATATAGATATAGTTCTTGCCTGAAAAATGGACTAATTGCTTTATTATGATTGTTATTTGATCTTTTCTTTTGTTGTTGTACTAAATAAGTTCAATGGATATTGCCGAAAAAGGCCTTAGCTTTGATATCGTTGTTATTTTATCTTTTATTTTGTTGTAGAAGAGTAAGTCTCTTCCATCAAAACTATATTAAGGTTATTTTTCGATCATTCTACTTGTTTTTTTTTTCTTCTATACAATGTTAATTTGAGCTTTATTTAGAAGCAACTAACATGTTTGAAGTGTCTCTGAGATATTTTTCAAGGATAACAAGCTTATACAAGTACGAACCTAATGGAAAATGAGTTAGAAAAATAATTATTATAATTTGATTGATTTAAATAATTGATTTGTTAAGAGTTTCTTATAGTTCTACAATTTTGAATTCAGACAAATGAATTGATGAGTACTCTATGTTTCATAGATAATATGAAGGATTAAAGTTTCATTTGTAGAATTTTCTCTTATTTTCTACGTGTTTTTGAATGCAATGAAAGATTTTTTGAAAACATATGAACTTATAATGGTAACCGAAACTATCTTTAAATATCCCTTGTTTTTTGTAGATATTGTTAGGAAATTCTTCTATCACAAATTCAAAGCAAGTATTTCACTATGTAACTAATAGGGCTATGTATAATAAGTTTTTTAAAATTAATTTGCACGATTTCGGGCCAGTAAACTAAGCAATTCATTTGTCTCACCTAGCTTGTCTAGATATTAAAAAAATGTCAATTTCTAATTATCCCTATGATTGTGTTTTAGTTCCTCTCTTATAAGATTTTCAATAGTTATGTGTTAATTAAGCTTAGGAGTTTTAACTTTTTTAAGGGGGTTTAAAATTATTTTTCTGAAAGAAATCATCGTTCGAAATTAATAAGAATGATGTTAATGTCACTCACTAAAGTAGCAGACTATTTAACAAAATGGGCCACAATGATTAACATATCAACCATATATAATAATTTTGATGAATTGCTATATGGTATATTGTAAAAATTACATAAATATTATAGTGTTGAGAGCTAATTATAACACATTCCTATTGATTCTCAATTTACAAAAATTTCTTTAAATTATTATAGGATATCAGATACATCGGAAACCAGTGGATACATGATTCATTTATTGTGAATGGTACATTACTTAATGGGAGGGATGTATCTGAGAGGGGAGGGATATACCTTAGAGGAGATAAAGATATATTTGATAGATTATTGTAATTTTTTAAAAATGGTAAAAAAAATTTAGAAATAATAATAAAATAAAATGTGTATTTTAGTCATTTTTTCACATATTAATGGCTCAATCTTCCTGGACAAAGCCCAAATGCCCAGTTTTAGGATTAAATGTCATAGAGATGTCATTTTCTAATCATCCTTTTTATTATGTAATATTTTATATTTCTCGTAAGAGTTGTAGTATTTATGTGTTAATTATAGGGTTTGGGGTTAACTTTTTTAAGAGTTTGTTAGTTCTCTTTAACTTATGATTTTCATTTCGTAATAAATTTTGAAAGTACGTGCTGAAATTCCTTAAATTAATTATGTTCTTTATGTGTTCGGGTTTATTTTTTAGTGTTTTAGAATATTTTAAGTTTATTTTTTAATTTACGACTTTTATTTGATATTGTGTTGTCTTATGTTGCTATTTTTTATGTTGGAATATATGGATGATTTTTATGTTTTCGAGTGTCAATAAATTTATAATTTAGAATTTAAGGGTGGAATTTTATATATGTGATCTAGAACTTAGGAACGAACTAATTCATGATATTAATTTTTTTTTCATTTATTGTGTTCATTTCTTGATTCCTTATTCGAAAATTAATTAAGTATGAATGTACATGACAATTCCAAAAAAAAATCAAATAGCTTGGTCATGAATCACTCTCAAATAATTTTATTTTTGAGTATGCATTAAATTGTAGTCTAAATGCATTAGTATAGTTGTTTTATTTTGTTAAAATTTATGGATCAAAATCTTAATAGGATAGAATATTTCTTGTCCAGATATAAAAGGAGGTTCGGCTTTATGTCTCTTTCCATTTGGTTGTTAATATCATTATGTTTTGAATAATAATAATAAAAAAAAGGACCTACCTTTAAGTCAAGAGGTAAGTAGAGTTGAATATCAAATTTCAATAGAAAAAAAAATCGTTTCTAAATGGATAAAGAAAAAGGAACTTTTTTTTTATGATTCTAGAGATTAAAGTAAATCAACAAGTGATTTGAATGTGTCAAAAAAATCTCGTGAACTGAAAGAATAATGGCAAGGCACAACATTGAGGGGGTGATTTTCAATGTCAATTATGAATGATGTATTTTGTAAAATTTTGATTGATGTAACAAATGAAGGTGACATTAAACTAGCAAAAACTTATGTTATAAGTAGTTGATGATGATGATTAAAAAAATGTCCAGTTTATCACTTTTTTGTTGCATTTATAATATAAATATTGATTAGTTTGGTTTATGATTCTAATCTTAGATTTAGCTTCCTTTAATGAGAATGTATGTTTCCCATCAATATCTTTATCTTCTTGTTTTAATATACTTCACTTAATTTAGATCTCAAAATCCTCCTTTTTTTTACTTGATGAGCCTATATACCCAACGAGATTCCAACACTTCTTTAAGTACTTCGCTCTAGTGCAACTAGTTTTCACTATTATTAAAATTCTTATTACTATCCTCAATCACCATAGTCCTTAATTTCTCCTCCATTTCCTGTAATTCATTCCACTTAACCCTTGATATGTTAGATACGTTCCTTTTCTTCCTCCACCTCTTAATCATTAAATTCAATATCAAGAATTAAAATATCTAACCTGAAAACTTAAAGAATATTTTAAATTAGTTAACCCTAAACCCTAAAATATAAATAAAACAATTTTAACACATTATTTTTCAAATTTAGCAAGCAAACCTAATTCAAAAATCCTTAAACTCGTTAACTCCAACACCATTAACACAAAATCATTGTGGCGAGTTTATCAGAATTTGTTAAAAACATATAAATTAATTAATTTTATCTTTATTGAGTAAATTTTTGAAAATTTAAAATAAGTCAGTTGATCGAAACTTGAGAAATGTTGGGGAATTTCACATATATCCTTCATTTAATGAGGTTCTTAACTACTTTACATTTTATAGGAGAATAATTTGAAAATGATCTAAAGAACAATTGTGGAGAGTAGCATTTCAATTAGTTATGAACTAAAATATTTTTAGTATGGAATATGTCATATTCGAAAAATTCATTTAACATGAATAAAGGGAGTATTAAATTTCAAATCGTCATAATTACGAAAAACATTCTTACATTATTAACTAACTACTATCCCTATAGTTTGAAATAATTACATATTGTCTCATTAACTAATAGTTTCATATCAGATTTTAAAATAGATACACTAGATATATGTATTTTCTCTATCAGATACATTACAGATAGGAAAAGAAGAAGGCAAGAGAGTCAGGGACATGAAAATACACTTGGATGTTTACAACTAACTTTGTACCTCATTTATCCGAAATACATGTATATTGGGACCAAAATTTTCCACGAGTGACAACTTCTTTAAAAAAAACTCACGAAAAGGCTCATAATTATATTCTTAACTAGTGAGATTTATGTTGTTTATGTTATTCAGGTTAGTAATGCCAAAAGTAAAAAATAATCTGATAATATAACATTAAATAAATTTTTCCAATAAAATAAACTAAAAAAATAATTACATTTAATTAACCTTTTCCTCTTTTTTAAAAGTGGTAAAAAAGAGGTTATAAAAACAAATTTACAACTTAAAACAAAAAACAAAACAAAACAAAAGGAAAAAAAAAAGTAACAAAAAGAAAAAAAAAGAAAAAAAAATATGGGTCATGGTATTCATACAAGAGTCTTTCACATGTTTTCTCATCCTAGCGGGATACAAGAGTCTTTCACATTTTTTCTACCTCTGCACTCTGCAATCTTCTCCTTTAAAATCTGCTAAATGGTCTAATGGTTTCTTTGTCCTGAAACTTTTTAAGAAATTTCTCTATATCCATGTTATAATATTTTTAGTTTGAAATTCAGTAACTCTCTCATTTTTTTTTTTTTCCTAACATGGACAAAACTGGAGAAAATTCAAGGAATGTGAAGTTGAATTTAGGGCGTTCATTAATTTGTAATTTGGGCATTAACTCAAAAAAAATGAAGATATTGAACCGTTCATTGTCAATAACTAATGGAAATTATACTTTGTTGTTTTCACGTGGATTACAAGGAAGTGTTGCTTCAAGTTTGACTGAGTTTGAAACCCAACAACCACCTAATCTATGTAAGAAAAAATTCTTCCTTTTTATTCTTTTGTTGAAACACTCTTTATTTACTCAACTAAATAGAATTGTGTAAGTTCACAAAAAATTGTATCGATTAGCCTTTTCAAGTTTCTCGAAGCTACTAATGAAAAATAATAAATGTTGTCAGGGAAAAGTGCTAAAGAAGTTGGAGAGAAGCTGAGAAAATTCTTGTACAAGATGCCTTCTGTTTTCTATGACAGACCAAATGGAAAGAAGACGAAAAGGATACTTGTTATACTCCTTTACGAAGAGAGAAGATTTGAAGATAGTTTGTGCTTGTCATGCTAGTTTTTTTATTCCAGCTGAATTTGTCAAACATGGTGGTGGAGGTGCCGTTGATGTTGAGAACCCTTTAAACTATATAAATATAATTCTTGACTACTGGAAAATGGACTAGCTGCTTTAATATGGTAATTATGTGATCTTTCCTTTAATTTTGTTGTACCGAAAAAGTTCCATGGCTATGATCTAAAAAGGCATTAGCTTTGATATCGTTGTTATTTGATCTTTCGTTTTATTGTAGAAGACTAAGTCCTTTCTATCAGAGATATATTAAGGTTATGTTTTGGTCATGCTGCTTGTTTTTTTTTGGCTATGTGGTGCTTACTTAAGCTTTAATTAGAAGAACCTAACAACTTTTAAAGGGTTTCTAAGTTATTTTTAAACTTGACATTTTAAAAATAGATATTGAAACACTTGATATTAGTTGTTTTCTTTATGTGCTAGGATTTGGTGTATCTACTATCTTTAGTTTTTCTAACTTTATTATTCGAGTTAGAACGTCTGTATGACTATATCTTGTAACAAGAGGATGGCAAGCATGTGCAAGTCGGAACTTATGGAACATGTGTTATTAAAAAATAATTATAATTTAATGTATTTTTATAATTGATTCAAATAGAATATGTTATAGTTCTGTAATTTCGAGTTCATGCCAACGGATTGATGAGTGCTCTATCTTTCAAGAAAATATGAGATTAAAATTTTATTTGTAGGTTTTTTTGTTTTTCTCTACGTGTTTTTGGATGTAGTAAAAGTGTTTTTGAAAAAAAAAAAGAACTTATTATCATAATTTAATGGTCTAAACTATTTTCTGTATATATTGTTCAGGCCATTGGATTACCGTCGCCACTAAATCGATCTAATACCATCACTACCATTAGAGTACGTCAATAAAAGCACCAATAATAAGACCAACTCAATTCAAGGATATTCTTCTGTCACAAATTCAAAGTAAGAATTTCAATCTGCAACTAATATGATAATGTATAATAAGTTTTTTAAAAAAATTATTTTTCACAATTTTGGACCACTAAACTAAACATTAATAAATTCCAATTCATTTTACTTGTTCTTCGACGTGTGAGAGAGGAGATGAGTAACGTGTGAGTAAATATGACCAACTTTTATCATCTAAATATTATAAAAAAAAAGTCATTTATCTGGATATTATATAGTTTGTATATACTATGTATCACTTCATCACAAACTCATAAAGTTTGCTTTTCTAACAAATATTTCAAACAAATTTGCAAACGACGGATCGCAACTCTTTGGATAAAGAAGAAATCAATCAACATTTCGACTTCAATTTCAAACTTATGCAATCTCCAAGTACACAATCTCATTTCCAAGTCCGAAGTATAGCCTGAATCACTACTTATTACAAAAATTAACTTGTATCACTAAAAAAAATACAAAAGGAAAAAGTTAAATTTTGAATTTTCTTTATGTGTTATGGTTTATTGTTAATTGCTTAAGAATTTTCGATGTTTATTTTGTAAGTCACGACTTCTATTTCTTGTTAATCAGACAATTATATAGTATTACATATATTATTAGTTATGTTATATTGTGTTGCTATTTTTGATGTATGAATATATGGATTACTTTTCTAGGTTTTTGAGTTCTAATGTAATTTAGGGATTACAGGTAAAATTTACATGTGCGGTTTTGGCTTTAGGTGTGAATTCATTGACATATTTGATCCTCTTTTTTTAAATTATGATTCATAATTTCTTAATCCCTTATTCAAAAATTAAATGTAATTATGAATGTGTACGACAATTTCAAAGTGCAAACCCAACAATCCCGTCATGAATCACTCTCTAATAATTTTGTTTTTGAGTAACCGCCTCATGATCATTAATGGTTTTCGTTAGTAGTACTGTTGTAACGTTTTCTCTTTATTTCATATAAAAAAATTAGCGTAGTTGTTATGAGGAATCATTTGAGTTTTGCCAGTTTGGGCAATATTGACATCTCTGTCAAGGCTAATATGGAATTTTATTAAGTGTTTTATGTAGTAATAGACTAACGGGAAAAAAAATCATCAGGGACTCTTAGCTACTGTGTATTGTTAATTAGTACTTAGTCCATTAGTAATTATCAATGAGAATTGTGTGAACTATTAACGGTTAACGGTTAACAATAATCGAATCGATAACAATCACTAATCGATAAGCCAATAATTGATAAATTGTTATCTTAATGGTTCCATAGGGATTTAGCATGATTTGTAATCGATAACCGACAAATAAAAGTGATAAAATCCAAAATCAAACAAAACTGACTGATACGCAGCCTAAAATTCAACAGAAACGAAAAATAACTCTTACCCACTGAAATAAGATTTTCTTTTAATAATGATATAGATTTAAGTAAATTAACATGTGATTGGAATGCGTCAAAATAATCTCATGAAAGGGGCTATCAAGTTGGAAAACCTTTTACTAGACTAACAAAGACTCTGCATGTCAGATGTAATAGCATTTTTGTATCCCCTTCCTCAAGTACTTTCAATGATCACGACTGTTCGGTACACATGAACACGTTTATTTTGACGACTGACAAAGTTGCATAATGGAGAAAACTTGATTCGAAGATGCCAAAGCTTACTCGAAGAGGAATTAGGAGACTGACTTAAAGTAGGAAAGCTACAACATAATTGGATAAGGAAAGAAGCATAAGTTTATAGTTATTTATGGCAAATACTACTTCCTACTTTGTTTAAGAAAAACGTGTTTGAGGTGGCAAGAAACATAAGGTTTTTTGTGGAAAAGACAAATAAGAATAAAAAGCCAAAGTTGAGTTCAACAAGGATTTGATGCGGCAAAGTTGAAGTTGAAGAAGGAGTTGAAGATGCGGCGAAGACGACTTCCGCACAAGGTAGGAATCCTATGCGTAAGTTTCTAAGTTTCATGAGAAAATGAAAGCAGAGCACAAGTAGGATTTCTAGTTGAAACAGGTTTTGGATTCAAGTCCAAATCTATAAATACGGTGATAGATTCGCTTGAAGAAAATGCACACTTACATAGAGAGAAAATCAAAACACTATCAAGAGGTTTGAAAGAGTTTTGATATTATCTTGGAGAGTGTTGCGAGTTAAGTGAGAAGCTGTAAGATTGTGTTCAAGAGTCTTGTTTAAAATCTGAGTTTTGTGAGTAGGGGTTGTTCGATAAGTTATATAACTTGAAGAACATTAGAAGATATAAAACCGGGGGTTTTGTCTCATTGAGTAGCTACAAATTAGAGTTTATAATTTCTTAGCTAAGAATTATAGTTTATAATTCCTCTAGGAGTTAGAGTTCATAATTCCTTAGGTTACAGAGCTTTGTAATCGTTGTATTATTTGAAGTTTATAAATAATACAAAGTGTTGTTCCAATTGATTATCATTAAGTTTCAAACAAACAGAAACACGTTCTACGTGTCCTTTTAAGAATTCAGGAGGGTAGAATTTCAACAAGGGCACTCAACCCCTATCTTGTAATGACGCATATTAGCTATTATTAATATAATATCTTTGCTTATAAAAAAATTGAAAGAAAATTGGGCAACTAAAATATTGACTAACTCAAGGCTATAAAAGGTAATGATAGAGTTATCGTATGTAACCTAAGTATAGGACATTTTTTGTACAATAATGAGATTTTCATTGTCATTATTCCACATAAAAGGAAAGGACCATATTCCTTCTCTTGTAATTTATTTTGCCCAAGATATGAATTGGTAGGAATCTACTCTGAAGAACTAAACGCAATAAGAAGCTCAATAATCAAACGACAAATAACAGGAAAGAAGAAAAAGAAGCGAAATATTTTTCAGAGAAGAAGTTGCAGGTTATTTTATTTAGTAAATTCAGTGGCCTAATATAGACTTACAGAATTTATGGAATTATAATCCCACTAAACTACTTTCCCTAAACTCTAGGAAAATAAATTTGCACTAACTACAACTAGGAAAATATCAAGAACTAATTTAAATAACAAAGTAACAGCTAACTGCTAGAAAATAGCTACTGCAAAACTAAATCAAATATGTTGATGTTGCACGACTTTAACATACTCAACAGCCCACCACTGAGGTTGCTTATTTTTTTTTAAAAAAAAAGTAATGACAAGGCACTACAATGAAGAGTAGTGTTTAATGTCAATATATGATGTATTATGTAAACTTTTAGTTTATCCAAGAAATGAGGTTGACATTAAACTAGTAAAAACTTAAGTTGTTATTTTAGTAGTTGATGGTGACAAAAGATGTCATTTATCACTTTTTATTGCATTTAAAACATGATATTGATGTGTTGGTATTCGTTTTTAATCTTAGATTTTTGTCTTCCTTTTATGAAGAAAATTGTGCATCGAATGTGTGCCTTTTCCACGTCCAACACCTTGTTTAACTTGTTTTTGATTAACTTCACTTTGATCCAGGTACCAGACCCTCTTCTCTTTTGCTTGACGAGCTTATATAATCTCAGATCGTCACCTTATACAATTATTTATATGACCATTATATTTCTCGTCACTGCTCACTAACAATTCCTTTTAAGCATTTCTTTTTGCTCTCTTTTTCCCTTGAACGCTTCACTCCACCATCAATTATATCACTTTTTTCCACGAGCAGTTCCCTCTGTTGTCTCTACTAACCTTACTCCATGAGACTCCTATAATTTTCTAGCTTCTTTCCTAATGCAACTAGTTTTCACTACTATTTATTAATGTCCGCACTATTTTCCCCAAACCCATATTCTACAATTTCTTATCTATTTCGTGAGTAATGACAATAGTCAAGTCATCCCACTTAATTTTATAGATCATACACGACCCTCTTCTTCTCGGCCTCTTAAACTCTAAATTCGAACCAAGAATTTAAGTTGGATTGTAAATATCTAACTTGAAAATATAAGTCAGACAATTTTAATTTAGTTATTCCCAAACCCTATAAAATATAAATAGAATAACTTAAACACATTATTTTTCAAATATAATTAGCAAGAAATTTATACCCAAACTTAGAAACCCTTCAACTCGTCAACTTCTACTCTGTTAACCCAAAACCGTTGTTGCCAATTTATAGGAAATTGTTAAACGAAACATATGTATTTTTTCCTCTAGTCTATATAAAGTGAATTATTGAGATTCTTTTATAGTTTAAAATAAATGAATTATTCAAAGTTTGATAATTGAAACTTTTTTCATATCTAATTTATCATTCTTTTAGTCATGATCTTAACTACTTAAATTATTAATAATTTAGAGAATTATTCTTCATTACCGTATATAGTTGATTATATAATATTGTATTTAAACTAGCAATAATATTAAATACAACAACAACGGGTAACTACCATCCAAATAGTGTGTTATTGGCAAACTGTTGGTTGACCACCATAAGTTTGAGGGAGATGTTAATTACCATCAATTACAATATCTACCTACGATAATTCTCTTAAAATAACTAAAAAAATGGTACAGTGCTACACAAAATAAAATATGAGAAAGAAATCACTGAAAATATGGCACGATGCTATAAAAATCAAAGATAAGAAAGTATCACTAGAAAGATACATGGTGACCCAAATTTTGTTCAAATAATTGTTGGCCAGACGGCGACATGCATGAGTAATAGCCACCCTCGACAACGAAAGCTCTTTGATTACTTAGAAAGACTGAATACACTATCATGATATCATATGAACAAGAAAAAAAACATGATTTTTATTCCTTTTAGAAAGAAGAGTCTCCTTTTAAGATTACAAGAAAACTATGCATGTTAAACCATTTAACATGGTAAAACTATACATGGTAAGTACAATTAAAGAAAATTATATAGAAATATTGCGTAATCAACTATATATGGTAGGTAGAAATTCTAATTTATGGTAATTAACAATAGATACAAAGGGAGAGAGGCGGGAAAAGTCAGATATATGTCAATACACTTGAATATAAATATCTAGAATAAATTAGACCTAATTTTGAACCTCGTATATATGATATACATGTAATTGAATGTGTCAAATACATGCATCGAGAGACCAAAATTTGACACAATAATAATTTCAAACTCATGAAAAAGACATGTATTAGGCCTTAAACAAATTAAATTTGCTTTATTTACCCTATTAAATTCAGTAACGTTACAACCTTTAATAAATTTGACTAATAAAACAAAGTAAAAAAATACATGTAACCTTTTTCTCTTTTTAAAATGGTAAGAAAAATTATAAAATGAATTTATAACTGACATGTGTCACTATTAAGTGGTTACCTATTGGGATCAATTTCCAAAGTGCTTCATAAACATGTGATCATGCTATCCTCTTCACGATTTTTTTACCCTCCCACCCCATAAAATTTATCCTTTATAAGCTCCCAATGGCCTAACATTTTCTCCACACTGAGACTTTTGTGGAGTTTTTCTTTTCCCAGTTTATACTTTTTTAGTTCAAAATTCAATAGTTTTCTCAGATTAGATTTTGCTAACATGGAGAAAGCTAAAGAAAATTAGGAACTTCAAGGAATGTAGAGAATAAAAATATGAAGCTAAATTTAGGGCTTCCATTGAATGGTAATTTTGATGTTCACTTGAAAAAAATAAATCATTTTATGTGAATAACTGATAAAATATTTTTTGATGTTTCCAGGTGAATTGTAAGGATGTGTTGCTTCAAGTGTAGCTGAGGTCAAAATCCAACAATCACCTACCTAAGGTATCAAGATTTTACGAAAGGATTATATATATCTAGTCAATTTTAATTTGTACCAAAATTAAGTGGGAAATAATTTATACTTTTACCTTTAGTTCACGATGTGAAATCATATTCAATTGAATAGAAATAAATTGTGTATTCAGAGGAAAATATTGCTAAAGAGAAGTTCGAAAACTTCGTGCTCAACAATATGGCTAATGTCTACACGGTGAAGGACCGAAAGGAAAGAAGATTGAAGGACTTTTATACTCGTGTAAGGAGATAGATGAAGTAAAGATAGTTTGTCTTTGTCATGGCAATTTTCTAAATGCAGATGAATTTGTCAAACATGCTGGTGGAGGTGACGTAGTAAACCCTTTAGAACATATATTTATTGAAGGAAAACAAATTAAGTAGACTTAATATCGGTGTTATTTGATCCTTTATTTTGTTGTTGTGCCGAATAATTCAATGGTTATTTCCCAAGAAGGCAGTAGTTTTTGTATCGTTGTTATTTCATCTTTCATTTTGTTGTTGTACTGACTAAAGTTCCTCCCATCAAAGCTATATTAAGGTTATTTTGCAGTCATTCGGCTTCTTTTGATGCGTATTTTTTAAAGTTTAATTCATCTTTCCTTTTGTTGTTGTACTGACTAAATTAAAGTTCCTCCCATTAGTTATATTAAGGTTATTTTCCAATCATTCAGATTGTTTTTTTGCTATTCGGTACTTCTTTTTTTTAATCTTAATTAGAAGCAACTAACAGTTTCTATTCTACACAAATTACAAATATTGATCCCTTATTCTATTCTTTTTTAAAATTCGATATCAAGCCACTAAACTAAATAATGCATTTAATTTCAACCTATTATTAAAAAGCATTTCGCATGTTCCTCAACATGAGAAAGGAGAAGAGTTGTCTATGAGTGAATATCACGAGGCTAATATCATTTATTTTTAAATCGACTAATTAATATTGTAAAAATGTCACTTTCTAATTATCTCTATTCAATTATGTATAGTTTTGTTCTTCTCTTGTAAGAATTTGAAATATTAATGTGCTAATTAGGATTTGGGGTTAAACTTTGTGGAGGATTCTTTTGTTATTTTTAGACTATAAGTTTTTCATTTCTTGCTAAACTTTGAAACACGTATTATAAGTTGTTTTCTTAATGTGTTAGGATTCGCTATCAACTGCTAGCTTTAAGGTTTTCTACATCTATTTTCCAAGTTAGAATATCTATTTCTTGCTAAAGCTGACAATTATATGTTAATATATATGTTATCCCTCTTTGATTATGTATATTTTGGTTCTTCCGGTAAGAATTGTAGTATTCATGTGTTAATTAAAATTTGGGGGTTAGCTTTTTAAAGGATTACTAAGTTATATTTTTATTTAGAATTTTAATTTGTTGAAAAAACTTGAAAACCTTAGAATTTTTAGTTGTTTTATTTATGTGTTAGGTAGGTCTTAACTATTTTAGATATTTCTAAGTTTATTTGTAGAAGTTAGAATTTTCATTTCTTGCTAAATCAAATAATTATTTGTTAATACATATATTATTAATTGCATATTGTGTTGCGCTGCTATTTTTATTTTTTTTTGCATATGTGACTGATTTTTATATAAATATTCTTAAAATCGTCAAAATCTTACACAAAATAATTCATCACAAATATTTTTAAAAAGATTCATTACTTGGTGTATCCATGCTCTACTACCAAACACATAAAAAAGAACATATATAGGGTGTAAATTGAATTTTTTTTTTAAAAAAGTCGGCCTTCAATGTATAAAATTAACGTAAATAAAGTGGTATTTGCAAATTAATTTAGAATTATTTTGTAAGGAAATGACTCATAATTAATATATGTATTATAAATTGGGAGGAGTATAAAAAAGTCAAATAAGACTATTGAGGACATTTAATTATCATAAGAAATACATTTAATTATCATAAGAAATATGTTAGAATAATTAACATATTAAATATTCATCAAAAGGTAAATAAAATAAACTATAAAAATATCCTTTTATCACGAGATATATGCATGTAGGTATATATTGACGCATCAAAATTTAATTAAATTTGTACTATTGCAAACCAAAATGCATCTAAATATTTTATTCCAAATTAACTAATGAAATTTCCGTAAGTTTTCTAATAATGTTTGGTTATAGTGAACCTTCTTCAGAAAAAAAAATCACAAAATAAGTTTCAAGTTTAAAAGTATAATTTTAATAACTTTTTCAAGTGAATATTATTTTTCTAACTTACAAAGTTTCCACTTCTATTTATCTAAACCTAACTCGATTTCTAAATAGAGGTATATATTTTATTTAAAAAGACTTCTTATTTTTTTTAAAAAAATATTATACTTTAAAGGATTCTTCATACTAGCACTCCCTCCTAAGACCACACATGCAAGTTCATCCTCATATAACTCATGTCACGATGTTTTTCCCTCTCACGCTTTATTATAATTAAATTAGGAAAAGACATTAATTTTCTTTGAAAATTTAGTTATTTGAACTATCATATCGATCTATTCTACATCTAAATAACTTAAAAGTAAATTTGTTCACCCCTAAAATTGAAACGAAAAAAAAAAACTAACAAAGAAAGTAACACGCGAGTAAGGAAAATTAAAGTTTTAAAAAGCAATAAAAAATGAAAACTCTCATTACCTCCACAACCTCAAAGCATCACGACGACGATAGTCTGGTGGTGTTGATTGTTGTGGTTGTTTGATAGTTGTTCAAATCTGAAAGTGCAGAACTCATTGGAACGTCATCAAAATAGTGATTGATTGATTTGAGCTTGCCAAAATACCAAAAAAATAAGATAAAATAATAAAATAAAAAAGGGATAAGGAGAAAGGGTTTCATTCGATGTTTCTCGATGGTTGATTTGAGGTTTTAGTGGCTGTTTTCTCTGGTGGTTTGGGTGGTTGTTTGGTGGCTACTAGTTTTTCAGAAAAGAAGAGAAAACGCCTTTGTGAAGGTTGTGGTGGTGATGAGTGTGGTGTTCTTTGGCGGAGAAGACGAAGAAAATTGTGGTATGAGTTGAAATGAGTAATTTTTCTTACAAGATCACAACTAAAGTGAGTAGGATTAATGGATGAAAAAAAATATTTAAAAAATTAATAATTAAATAGAAATTAAGTAGTATAAAATATAAAATTAATAAAAGAAACGTTAATCATAAAGAAAACAAACCAAAAAGAATATAGTTTCTGATGTGGAGCTGACATATATACTAGTGTTGAGGTAGCAATTATTGTAATACATCACATATGGTAAGAATAGTGTTACACGTTTTAAAATGGTATTAAATTTATTTTTAAATAATAAAATTGTAATATATACTTCTAATAGTTTAACTAAGTTGTTGATTTTTCAAAACAAGCTCAGGGAAAATTAATGTATTTTCCCTTTAAAAAAACAATAATGTCATTTTATCGAATAGAAGGTGGACAACTCGACGTTATTATAAAACTAAGTTCCAACATCTTTAGTCCTAATCATATTATTTGGCTAATAGCTTTAGCAAATAGAACTTATTTTTCAAATTTAAAAAAAATAAAAAAAAGATTTATTAATTTTTTTCATGATCAATATCATAATAGCAATAATATATTCTATATAATTTTATAAAGTGAAGATTATTTTACCAGTGAAGTAGTATTAATTAAGTGCGTATTTTGGAAAGGTAAAAGGATGATTTAGACTTGTATGATTTTATTTCATTTATATTGGGGGTAGGAAAGAAAATTGCAGGGTGAAAAATCGAATCTCTACTGATAAAGTAAAATTTTAAATAACCAACAAACTGAATTGAGCTAAAAAGATTCCTCTAAACTTATTATGATTAATGTTATCACATATTTTTATTTAAATGCATAAAAAACCTTGATATACAGATAATATGATAAAGTAGGACCGAAGCTTGAAACTTGTTTCATCAAACTATTAAAATTTATTAATTTAAAAAAAAAACATTTTTTTCTAGCATGTTTTTCTAAAAAGAAAAATCTTATGTGAGAAAAAAAATTAATTTTGATCACCCAATGTAAAAAATACTTTTAAGTAGCAACTAAAAAGTGTTTTGCCAAATTTTGAGAAGTGTTTTACCAAAAATCTTCAGTGATCAACAATTAGTATGATGAGACTTGTTTTTGGATTGTATATTTATATTTAGAAAATTAGTACAACTCCTGTTAATATTAATTATTATTATTATTATTATTATTATAAGAATTCAGTTAACTGAATATATAAGAATTAAAATGGATGTGTTCAATGAAGATGGCATGTAAGAAAGAATGAGTACAGTACCAACCATAAAACATCATACGAATCCCAAGTATTATTATTATTTTATTTCAACAAACTATATGCATATGGGGTTTTGTTATTACTTCAATATATGTATAAATATAAAAATCATATTGTACTTTTTCTTGTTGTTCTTTTCTCATTATTCAAATATCAAAATGAAAGAGTACTAATGAAACAAATGTTTTGAATAATTGATATTTTGGTTTTTACACATATGTTTTGAATTTTTCTTTTTCGATTTGTCAGAAATAATTTTTTACCACGTAAATATAAAAATAAGTTTAGTGTGTATTATATCTTTCTCGAAATACTTATGAAAACATTAAATATGTTGCTATTTAAGTGAAAATATATGAATTAAGAAATTCACTTCACGAAGATAGATTGATTCGCTTGTTGTTTCGCTTGGTGACTCATTGTGTTGGATAATATTATGAACACCAATACTTAACTTAAAATTCTCAATTGCTTTATAACATTGAACTGATCATTACGACAGCTTATAGCAATGACCTAATTTCATCGTCTCCTATTTCTAATATTTTAAAAAAGAAATAAGCCCAATGATTAGTTGTTCAATATCTATCTATACATATATTTTAAGTTAGTATTATACGCGTTGATAATATTATTATATGCATTGATACAATATCATAACATTAATGATCTCCAACACAGAAGAAAGAATAACTTAAAAAATGTAGATAACAAACAAATCAGAAAAAACGCTTAAATTAAGCCTAATTCAATTAGTGATTTTCAGAAAAGACGAACGAAAAATTAAAAATGACAGAAACTCATAGTAATAAAATCATTATTTTGATATTCAAGAATCAATCAAAACACTTTTACTTTTTTTTCTAAAAACTAAAAAATATAAGTCAGATGATTGTCTACTTGTTAACTCAAAATCACTGTTGTTAATAGATATATTTGTTTTCGTCTCCTACCCAGTGTTTTGAGTCCATATCAGAGCTCCAACTAAATTTTGAGTACACATTATTTTTTATATTTAATAAATCTGTGAAGTAGTAAAAAACCTCCTTAAAAATAATGTTAACTATAAAGAAATAAAATGAACATTCCTCTTACATTTTATACTATAAAAATTCTTTTTAAAAAAATGATAATTCCGTGAGTGTAAATAATTGGATGATATAACTTTTAATAAAATTTTCCCTAAGATAATATAACATTTATAATAAAATTTGCCCAAAAAAAAAACTTTCAGAAATGCATAAATAAAATTTTCATATCCGCAGTGTGAAAGTGAAAACTTTTCACAAATTTTCTTGCAGTGATTTTTCAAACACGTGTAAAGTTTGATTTTGTTTCTTAATAAATAATTACAACGGACAGTATTTTTGGATCAATTTCCAAAGCCTCTCCTTAAACCACTTAGCAAGGGGCTATTTTGTTATTTTTCACTTAACCCACAGAAAAAAGATTCCTTCACGTTTTTTCCACTTTCATACTTGATTTGTTTTCATTTATAACCTCCTAGACATCTGAAGGTTTCTTCCATCATTCATCATTGAAAATCAACTTCATACTTTTATAGAGTTTTTTTTCCTATTAAGTTTGTTTAGTTTGAAATTCAATAGCTTTGTCGATTCTTTCAGCTTTTGCTAAAATGGAAAAAGCTAATCATCAAGACAAAGGAAAAAGGATTGTAGAGGATGTAAGTGTAGACTTAACATTAGAGCTTCCGATGGAGACTCAAATGGAGTACTGGAGACAAAGGAATTTGTTGCCGCCTATGGATACTGAAATGGAATGGAGGCAACAAAATTATCCATTTTCTGTGACCAGGACGTCTTCTTTGCCAAGGGATACTGAAATCAAGTGGAGGCAAAGGTTGGAGGCTGAAATGGCTTGGAGGCGAAGAATGGATGCTGAAATGGATTGGAGGCGAAGAATGGAGACTGAAATTGAGTGCAGGCGTAGAATGGAGACTGAGATGGAATGGAGGCAATTCAATGGTCCATCTTCTGTGATGAGGACAGCTTCCATGCCGCCAATGGAGACTCAAACAGAATGGGGGAAAATGAGTGATCCATTTTCTGTTAATAGGACGGCCTCGTTGCCACCAATGGAGATTGGAGAGGAGTGGATGCAAAAAGATGATCCATTTTTAACTATGAGGACCGCTTCGTTGCCGCCAATGGAGACTGGGATGGACTGGAAGGAAAGGAGGGACCTCCAGACACAGACGCGCGGGGACGCGCAGCAGAATAAATGGGATAAACTGAAGAATGTTATAGTTGTTGAGGAAAATGAAGGGAATGAAACCTCTTCTTTGCCGTCTCCTGGTGGATCTGGATCTGTAGGAACTGTTGGTTCAGCTGGAACTAGTTTTGAAACTCAACAACACCTACCTAATCAAGGTAATCAAAATTCAATTGAGTTGTTCCATTTAATTAATTTCTCCATTTTCATTATTTTTCGTTGACTTAATTTTCTTTTGTCTAAAACTAAGAAATATTTTTTTTCCTTCAGTTGATGGAACTTTCATTGAAGGTGCATCTGGTAATTCTAATGTGATACCTCTAGTCAGTGGCACATTGGAGCAAATGCAGCATCTGGTAGTAGTAGCCATTGAAGCTACTAATGAGCAATCACCCGACTTTTCAGGAAAAGAGGGACTCAGAAATTTATTGCTTAAAATGCCTGGTGTTTCAACTAAAGGTGATGGACCAAATGGAAAGAAGACTGAAGGATTTTTATACGTGTATAAGAGGGGAGGAGAAGTGAAGATTGTTTGTATTTGTCATGGTTATTTTCTGACACCAGCCGAATTTGTTAAACATGCTGGTGGAGGTGATGTTGAAAACCCTTTAAGGATTATAACTGTCGATCCAAATTAATTAAGCTTTGTAGTGACAATGGCGATTGCCCAAAAAAATGTATTAGGTTTAATATCGTTGTTATGTAATTTTTCCTTTTGTTGTTGTACCGAATGACTTCAATGGCTATTTTTCCCAAAAAGGCATTAGCTTTGATATTGTTGTTGTTATTTCATCTTTCTTTTGGTTTTTTTACAGGACTAAGTTCCTCCTATCTAAGATAATAAAAAAAATTTGGGGCATACTGCTTGTTTTGCTATGCTATGCATCACCATTTTTGGCGTAATTGGAAGCAACAAACAGTTTCTATTCAACAGAATATTCTGCACCAGGCAAGCCTTAGATTCTTGTCCCCTTTTAGAGTAGATGAATTACTCCCTCTATTTAAAAAAAATGATCTAATTTGACTTGATATGAAATTTAAGAAATAAAATAACTTTTTAATTTTATGATCCTAATTTAAAATTATGTCAAATGTATGAAAATATTATTTTATATGTCTTTTGGAAAGATGAAATTAAAATGTTATAAAAAAAAACAATAATCTATTTCATAGGGGTTATAGAAAAAAATATATCATTAAAAAATACATAATATATTTATCCACATAAGGGACTGCTCAAAGACCAAGTTCATTATTCATTCATGCCCAATGACATGGGCTTTTTCTTAGAAGATTTTGTCTTGCTCTGATCACAATGATCAGGGTTATTAGTACATCTTCTTGATGATATAAATAATGACTTAGCTCACTCGAACTTTCTAATATTTTATGTTAGAAAAATGATTGTGTGCATTAGAATAGTTATTTTTGTTAACAGCTAAAACATTTCATTTTGGACACCCTGGATAACAATTGAGTGTGTAAGATAAATTGTTTGGTGACCTTAACCTTTTCCTATTTAGGATTCAAACGGACTCATCTGCTTGTCTCGAGAAATAATTTAAGCGAATCAATTTAATATGAGATTATTTGTTTTATTTTTTAATTTATTATTTGTAATAAGAAAGTGTAAAATATACTTTTTGCTTTCATTTATTTGTATGTTTTATTAGTATTTGATATGCTATCTAGTAAAATAAATCGTGGTTAATGAACTTGACAAATATAAACTTAACTTAGAGTTTTCCTCAAACGCCTAATTTCACATTAAGTTATCATTATAATTGCTTTTCATTTTGTTTAATTTGTTAAGATTTTAAATATTTATGTGTTAATAAAGGATTTAATATTTGTGCAGTTTAACTTTTTAAAGGGTTTTAAAGTTATTTCTTCAACTTAAAGAGTGATGAACTCTTGCTAATCGTTGAAACACGTGAAACACCTAATATTAGTTGTTTTCTTTATAAAAAACCCCAAAACAACTTGCACCAAATTCGATGTTTATTTTTTTAGTTAGAATTTTATATTTTGTTAAGTCTGATAATATTTTTTGTTAATATATAATATATTTTGTTAGTTGTACATGCTAGGGATATCACAAGCAAATGATTTTTGGTTTTTTAAAAAGAGTATATATTGGGTTGGTTGTTATATCTTATTAATTTTTGGACATGCGCGTTGGGTGTGTACCACATACGTCAATAAGTAAAAATCCTTATAAACTTAAATAAATATAATTTTAAAATGTAATACCAACTTAACCTCACTGAATTCATCTTATTATTTTCATCCTAGAAAATTAAGGATGAAATTATAATATTATATTATTAGATCGATCTTGTGTATAACTTTAAAGCGACGAACCAAACCTTCCAAATACAATGTATAAAAAAACCACAAAAATGTTGAATGAAATGAATTTATCAGTGTCATGTAATCAAACTTAGTCAATGCAGGACAATGTAGAAGTCATACTTGATATTTCTAACCTTATGAATTCATTTTCCTCAAAATTATTTTCAGTGTTCCTAAATAAAGGGAAGATGTCAAACTTGCGATACGCTTTACTGTTACTCTCAGGTCATATAAATGATCAAAATTTATAAACAAACAACAGAAGGTGGGAAATGAAGAGAAAAGAAGGAACTTTACCATAGGAGAACGTAGAACTACTAGTGGAAGAACCCAAGATGACAAATTCGTATTTGGTAATGGTATATATTTATTTATCTGCAACTCTTCATGTTCTTTAGTTTAAGATTAAAAGGGGGAAAACCTTAATTCATGTACTTACCTAAGAAAAAATATTTACTTAGATTTAGCTCCCTTTTATGCATGTGTATCTATTGGATCCTCCTCTCTTTTACTTGACGAACATATACACTTTCTTATCTCTTAATCTATCTAAACCCTACATCCTAAATATTAAACACGCGTCTTCCATTTCAATATTGGTAACTTACACTCCAAGCTCGCTTGTTGGAAAATAAAATTTCTTAACATGGCGAGAAGAACCAACCTAGCTAAATATAGGTAGCAAGGAGTGAAGCAGCTCAAACATTCAAACCTTATTAACTAATTCTTCTTCTTAAAGTTTAAAATAAATACACATTGTCTCATAAATTAATAACTTAATATCAGACCTCAAATTAAATACACGTAGATACATGTATTTTTGCTCTCAGATATATTTTGAAATACAAATAGGGAAAGAGGAAGGTGAGCGAGTCAGATCAGCCTTGCAAATACACTTTAATATATTATATCCAGAATAAATTACAACTAATTATCAACCCCATTTATCCGAAATGCATGTATATTTGGACCATAATTTTGCCTGAACGATACTTTCAAAAATACTCAAGAAAAAGCACATAATTAAATTCTTAACTAGTGAGATTTATGTTGTTTACCTTATTCAGGTTACTAATGCCTAAAGTAAAACTAATCAGATATTATAACGTTCAATACATTTTTCCAATAAAATAAAGTAGAAAAATACATTTAATTAACCTTTCTAAAGTGGTTTAAAATTATAAAAATAAATTTACAATTAACACGTGTCACTTTTGATCAATTTCATTTTGGGAGCAATTTCCTAAGTATAAAAATGAACTTCCAGTTAACACGTGTCATTTTGATCAGTTACCCACAGAAATGGAATACTCCTTCACATGTTTTGTACCTTCACACCCTCAAATTTTAACTTTAATCTATAATATTCTAAATGGCCTAATGGTTTTTCCAAATTGAATCATTCATCGTTAATAGCTAATAAAAATTATTCTTTGTTGTTTTCAGGTGAATCAAGTGGATCACAAAGAAGTGTTGCTTCAAGTTTGACTGATCTTGAAACCCAACAACCACCTAATCAATGTATAAAATATTTCTTCCTTTTTATTCTTTCATTAAAACACTTTTCATTTACTTGAATTAAAAAATAAGTGTAAGTTCACGAAAAATGGTAACGATTAGATTCTCAAAATTACTAATGAGAAATCACGGGTGTTGTCAGGGGAAAGTGCTCAAGAATTCAGAGAGAAGCTGAGGTACTTCTTGTACAACATGCCTTGTGTTGTTTATGACTCACCAAATGGAAAGAAGACTAAAGGATACTTATTATACTCGTCTGTGAGGAGAGAAGATCTTAAGATAGTTTGTAGTTGTCATGCTAGTTTTCTAACCCCCGCTGAATTTGTGAAACATGGTGGTGGAGGTGACATTGAAAACCCTTTAAAATATATAGATATAGTTCTTGCCTGAAAAATGGACTAGTTGCTTTATTATGATTGTTATTTGATCTTTTCTTTTGTTGTTGTACTAAATAAGTTCAATGGCTATTGCCCAAAAACGCCTTAGCTTTGATATCGTTGTTATTTTATCTTTTATTTTGTTGTAGAAGAGTAAATCTCTTCCATCAAAACTATATTAAGGTTATTTTTCGGTCATTCTACTTCTTTTTTTTTCTATGCAATGTTAATTTGAGCTTTATTTAGAAGCAACTAACATAATTGAAGTGTTTCTCAGATATTTTTCAAGGATGACAAGCTTATACAAGTACGAACCTTATGGAAAATGAGCTAGAAAAGTAATTATTATAATTTGATTGATTTAAATAATTGATCTAATAAGAGTTTCTTATAGTTCTACGATTTCGAATTCAGAATGAATTGATGAGTACTCTATGTTTCATAGATAATATGAAGGATTAAAGTTTCATTTGTAGAATTTTCTCTTATTTTCTACGTGTTTTTGAATGTAATGAAAGATTTTTTGAAAAAATATGAACTTATAATGGTAACCGAAACTATCTTTAAATATCCCTTATTTTTTGTATATATTGTTAGAAAATTCTTCTATCACAAATTCAAAGCAAGTATTTCACTATGTAACTAATAGGGCTATGTATAATAAGTTTTTTTTTAAATAAACTTGCACGATTTAGGGCCAGTAAACTAAGCAATTCATTTGTCTCGCCTAGCTTGTCTAGATATTAAAAAATTTCAATTTCTAATTATCCCTATGAAAGTGTTTTTGTTCCTCTCTTGTAAGATTTTCAATAGTTATGTGTTAATTAAGCTTAGGAGTTTTAACTTTTTAAAGGGGGGTTAAAATTATTTTTCTGAAAGAAATTATCGCTCGAAATTAATAAGAATGATGTTAATGTCACTCACTATCTTAGAGAAGTCAACAAAGTAGCAGACTATTTAACAAAATGGGCCACAATGATTAACATATCAACCATCTACAATGATTTTGATGAATTGCTATATGGTATATTGTAAAAATTACATAAATATTATAGTGTTGAGAGCTAATTATAACACATTCCTATTGATTCTCAAATTACAAAAATTTCTTTAAATTATTATAGGATATCAGATACATCGGAAACCAGTGAATACATAATTCACTTATTGTGAATGGTACATTACTTAATGGGAGGGATGTATCAGAGAGGGGAGGGATATACCTGAGAGGAGATAAAGATATATTTGATAGATTATTGTAATTTTTTAAAAATGGTAAAAAAAAAAATGTGTATTTTAGTCATTTTTTTCACATATTAATGGCTCAATCTTCCTGGACAAAGCCCAGAACCCAGATTTAGGATTAAATGTCGTATAGATGTCATTTTCTAATCATCCTTTTTGATTATGTAATATTTTGTATTTCTCGTAAGAGTTGTAGTATTTATGTGTTAATTATAGGGTTTGGGGTTAACTTTTTTAAGGGTTTGTAAGTTTTCTATTTAACTTAGGGTTTTCATTTCGTAATAAATTTTGAAAGTACGTGCTGAAATTCCTTAAATTAATTATGTTCTTTATGTGTTCGGGTTTATTTTTAAGTATTTTAGAATATTTTAAGTTTATTTTTTAATTTACGACTTTTATTTGATATTGTGTTGTGTTAAGTTGCTATTTTTTATGTTGGAATATATGGATGACTTTTTATGTTTTCGAGTGTCAATAAATTTATAATTTAGAATTTAAGGGTGGAATTTTATATATGTGATCTAGAACTTAGGAACGAACTAATTGATGATATTAATTTTTTTCATTTACTGTGTTTCATTTCTTGATTCCTTTTTCGAAAATTAATTAAGTATGAATGTACATGACAATTCCAAATCAAAATCCAATAGCCTGGTCATGAATCACTCTCAAATAATTTTATTTTTGAGTATGCATTAAATTGTAGTTTAAATGCATTAGTATAGTTGTTTTGCTTTGTTAAAATTTATAGATCAAAATCTTAATAGGATAGAATATTTCTTGTCCAGATATAAAAGGAGGTTAGGCTTTATGTCTCTTTCCATTTGGTTGTTAATATCATTATGCTCTGAAATAATAAAAAAAAAAAAACTACCTTTAAGTCAAGAGGTAAGTCAGAGTTGAATATCAAATTTCAATATAAAAAAAAACAATCGTTTCTAAATGGATTAAGAAAAAGAAACTTTTTTTTTATGATTCTAGAGATTAAAGTAAATCAACAAGTGATTTGAATGTGTAAAAAAATCTCGTGAAAGAATTAATATTTTGTAACTGAAAGAAAAATGGCAAGGCACAACATTGAGGGGGTGATGTTCAATGTCAATTATAAATGATGTATTTTGTAAAATTTTGATTGATGTAACAAATGAAGGTGACATTAAACTAGCAAAAACTTATGTTATAAGCAGTTGATGATGATGATAAAAAAAATGTCCAGTTTATCACTTTTTGTTGCATTTATAATATATAATATAAATATTGATTAGTTTGGTTTATGATTCTAATTTTAGATTTAGCTTCCTTTTATGAGAATGTGTATTTCCCATCAATATCTTTATCTTCTTGTTTTAATATACTTCACTTAATTTAGATCTCAAAATCCTTCTTTTTTTTTACTTGATGAGCCTATATACCCAACGAGATTCCAACACTTCTTTAAGTGCTTCGCTCTAGTGCAACTAGTTTTCACTATTATTAGAATCCTTATTACTATCCTCAATCCCCATAGTCCTTAATTTCTGCTCCATTTCTGAAATTCATTCCTCTTAACCCTTGATATGTTAGATACGCTCCTTTTCTTCCTCCACCTCTTAATCTCTAAATTCAATATCAAGAATTTAAATATCTAACCTGAAAACTTGAAGAATAATTTAAATTAGTTAAATCTAAACCCAAAAAAATAAATAAAACAATTTTAACACATTATTTTTCAAATTTAGCAAGCAAACCTAATTCAAAAATCGTTAAACTCGTTAACTCCTACACCATTAACACAAATCGTTGTGACGAGTTTATCAGAATTTGTTAAAAAGATATAAATTTATTAATTTTGTCTTTACTGAGTAAATTTTTGAAAATTTGAAATAAGTGAGTTGATCAAAACTTAAGAAATGTTAGGGGAATTTCATATATATCCTTCATTTAATGAGGTTCTTAACTACTTAACATTTTATAGGAGAATAATTTGAAAATGATCTAAAGAACAATTGTGGAAAGTAGCATTTCAATTAGTTATGAACTAAAATATTTTTAGTAAGGAATATGTCATATTCGAAAAATTCACTTAACATGGATAAAGGGAGCATTAAATTGAAAATCAGCATAATTACGCAAAACATTCTTACATTATTAACTACTGTCCCCATAGTTTGAAATAATTACATACTGTCTCACTAATTAATAGTTTCATATCAGATTTTAAAATAGATACACTAGATATATGTATTTTCTCTATCAGATATATTACAGATGGGAAAAGAAGCGGGCGAGAAAGTCAAAGACATGAAAATACACTTGGATGTTTACAACTAACTTTGAATCTCATTTATCCGAAATAAATGTATATTGGAACCAAAATTATGCACGAGTGACAACTTCTTTAAAAAACTCACGAAAAGGCTCATAATTATATTCTTAACTAGTGATATTTATGTTTTTTTTTATTCAGGTTAGTAATGCCAAAAGTAAAAAATAATCAGATAATATAACATTAAATAAATTTTTCCAATAAAATAAACTAAAAAATTAATTACATTTAATTAACCTTTTCCTCTTTTTTAAAAGTGGTAAAAAAGGGTTAAAAACAAATTTACAACTTAAAAAAAATGAAAAAAAAGTAACAAAAAGAAAAAAAAGAAGAAAAAAAAATATGGGTCATGGTATTCATAGAAGAGTCTTTCACATGTTTTCTCATCCTAGTGGGATACAAGAGTCTTTCACATTTTTTCTACCTTTGCACTCTCCAATCTTCTCCTTTATAATCTGCTAAATGGTCTAATGGTTTCTTTGTCCTGAAACTTTTAAGAAATTTCTCTATATCCATGTTATAATATTTTTAATTTAAAATTCAGTAACTCTCTCATTTTTTATTTTTTTTTAATTTTCCTAACATGGAAAAAACAGGAGCAACTTCAAGGAATGTGAAGTTGAATTTAGGGCGTTCATTAATTGGTAATTTGGGCATTAACTCAAAAAAATTGAAATTGAACCGTTCATCGTCAATAACTGATGGAAATTCTTCCTTGTTGTTTTCCCGTGGATTACAAGGAAGTGTTGCTTCAAGTTTGACTGAACTTGAAACCCAACAACCACCTAATCGATGTATAAAAAATTTCTTCCTTTTTATTCTTTTGTTGAAACACTCTTTATTTACTCAACTAAAAAGAATTGTGTAAGTTCACGAAAAATTATATCGATTAGCATTTTCAAGTTACTCTAAGCTACTAATGAGAAATAATGAATGTTGTCAGGGAAAAGTGCTAAAGAAGTTGGAGAGAAGCTGAGAAAATTCTTATACAAGATGCCTTCTGTTTTCTATGACGGACCAAATGGAAAGAAGACGAAAGGATACTTGTTATACTCCTTTACGAAGAGAGAAGATTTGAAGATAGTTTGTGCTTGTCATGCTAGTTTTTTTACCCCAATTGAATTTGTCAAACATGGTGGTGGAGGTGAAGTTGATGTTGAGAACCCTTTAAACTATATAAATATAATTCTTGACTACTGAATTTGTCAGCTTTGATATCGTTATTATTTGATCTTTCATTTTATTGTAGAAGACTAAGTCCTTTCCATCAGAGATATATTAAGGTTATGTTTTGGTCATTCTGCTTGTTGTTGTTTTTTGGCTATGTAGTGCTTATTTTAGATTTAATTAGAAGAACCTAACAACTTTTAAAGGGTTTCTAAGTTATTTTTCAACTTGACATTTCGAAAATAGATATTGAAACACTTGATATTGTTTGTTTTCTTTATGTGCTTGGATTTGGTGTATCTACTATCTTTAAGTTTTTCCAACTTTATTATTCGAGTTAAAACGTCTGTATGACTATATCTTGTAATGAGAGGATGGAAAGCATGTGCAAGTCGGACCTTATGGAACATGGGTTATTAAAAAATAATTATAATTTAATGTATTTATATAATTGATTCAAAGAGAATATGTTATTGTTCTGTAATTTCGAGTTCATGCCAACTGATTGATGAGTGCTCTATCTTTTATAAAAAGACAAGATTAAAATTTTATTTGTAGCTTTTTTTGTTATTCTCTACGTGTTTTTGGATGTAGTAAAAGTGTTTTTGAAAAAAAATATGAACTTATTATCATAATTTAATGGTCTAAACTATTTTCTGTATATTTTGTTCAGGACGGCCGAATTACTGTCGCCACTAAATCGATCTAATACCATCACTACCATTAGAGTGCGTCAATAAAAGCACCAATAATAAGACCAACTCAATTCAAGGATATTCTTCTGTCACAAATTCAAAGTAAGAATTTCAATCTACAACTAATATGATTATGTATAATAAGTTTTTTTAAAAAATAATTTTCACCATTTTGGACCACTAAACTAAACATTAATAAATTCCAACTCATTTTACTTGTTCTTCGACGTGTGTAGAGGAGATGAGTTACGTGTGAGTAAATATGACTAACTTTTATCATCTAAAAATAATTTTAAAAAAAGGCATTTATCTGGATATTATATAGTTTGTATATACTATGTATCACTTCATCACAAACTCATAAAGTTTGCTTTCTAACAAATTTGCAAACGACGGATCGCAATTCTTTGGATAAAGAAGAAATCAATCAACATTTCGACTTCAATTTCAAACTTATGCAATCTCCAAGTACACAATCTCATTAGCAATAGTCTGGTCATGAATCACTCTAAAATAATTATATTTTTGAGGATGCATTAAATTGTAGTTTAAATGCATTAGTATAGTTGTTTTGTTTTGTTAAAATTTCTAGATCAAAATCTTAATAGGATAGAATATTTCTTGTCCTATGATCTAAAAGGAGGTTAGGCTTTATGTCCCCGAAATGGATGTTAATATCATTAAGTTCTGGAAAAAAATAGAAAAAAAAAAGACCTACCTTTAGGGTAAGAGGTAAGTCAGAGTTAAATATCAAATTTCAATAGAAACAAAAACAGCCCTTACTAAATGGATTAAGAAAAATTAATTTTTTTTTTATGGTTCTAGAGATTAAAGTAAACCAACAAGTGATTTGAATGTGTAAAAAAATTCGTGAAAGGATTAATATTTTTGTAACTGAAAGAATAATGGCAAGGCACAACAGTGAGGGGGTGATGTTCAATGTCAGCTATAAATGATGTATTTTGTAAAGTTTTGATTGATGTAACAAATGAAGTTGACATTAAACTAGCAAAAACTTATGTTATAAGTAGTTGATGATGATGATAGAAAAATGTCAGTTTATCACTTTTTTGTTGCATTTATAATATAAATACTGAGTAGTTGGTATATAATTCTATTTAGATTTAGCTTCCTTTTATGAAAATGTGTATTTTCCATCAATATATTTATTTTCTTGTATTAATATACTTATCTTAGTTTAGATCTCAGATCCTCCTTTCTTTTACTTGATGAGCATAAATACCCAACGAGATTCCAACAATTTTTTAGGTACTTCGCTCTAATGCAACTAGTTTTCACTACTATTTGTTGGGCTTTGTGGAGGCTTGTGAGCCGGCCCGACCCATTACTGAAACCCTAGGTTAACCATTTGGTTTTCCTATAAATATGATCCTTGTATTTGTAATTCTGAATGAGCACAAGTGAAATAAAATCCTCCTGTTACAGTCGTGGAGTAGGGAAAACGAACCACGTTAAAAAAAAAAGAGTAGGGGAAACCGAACCACGTTTAATTCCCAACACTATTAGCATCCTTATTACTATCCTCAATCCCCGTTGTCCTTAATTTCTCCTCCATCTCCTGAGAGTCATTCCACTTAACCCTTGATATGTTAGATACGTTCCTTTTCTTCCTCCACCTCTTAATCTCTAAATTCAATATCAAGAATTTAAATATCTTACTTGAAATCTTAAGGAATATTTTAAATTAGTTAACCCTAAACCCTAAAGTATAAATAAAATAATTTTAACACACCTAATTAAAAAATCCTTAAACTTGTTAACTCCTACACCATTAACACAAAATCATTGTGGCCAGTTTATGAGAATTTGTTAAAAACATATATATTTATTATTTTTGTCTTTATTGAGTAAATTTTTTAGAATTTTAAAATAAGTGAGTTGTTCAAAGCTTAAGAGAATTGTTGGGACATTTCATATATATCCTTCATTTAATGAGGTTCTTAACCACTTTACATTTTATAGGAGAATAATTTGAAAATGATCTAAAGAAAAATTGTGGAAAGTAGCATTTCAAATAGTTATGTACTAAAATATTTTTCTTAAAAAATTATTCCAATAATTCACTTAACATGAATAAAGGGAGTATTAAGTTGAAAAAGCTTCATAATTACTCAAACATTACATTCTTACCTTATTAATTAATTATCATCCCTATAGTTTGAAATAATTACATATTGCCTCACTAATAATTTCATATCAGATTTCAAATTAGATATACTAGATATATGTATTTTTTTCAATCAGATAAATTAGAGATAGGAAAGAGGCGGGCGAGAGAGTCAGAGATTGGAATACACTTAGATATTTACAACTAATTTTGAAACTCATATATCCGAAATACATGTATATTGGGACCAAAATTTTATACAAGTGACAACTTCTTTAAAAAAAAACTCACAAAAATGGCACATAATCATATTCTTAACTAGTGAGATTTATGTTGTTTATGTTATTCAGGTTAAAGTATCAAATTGATTACATTTAATTAAACTTTTAATCTTTTTGAAGTGGTGAAAAAAGGGTTATAAAAATAAATTTACAACTAAAAAAAAAGAAAAAAAATGGGTCATGGTATCATACAAGAGTCTTTCACATGTTTTCTCATCCTAGTGGGATATTTTTTCATTTCACTTAATCCACGGAAATGGAATATCCTTCACATTTTTTTTGCATTGCACTCTTCACTCTTCTTCTTTATAATCTGCCAAATGGTCTAATGGTTTCTCCGCCCTAAAACTTTTATCAAGTTTCTATATATCCATTTTATAATTTTTTTTAGTTTGAAATTCAGTATACTGATCTCTCATTTTATAGATTTTGTTAACATGGAAAAAACTAGAGAAAAATTGAGGAATGTAAAGTTGAATTTAGGGCGTTCATTGAATGGTAATTTGGGTGTTAACTCTAAAAAACTGAAGATATTGAACCGTTCATCGTCAATAACTAATGAAAATTCTTCTTTGTTGTTTTCACGTGGATTACAAGGAAGTGTTACTTCAAGTTTGACTGGGCTTGAAACCCAACAACCACCAAATCAATGTATAAAAAATTTCTTCCTTTTTATTCTTTCGTTGAAACACTCTTTATTTACTCAACTAAAAAGAATTGTGTAAGTTCACGAAAAATTGTATTAATTAGCTTTTTCAAGTTTCTCGAAACTACTAATGAGAAATAATGAATGTTGTCATGGAAAAGTGCTAAAGAAGTTGGAGAGAAGCTGAGAAAATTCTTGTACAAGATGCCTTCTGTTTTCTATGACGGACCAAATGGAAAGAAGACAAAAGGATACTTGTTATACTCGTTTACGAAGACAGACGATTTGAAGATAGTTTGTGCTTGTCATGCTAATTTTATGACCCCAGCTAAATTTGTCAAACATGGTGGTGGAGGTGACGTTGAAGTTGAAAACCCTTTAAACCATATAAAAGTAATTCTTGACTACTGATAAATGGACTAGCTGCTTTAATATGGTTGTTATGTGATCTTCCTTTTATTTTGTTGTACTGGAAAGTTAAATGGCTATTCCCAAAAAATCATTAGCTTTGATATTGTTGTTATTTGATATTTCATTGTATTGTAGAAACTAAGTCCCTTCCATCAGAGATATATTAAGGTTATGTTTTGGTCATTCTGCTCTTTTTTTTTGCTGTGTGGTGCTTATTTGAGCTTTAATTAGAAGCAACTAACAACTTTAAAGGGTTTCTAAGTTAATTTTCAACTTGAGATTTTCATTTTCTTGCTACATTTTGAAAATAGGTATTAAAACACTTGATATTAGTTGTTTTCTTTATGTGCTAGGATTTGGTATCTCTTCTGTTTTTAAGTTTTTCTAAAGTTTATTTTTTGAGTTAGAACGTCTATATCTTGTAATGAGAGGATGGAAAGCATGTGCAAGTCGGAACTTATGGAAAATGGGTTATTAACAAAATAATTATAATTTAATTTATTTATATAATTGATTCAAATAGAATATGTTATAGTTCTGTAATTTTGAGCTCATGCCAACAGATTGATGAGTGCTCTATCTTTCATAGATAAAATAAAGGATTAAAATTTTATTTGTAGCTTTTTCTGTTATTCTCTACATGTTTTTGGATGTATAAAAGAGTTTTTGAAAAAAAAAATATGAACTTATTATCATAAGTTAATGGTCTAAACTATCTTTAGGTATTCCTGATTTTCAGTATATATTGTTCAGGCCATTGGATTACTGTCGCCACTAAATCGATATAGTTCCATAACTACCATTAGAGTACGTCAATGAAAGCACCAATAATAAGACCAACTCAATGCAAGGAAATTCTTCTATCACAAATTCAAATAAAGAATTTCACTATGCAATCTCTAAGTACACGATCTCATTGCCAAGTCTGAATTCGAAGTATAGCTTGATTCACTACTTATTATGAAAATTAGCTTGAATCACTAAAAAAATTGCAACAGGAAAAAGCTAAATTTTGAATTTTCTTTATGTGTTAGGGTTTATTGTTAACTGCTTTAGAATTTTGTAAGTTTATTTTGTAAGCCACGACTTCCATTTCTAGTTAATCGGACAATATATAGTATTAAATATATTATTAGTTATGTTATGATGTGTTGCTATTTTTGATGTACGAATATATGGATGATTTTTTTAGTCCCAATGTAATTTAGGGTTTACGGGTAAAATTTACATGTGCGTTTTGGACTTTAGGTATGAATTGATTGACATATTTGATCCTCTTTTTCAATTGTATTTTATAATTTCTTGATCCCTTATTCAAAAACTAAATGTAATTATGAATGTGTATGACAATTTCAAAGTGCAAACCCAACAATTATGTCATGAACCACTCTCTAATAATTCTGTTTTTGAGTATCCTAAATTTGTTTATGATGAAGACCTACCTTTTAGGTCAAGAGGTATGTCAAATTAGAATAATTCAAATTCAAGGTTGTTCAAAATAAAATCAAAATCAAAATCGATATCCAAAACAATAATTTGGTTATTGGGTCATTGATTCGGGTTTCAGTTTACTATAAACTCTTATTGGCTTATCGGATGGGTCTCGGTTTGACCATGTTTCTAATCGAATGCCCCGATAACCCGATAACAAGTTTAATTAAATACAGTTATATCACTTAAGGTCTTCGGCACTTTTAGCTTTTAGGGTTTACCCTCCAGTTTTCAGAATTTTTACAGTGACTTCATGTATAGTTGACACTCAAATTTCAAAATAATACTCCAAAGTTGCGACATCACTCATTGGTTCACTGTCGCTGCTCCTACGTCGGCGAGTTATATTGAAGACCATTCTCTAAATATCTAAATTGAGGTTCAAATGATTGATTCTCTTACTAATACAATCTGCAATTAGAAATTTATTATTAGTAATGGTCTCATGATCATTAATGGTTCTAATTAGTAGTGTTGTAATGTTTTCTCTGTATTTCATATAAAAAATTAGCTTGGTTGTTATGAGGAATCATTTTGAGTTTTGCCAGTTTGGGCAATATTGACATCTCTATCCAAGTTAATATGGAGTTTTATTAAGTGTTTTATGTAGTAATGGACTAATCGGAAAATATTCACTGGGGGCTCTTTGTAACATTTCACAATTTGAAATAGCTACGAATAGGCTTAAGAAACAAAAATATTCATTTCTGGAAAGAAAGGGATAAATATGAAAAATTGCCTAAGTTAAGAAAGTGAGTATTGGTCATTTTCAAACAACCATAACATCTACCTCAGCATGAATTCGAGGTAGTTCTTGATATGGTTGGAAAGATCTTGGAGAGATCTTTCCATTGCCGCTAAGTTTTAACATTCTCGATATCTTATGTGGAAGATATGTCTATCGAAAGTTGGGTTGTTGAAGTAAATAAAGCCCGAATTCGGATTTAAGGAAGGGCAAACTAGTCTTTTCACCAATTAATTTTCTCTTTTATTTTTAGAGGTTTGTTGGGGTAAAAACTAAGTTTAGTTCAGTTTGGAAGATAAGACTTTACGCTTAGAGCTTGGAGAAGAAATAAAGAGAGAGAAGTCAAGGAAAAAATTTGACTATCATGGACAAATAATTTCGTCATTAATAAATCATATTTCGTCATTAAAAATCTTGTGTGAAAAAAAATAATTCGTCACTTAGTCGTCACTAAATGTGTGTCTCTAAAAGTATACAAAGACGATAAAGTGTTTCTTCGCTAAAAGTATTACAGTAACTACAAAAAGAAAAATCGTTAATGCTTAAACATTTGTGACAAATTTATGTGTTGTAAAAGGTATATTTTTTTGTAGTTAATATTATGCTTTGTCACTAAAAAGGTTATTAATACCAATAAAATAATATCGTCGCTAATTATTTTACTTCAATCAGTGATGAAATCAATTGTCTCTAAAGTTATATGTCTTTCATAGTTGAACAAAATCTAATTTTGTCACTAATGACTATATTTTATATACAAAAAATATTTTGTTCTTAAATGTATATATGATATAATTTATCATTATAAAAATGATTTTTATATATAAATATATATGATATATATATCTCCTATGTCAATTTTTCTTGACCCTGGCCAGTGGCCAGTAGCTCACATATTATACTGCCATGAAGAATCGAACTCACAACCTTAAGGGTAAGTGAAAAGTGCTTACCATCAAACAAACTCACTCTTGTTGTTCTTTTTTGTTTTATTTTATACTTCATTCACTTCTTTCAAATTTAACTTTTGTAGAAACAATATATTATATGACTATTTATACTCATACACAAATGCATGAAATTTTTACCATTCATAATTCATTCAAATGTAGATTATATTTTGGGATAATGCACACATACCCCCTCAACTTATGCCCGAAATCTCAGAGACACACTTATACTACACTAAGGTCCTATTACCCCCTTGAACTTATTTTATAAGTAATTTCTACCCCTTTTTAGCCTACGTGGCACTAGTTTTAAAAAAGAAGTCAACCATCGTTGGGCCCACAAGATAGTGCCACGTAGGTCGAAAATGGGTAAAAAATTATTAATAAAATAAGTTCAGGGGATAATAGGACCTTGGTATAGTATAAGTGTGTCTCTGAGATTTCGGGCATAGGTTGAGGGGGTACTTGGGCATTATCCCTTATATTTTAATTAAACTATGTATCTTTTAAAATATTTTTAAATATATTCAATACGATTTTCATTTTATTTATTTATTTTCGTAATTTTTTAAAATTATTCAGTACAAAAATAAATTTAGTTAAAATTAATTTTTTGATTTTATTACAAAAATGAATAATATGTTAAAGTTGAACATCGATTCCAATAACAATAGTACTTCATCATAATATATTTGAAATCATAATTAGTTCATTTCTTTAATTTGTGTTTTTATTTTTTAGTTTATTTCAATTTTCACATTGATGGAAACAGCTAATAGAAATTTATGAAATATATTGCACCTTTGCAAAGTCTAAGTTTGTAAGTCGATGTTATCTCTATATAGTTACTCTATGTACGTATGTGGAATTACTATAAATATATACATATTTATAACAAAAGCAAATATATCGACTTAATCTATGTAGTTTACCAATCACAAATCAATAGACATGCACAAAACATAGGACAAAGACTTAACAAACTATTTTCTTATCGTGCTTATCAACGAAAGTGTATCAAATAAAAAACAGAAGTGTTTAACAAACAAATATTAGTGATCTAGTGGGAGAAGTGTGCCCACTCACAACACCTATAACCCGAATTATATTTTTCAAATGATGCATTTTATAATTGCGTAATTTAAGAAAATTGATGTATTGAATTTTTTTGTTTCTACAAAATCGATCGAATTTCATTGGTTTTAATATTTTCACTTATCAATTAATGAATGGACTCTGTCTACTTCTTATGAAGCACTTTTATTATTCCTTTTGTAAGTCGTCACTTGTAATTATGAACAATTGTAGAAAAAAATTGTATTTAGCTATGAATTTTTTTCGTAGCAAATAGTTTAATTATTCACTAAAAATTTTAAATCGTCGCTATTTAACACCTTATATATTTTGTGACTACTTTTTAATGTCACTAAATCATAGATTGATTAGAGACAATAAAATGTCACCGATTATTTATATTATTAGTGAAAAAATAAATGTCATAATTAAATATAAATTTTCATAGCTAAAATTTATAATATTTAACTACGAACTCTAATTTGTCGATATTGTAACAACATATTTTTTTAGATGAAATTTTTTTGTGTCCAAAATTTAATAAATTATAAGACAAAAATTTTTTTGTCATGAATTAGATACATTATTAGTGACGAAACAATGTGTCACTGATAACTTTAAATTCGTGACGAACAATACTTAACAAATGACACCAATTTATTTTATGGTTGAAAATTTTAGTGGACAAAACTTTGCTACGGATTTTTATGTTTCGTCACTAAAAGTATGTTTCTCATATATTTAAAAACGAAAAGTAAATTTTGTCACTACAAGCGAATAATTAGTAACAAATTTGATGTCGTAGTTTGTCATGAATTACAGACACTATTAGTGACGAAAAAATGTGTCACCGATAACTTAAATTTGTGACTAACACTACTTAACAAAATGGCAGCAAATAATTTTTTGGTGGGAAACTTTAGTGGACAAAACTTTGCAACGAATTCTTATTTTTCGTCACTAAAAGTATGTGTCTCATATGTTTAAGCACGAAAAGTAAATTTTGTCACTAAAAATAAATAATTAGTGACGAATTTTATGTCGTAGCTAATACTTTCGTAGCTATATATCATATGTTGTAGTGAACATCAAAATTTGCGAGTTGAATTCGTCGGGGGTGATCCCTATCAAGGTAGGTGAGATCTTTTGTATTGGGTTAGTTCACCCACTACACACCAAATTTGTTTCAAATTCAGTGGTTTTAGAATTGTTTACATGTTAAGAAGTGAGTTCTTGAAGAATCTTGTCGAATTCTTATTGGTTTAGTTTTTGAATGCCCATTGTTGTTTGATTCGTAATTCCCGGTTGTTTTTCGAGTTAAATATATTGGGTATTCAATGTACTAATGAATTTAAGGGTTTGGGAAAAGAACTATGGAGGTTTAGGGGGTTTAGCGTTGAAAAACAAGAGGAGAAGGTCGTTAGCCACCCCTAGTGTAACGACCCGCTAGGTCGTTTTGAAAACTAGGACTATTCTGACTCCTTTTGAATACTTAAAGGGGTATTTTTAAACTATTCGATAACTACGAGTATCTAGTTGATGAGAATTTATTAAATAATTAACATAGTAATAGTTAATAGGGCATATGTATAAATACTCCTTAAAAATTTGACTCATATAATTAAAATATAATAGTAGGTTATTTTATAATAAAGAAATAAAAGTTAAAAAAAACTGTACGGAAACGAGAGGAACCAAACTGCTACGGCGGCATTGATTTCCAGGTAAACCAATCCAGATCCAATAATGTTTATATATAATGATATGGTGCACTTGAAGTAATTTAATAAAATAAGTTGGTAGAGGTGATTAAGCCTTATGGTAGTTGCTGGAGTGCATATTATATTAAATATCAAAGTGGCATAGGGCAATTGAGGTAATGATGCCAATGAATTCTTAATCATTGGACACATTATGCATTTATATGTATAAGTTGTTAAAAAGTTAGGCAATTGACCGTATGCACTTGAAGAAAAGAAAGAACGTGTTTACGACACTACTGTATTCTTTGATTCTCTTAATTTATTATTATTTGTACTTATTTTATCAAATTAAGATAATAGTTTTTGATATATTGAGATAGGCAATTAATTATTAGATGTATATTATATGATTTAACATTGAATTCTAGGGTATTTGGAGAGGTTAAAGTTAAATTCTTGACTTGAAATTTAGCAAATATGATAAATTTGGCATACAAATTTTATCAAGGTTTGGAGCTAGATTAGAAATTTGAGTGAGTTTTAGGGTCTATGATAGACAAATAATGATTTGATGCAAACTCGCTTATTTACGAATATTGCATCATTGGTAGATCGTGAACGTTTCAAAATTTTACGAAAAGGGAAGGAACTACCTTGAGGATTCGTGGAACGAGTTCGGCACTTGAGGTATGTTAAGACTTTTTAGACTTGTTGAAGGACGTTTTCCTAATTAAAAATTTAAAAATGAAAATAGACAAAGGGGTAAGGGGGAAAGATGGTGGTCTCGTATCAATGGTGTGACGGGCATTGGTACGAGTACCGGTGTTATAAAAAGGAAAATACTATTATAGAATGTGGATTGAAATTTGAGAATGCCAAAGCATATGGGCATTAGCTGATATATTATTGACTTGAATTCCTTGTGTGATTGTGTTTTATTTATTTCACCCGTATAGTTGTGATAATTGAGGTGGTTATGTATTATGTTCATATTGATTGATTGAGATGCATCATCATCCCCTCTATTGAAATAATATTGTGCACATCCATAGACATGAGACTGAGTATAAGTTGGGCACGTGGAGATCGTCCGTGCTGGGAATGGTGAGATGTTAAGATTGTAATTTGGGCACGTGGAGACCGTCCGTGCGAAAATTGTTTGATATTATGATAGTGCGTTGAGATCGTCCGCAAAGACACGTGGAGATCGTCCGTGTCGGTATATGGACCTCGCGAGTCCCCCATGGGTCATGAACTCTCGATGTATTTCCGAGGGGTATCATGTATATACGGTTGAGAGAGTACTAGGTATTCTAAGACACATCATTTCATAGTATCATATTGCATCGCATCTCATGACATCTTTCATTTTTTTATGATTATGTGTTTTATTTGGTGGTTGAAAGTTACTTGATGTTTGACTACCTCTATTTGATGAAACTTGACTGGTAAGTGTAATATAGACTTCTATAATTAAAGAATTAATTTTTCATATATAAACTCCCGTCACTACTTCTTCGTTGTCGGTCAATGAGATATATTGGGTACACGTGGTTTCGTACTCATACTACACTTGCTGCACTTTTTGTGGTGCAGATTGACTTTCAATTTGGGAACGTTCTTCGAGATTGGATATGAGTTTGAATTATCTTGGAGTTGTGTTGTGCTGCTTGGGATATTTTGCGGCCCACACCTTCAGTCTACCTCTATTTATTAGGTTATTTTGTTATGCTGATAGGAAAATTCTTATGTTTAGATTTTTATATTAGTTTGGAATTGTATCATATTGTAGAAGCTCTTGTACTTATGACACTAAATCTTGGGGTAGTTTTATTTATATTCCGCATTTATTTGAATACTTAGTATGTTAGATATTAGTTTGATACTTATCTTTCTCACGTTTAAGTTGAATTGGTGATACTTGTTGGGTTGGCTTACCTATCGGTTGGGAACATAGGTGCCATCACGACTCGTGATTTTTGGGTCGTGACACCTAGGCAGCACCAGGCATGGCGTGCCCCATCTGCGCCAAAGGACCTGAAGCGGTGCGCCAGGATGATGCCTTTGAACTTCAAGCTTGGCGCGGCGCCCCCCGGATGCGCCCGAATTAATGTTTTTTGCCTAGTTTTCATAGTTTAGCTTATTTAAGTCCTTCTAAGGTGTATTAACACTCTCCACTCATTCTAATTACTTCAAATTATTTCTAAACACCTAAGAATCGCCAAAAACACGAATCATAACCTTGAATTTATAATTTCATTCAAGAAAAGCTAAGATCAAGGTCAAAGAAGTTAAGAGTCAAGTGTAAAGTTAAGAAGTAAGTCCAAAGCAAAGTTTTTAAAGGTTTTCAGGAGTTTTTAGCAATGTTTAACTTTGTTTTTAAGAATCAAGTTTCAAGTTAAGTAACAAGTAAAGAGTTGAGTTCATTTCTCAAAAGTTATAAGGGAACTAAGTATTCCCTAAAAGTTTATTTAAGACTCAAGTTTAAAGCTAAGTAAAGAGTAAAGAGTTGAGTTCATTTCTCAAAAGTCATAAGGAAACTAAGTATTCCCTAAGAGTTTATAAATGTTTTCACATTTAAGATAAGAGGAAACTAAGATTTTCAAAAGAGTTTTGAGCAAGAAAAGGGAACATTGATTCCAAGAGAGATTTTTAAAGCTAGGCGTTGAGCAATTATCTCAACACAAAGAAGGAAGTTGTTTTAAAAACACATGAGCTAAAGTATATTAACTCAAGTCTCCATGAAAACCATGTAGTCATCATGGGTATTAACAGGTCATATTTTTTGGATGATCACGTAAGTTAAGCTAGTGGATCCACTAAGTTAAGTAGTTCTATACGACGATAAAATATAGAACAGTTCTGGCAGCGTGGGCAAGACGTTGTGTCACCTCTTAGGCTCATAGTGGTGGTTGTCAGTTAGAGATTCTCCCACAGAAACTATATTACTTCATATATAAGTAAAGTTGAGTTTAATGTTGTATTTTCTTTAATGAACTAAGTGTTTACATTATTTTACGAGGTTTATATATCGAATATGTCTTGTTGCTTTATATTAAATCAAGTTATTCATGAGTTGAGCAAAGCCAATGTAAGTGATCCTACTTACTCTCTTTCAAGATTAAGTTGTTGTTAACATTCCAACTCGCATACTCGTACATTCAATGTACTGATGCCAGTTATCCTGCATTGTATCATGATGCAGACGCAGGTAACCTGGATCAGCATCATCCAGCGCCTCATTAATCCAGCTAAGCACTCAGAGTGAGTGGTAAGCCTCATAGCATTCTGGAGGACACATATTTATTGCTTTTCAGTCTTTCTTTTTATAGGATTTTTTGGGGCCTGTCCCAACATCTATCTTATTATTATAGAGGCTTTATAGACAGTCAGACAGTTTAGTTTTGAGTCTCTTCTTTGTATTGTAGATGTTTTGCTATGTGACTTAAGTACCATTTTGGCCAAGTTATTTAATTCAAGTTATTTTATGAGAACGTTTCTTGTATTGAGTTAAGTCTTCCATTGAGTTAAGTAAGCTAGGACAAGGGTCCGCTCAAGGCCAGCAATGATCATTGAGTGCCGGCCACGTCTACAGTGTAGGCTTGGAGCGTGACACTCTTGGGTACTACGTATTGTTAATGAGAATTATGTGAACTGTTAATGGTTAACCCAGTAATCAAATCGACAACGATCATTAACTGATAAACCAATAACTGATAAATTGATATCTTAATGGTTCAATAACGGTTTAGCATGATTAAAAATTGATAATCAATAAGTAAAACTAATAAAACTCAAAATCGAACCAAACCTACTGGTACGTAGCCTAAAATTCAACAAAAACAAAAAATAACTCTTACCCAGTGAAATAAGAATTTTTTTAACAACGATGGAGATTGAAGTAAATTAACATATGATTGGAATGCGTCAAAAAGTCTCGTGAAAGGGGCTATAAAGTAGGAACTCCTTTTACTAGACTAACAAAGACTCTGCATATCAGATGTAATATTATTTTTGTATCCCCTCCCCTAAGTACTTTTAACGATCAGGCGACTCAGCCGCTATCTAGTAATGACGCATATTAGCTATTATTAATATAATATTTTTGTTTATAAAGAAAATTGAAATATAATTGGGGAAACAAAAATATTGACAAACTTAATGCAATAAAAGGTAATGATAGAGTTATCGTATGTAACCTAAGTATAGGGCATTTTTTGTACAATGATGAGATTTTCATTGTCATTATTCTACATAAATGCAAAGGACCATATTCTTTCTCTTGTAATTTATTTTGATCAAGATATGAATTGCTAGGGGTCTACTCAACACCCCACCATTGATGTTACTTATTTACAAAAAAAAAAAGCAATGACAAGGCACAACAACGAAGAGTAGTGTTTAATGTCAATATATGATGTATTATGTAATCTTTTAGTTGATCCGAGAAATGAGGGTGACATTAAATTAGTAAAAACTTAAGTTGTTTATTTTAGTAGTTGATGGTGACAAAAGATGTCATTTATCACTTTTTATTGCATTTAAAACATGATATTGATGTGTTGGTATTCGTTTTTAATCTTAGATTTTTGCTTCCTTTTATGAAGAAAATTATACATTGAATGTGTGTCTTTTTCACGTCCAACACCTAGTTTAACTTGTTTTTGATGCACTTCACTTTGATCAGGGTATCAGACCCTCTTCTCTTTTGCTTGGCAATCTTATATAATCTCTGATTGTCACCTTATACAATTCTTTATTTGACCTTTATCTTTCTCGTCACTGCTCACTAACAACTCCCTTTAAGAATTCTTTTTGGATTTCACTTTACCTAGAATCACTTTACTCCACCATCAATTATATCACTTTATCCACCAGCAATTCCCTCTATTGTCTCTACTAACCTTACTCAACGAGACTCCAACACTTCTCTAGCTACTTTCCTAATGCAACTAGTTTCACTACTATTCTTTAGTGTCCGCACAATTTTATCCCACCCCCATCGTACACAATTTGTTCTCTATTTGCTGAGTAATGACAATAGTCAAGTTATTCCACTTAATTTTGTATCGACCATACACGATCCTCTTCTTCTCTGCCTCTCAAAATTTAAATTCATACCAAGAATTTAAGTTGGATTGTAAATACCTAACATGAAAATGTAAGTCACATAGTTTTAAATTTGATCTCCAAACCCTTTAAGATATATAAATAGAATAACTTTAACACATTATTTATCAAATATAATTAGCAAGAAATTTATACCCAAACTTAGAAACCCATAAGCTGGTCAACTTCTACTCCGTTAACCCAAAACCATTGTTGCCAATTTATAGGAAATTGTTATGAGACATTTATTTTTTCCTCTAGTCTAAATACAGTACATTATTGAGATTCTTTTATAGTTTAAAATAAATGAATTATTCAAAGTTTGATTGTTGAAACTTTTTTCATATCTAATTTATCATTCTTTTAGTGACGATCCTAACTACTTAAATTATTAATAATTTAGAGAATTAGTCTTCACTACCATATGTAGTTGATTACATAATATTGTATTTAAACTAGCAATAATATTCAATACAATGCAACGGGAACTACCATCCACAAAGTGTGTTATTGGCTACTGTTGGTTGGCCACCATAAGTTTGAGGGGGGTGTTAATCACCATCATCTACCTACCATATTTCTCTTAAAATAACTGAAAAGATAGTACACTGCTACACAAAATCAAATATGAGAAAGAAATCATTGAAAATGTGAGACGGTGCTATAAAAATCAAAGATAAGAAAGTGTCACTAGAAAGATACGTGATGACCAAACTTTTGCTTAAATAATTGTCGGTTAGACGAGCGACATGTATGAGTAATAGTCACCCGTCGACAACGAAAGCTCTTTGATACCTTAGAAAGACTGAAGAGGCTATCAGGATATCATATGAACAGGAGAAAAAACATATTCTTATTCCTTTAGAATGAAGGATCTCCTTATAAGATTAAAAGAAAACTATGCATGTTAAACTATTTAACATGGTAAGTACTCACATGGTAAATACAATTAAAGAAAATCTAGAAATATTATGTAATCAATTATATATGGTAGGTGGAGATTCTAATTGATGGTAATTAACAATAGATACAAAGGAAGAGAAGCGGGGAGAGTCAGATACATGTGAATGCACTTGTATATAATGTATCTAGAATAAATTAAATCTAATTTTGAACCTTGTATATATGAGATACATGTAATTGCATGTGTTAAATACATGTATAGGGAGACCAAAATTTGACACAATAATAATTTCAAAAACTCATGAAAAAGACATGTATTAGGCTCTAAACAAATTAAATTTTCTTTATTTACCCTATTAAATTCAGTAATGTTGAAAGTAGAAATTATAGAACAATATAACATTTAATAAATTTGACCAATAAAACAAAGTAGAAAAATACACTTAACCTTTTTCTCTTTTTAAAATGGTAAGAAAAATTATAAAATGAATTTATAACTTACATGTGTCACTATTAAGTGGTTACCTCTGGGATCAATTTCCAAAGTGCTTCATAAACCATGTGATCATGCTATCCTCTTCACCCTTTTTCTACCTTCCCACCCATAAATTTTATCCTATATAAATTCCAAATGGCCTAACATGTTCTCCACACTAAAACTTTTATGGAGTTTTTCTTTTCCTAGTTTATAATTTTTTAGTTCAAAATTCAATAGCTTTCTTAGATTTTAGATTTTTCTAACATTGAGAAAGCTAAAGAAAACATAGAAACTTCAAGAAATGTAGCGAATGAAAATATGAAACTAAATTTAGGGCTTTTATTGAATGGTAGTTTTTTATGTTCACTCGAAAAAAAAATCAGTTTTTGTGATAACTGATAAAAAAAATTTTGATGTTTCCAGGTGGATCGCAAGGATGTGTTGCTTCAAGTGTAGCTGAGGTTGAAATTTAACAACCACCTATTCAAGGTATCAAGATTTCATGAATTGATTTATATATATCTAGTCAATTTTAATTTGTACTAAAATTAAGTGGGAAATAATTTATATTTTTACCTTTAGTTCACGATGTGAAATCATCTTTAATTGAATAGAAATAACTTGTGTAATCAAAGGAAAATATTGCTAAAGAGAAGCTCAAAAACTCTGTGCTCAACAATATGGCTAATGTCTATACAAAAGGTGAAGGACCAAAAAGAAAGAAGACCGAAGGACTTTTATACTCGTGTAAGGAGATAGATTAAGTGAAGATAGTTAGTCTTTGTCATGGTAATTTTCTAAATGAGATGAATTGTCAAATATGCTGGTGGAGGTGACGTAGTAAACCCTTAAGTACATATATTTATTGAAGGAAAACAAATTAAGTAGCCTTAATATCGGTGTTATTTGATTCTTCATTTTGTTGTTGTGCCGAATAATTCAATGGCTATTGCCCAAAAAGGCATGAGCTTTTGTATCGTTGTTATTTCATCTTTCATTTTGTTGTTGTACTGACTAAAGTTCCTCCCATGAAAGCTATATTGAGGTTATTTTACAGTCATTCGGCTTGTTTTTTGCTATGTGATGCTTATTTTTTTACGTTTAATTCATCTTTCCTTTTCTTGTTGTACTGACTAAATTAAAGTTCCTCCCATTAGCTATATAAAGGTTATTTTCCAGTCCATTCAGTTTGTTTGTTTTTGCTATGCGGTGCTTCTTTTTTTTAGCTTAATTAGAAGCAACGAACAGTTTTATTCTACACAAATTATAAATATTGATCCCTTATTCTATTCTTTTAAAATTCGATGTCAAGCCACTAAACTAGATAACTCATTTAATTTCAAGCTATTTGTAAAAAGCATTTCACATGTTCCTCAACATGAGAAAGGAGAAGAGAGTTGTCTACGAGTGAAAATCACAAGGCTAATATCATTTATTTTTAAATCATCTAATTAAATATTAAAAAATGTCATTTTCTAATTATCTCTATTCAGATTATGTGTATTTTTGTTCTTCTCTCGTAAGATTTTTAAATATTAATGTGCTAATTAGGATTGGGGTTTAACTTTTTAAAGGATTCTTTTGTTATTTTTCGACTACAAGTTTTTCATTTCTTGCTAAATTTTGAAACACGTGATATAAGTTGTTCTCTTAATGTGTTAGGATTTGCTATCAACTGCTAGCTTTAAGGTTTTCTACGTTTATTTCCCTAGTTAGAATATCTATTTCTTGCTAAATCTGACAAATATGTGTTAATATATATGTTATCCCTCTTTTATTATGTGTATTTTTGTTCTTCCGGTAAGAATCGTAGTATTCATGTGTTAATTAAAATTCGAGGCTTGTCCCAAAGGGTTTCTAAGTTATATTTTTATTTAGAATTTTTATTTGTTTATAAATCTTGAAAACACTTGTCAAAATACCCTATATAGTTATTTTATTTATGTGTTCGGTTTGGTGTTAACTATTTTAGATTTTTCTATGTTTATTTGTAGAAGTTAAAATTTTCATTTCTTGCTAAATCAAACAATTATGTGTTAATACATATGTTATTAATTGCATATTGTGTTGCGCTGCTATTTTTTATTTTTATTTTTATTTGTTATTTTGCATATGTGACTGATTTTTATATGTTTATGAGTCATAATAAATTTATATTTAGGCTATATGGATAGAATTTTACATTTTAAGGTACACGGATAGAATTTTATGTAGGCAATTAGGGTTCGGATAGACTAATTGACACTATATTTAGATTATTTTATTTTTTATTGTGATATAAATTTCATTTTTGGATTCCTTATTCAAAAATTGAATGTAATTGTGAATGAACTCTAATTATTTTTCAAAATGTAATCCAAATTTTATATTCTTGTTACCTAAAAAAGGTATAAACGAAGGATGTGTAGATCAATCGACTCATCAGATTCTCATTTTATTCTATTGTAAAGTCGATACAATAATTATACATTTATTTTTATTTAATTTTATCTGTTAAATAAACTTAAAAAATATATCTTAATTCTGGGATCTCTCACAAATATGTAATCTCATTTTAAATTACCACTACGATTGATATTCTTTTATTTTTTGAGTTACGACTTTTATTTTATGCTAAATATAACAATTATTTATTTCTTGCTAAACTTTGACATTTATGTGTTGAAATATATGCTATTAGTAATGTATTAGGACTAATAAATTTGTAACTTAGGGTTTATGGACAGAATTTTACATTTGGTTTAGAATTTAGGGATGAATTGACTGATGATGTTAGATCTCTTTCGGTTATTGTAATGTGGATTTCATTTTTTGATCCCTTATTTGAAAATTAATTGTAATTATGAATAATATTTTAAAAGGTAGGGGCATGAAGTGATTGAAGTGTTTTACATAGCACAGAATAATATATAAGTTTCGAAGCACGAAGCTTAAGTCTCATAAATTTTCGGGGCGTATATTTTCAATTTCTTGATAATGCTAGAGATTTGAGTAAACAACATGCAATTTGAATCTAATGTTCACTTTATCGCTTATAATTTATATACAATAATTTTAATAAAGTGCCAGATGCATGATATATATATATATATATATATATATGAACGACTCATTCTTCCTGATCAAAGTGTAGATGCCCAGCTTTAGAATCAAACATGAAAAAGCCAATTTTTTGTAAACTAATTTTTCTCTTATGTGTTAGAGAATGGATGTCACTCTTAGCACAACATTCTCTCTTTGGCATTTAAAATATGATATTGGTGTTACGATCTAAAAATGGACGTGATGGCAGTCGTCTTATCTCAACAAAAAAAGTCCGTCTAAAGCTCAACCATTACTATAAAATGCGAAAATTTTATAATAAACTCGAAAAAAAACCAAAATTTAGTTGTCACATGTATAAGCCTCTAAAGTATTATAATTGATTCAAAAGAAAAAGGCAAGTCTCAAAGGATATTGTTTCTTGAATAGAAAAAGATCATTAATAGGAATAAGAAGGTCCGCTGAAATGACAAGCAACTACCTCACAAACCTCAATAAGAAACCTCGGACAAGGAGAAGAGAAAAATATCATAAAGGTCCGGGCTAGTAACCTACAAAAAATGTAGTAGCAAGGGGTGAGTATCAAACCACACAGTACTCGGCAAGTAATTTCTAAACACAAGCTAAGGGAATAAAATATGGTTCTCCTTACACATCAACCAAACCTCCACAACTACAACTTGCATAAAATCAGTCCAACCTAACAGTTCACAACTTACATAGCACCCAACTCAACCACAATCACTTTAACAAATTACATATCCTCAACAACAAACTCAATGTTCATCAAGCACAACTTTCACAAAAAAAGGCACTCACAATATCATCAACACACAAGATCAAGTTCATCAAATAGAGATAATCAAATATCGAGAACTTTCCAACCACCAACAAAACATAAAATCATGAAGAATGAAGGATGTCATGGAATGCAATACAATATGACACCATGAAATGATATGTCATAGAATATCGAGTACTCTCTCAACCGTTTATACATGATACTCCTCAAAAATGCATCAAGAATTCATGATTCATGGGGGACTCGCCAAGTCCATATAGCGAAATGTACGATCTCCACATGTCTCTGTACGGACGATCTCAATGCACTATCATAAATATAACAAATTCCGCACAAAAATCTCCACGTGCCCAAATTATAATATTAGCATCTCACCATCCCCAGCACAAACGATCTCCATGTGTCCAACTTATACTCAATCTCATCTCAATGCATGTGGACAATAAGATTTCAATAAAAGGGATGATGCATCTCAATCAAACATCAATATGATATGTAATCACCTCAGCTATCACAAGTATACGTGCTCAATAGAGAACATAATCACACATAAATAAATCAAATCTATTAATCACATTGCCATTTATTACCCTTTTTTCATCATTAGAATTAATCAATGTGTACAAGTCAACCCATCACCAAGTCTCATTACCCCCAAATACATATTACAAGGAAATACACGAATTTCATACACTTAACAAGGGTTAGAAATTCACTTTTCTCAAATAGTCGAACAATCCCTCCGGGACTTGAGTCTTCCTTTTTCATTGGACTTCCAAATAAATTCAATATATTCAAATAAGTGATCACAATAAGGTTTCGAAATAAACAACACTCATACGATTACATGTCTAGCTTAGACTCAAAAACTTACTCAAATTTATAATCAATCTCCTTATCTTGCTATCATGTACTCCTCTCTCATGTTTTCCAAATTTCAAGTCTAGGATTTAATTTCAATATTTTCAAATAACATAAACTTAATGATCTTGATATAATGCAATACATCCACTATTTAATTACATATACCATATATCAAAACTTGAATCGATAACAACAACAAAATTCAGAGAAACAACGAACTCAAGTTACAAAAAAAAAATCACGAGAACTTTACTACTTTAGAACCTCAAATTAATATGCCCTTTATTCCTATATATGAAATGCCTCACATTATAGCCTCAATCATCACAACATGATTGGCCAGCAACCCCTCCTTATCAATTCCAAAATTACTTTAGATGAATGTACCAATTTCCAATTTTCATATTCCAAATCCACTTTTCATTTTCGATTTTCCTCTTCGAAGCCAACATTAAATTAATACTAACAATAGTGATTACACATTAATTAAAAGACATACTTATCACCGCAAATTACTTTCTTTCCACTCACTCACACATACAATACGTAGTGTCACGCACTTAGAGTATTCGCTAAAGCTCCGCGCTGCATTTGACAACTTACTGATCAACAATCTTTCACGATTTTGTAAGCTCAAGTAAGGCTATGATCGCTAACATGAAGTGCTCAGTAAGTTGGTCAGATATGTTAGAAGGAACTGGAGGAGTATTCTCCAAACTGACAACTTAACTGATTAAGTGGGAAGAGATCACGAATTCGAGCACATAATGAGAGAGGGAAATCAGTTAGCAGACTACTTAGCAAAACAGAGCAATAGATCAAGGAAATTGCAGTTTTATAGAATTTGGGGGCATGGATATAAAGGGGGAGAAAGATCATTAACAGTGAAAAACTAAATTGACCTTACGTAAGAATATCGCTACAAAGGAGATAGGGGATGAGAAGGCTACAACTTTATTTTGCCACATATATTACAGAGAACCTTCAAGGGCAAAGAGCAAAGATCTACTTACTACTGCTAGCTGAAGAATAAGCTCGATCCAAGCCTAAACCAACATTGTCCATATCGGCGGAGCTGAAGGTTCGTCCAAGGTGGAGCATATCAGAAATCGCAAAGTTAAGTGAAGGGGGATTAGGATATCTAATGGGAAACTGTTTACTGAGAAGGAAATGAAGGCCTGTTGGTTTGGGCTGGCCTTTATTTTAGTTGCTTTCATTTTTCTAGAATTTGGACATTGAGTCTAATGATGTAACGAGGTCCTACTGTTATTAAATAAGAGCCTACATTTCACCCAAAAAGAATTTACAATTCTTTTTTCTTTGTCTTGATAATTAGCTCTCTCCATGTTAGCGAAAATTAAAAAATCGAAAAAGCTATTGAATTACAAACTAAATAAATTTAAAAGGAAAAAAAATCTATAAAAGTATGAAATTCATTTTCATTGATGAATGCTTGGAGAAACCTTGAGGCATTGCGATATTATAAAGGAAAAAATTTCAGGTCTGAAAGTGGGAAAAACGTGAAGAGGTATTTCATTTTCGTGGGTGTAAGTGATAATGATGAAATAGCTTCTTGCCACGTGGTTTAAGAAGGGACTTTGGAAATTGATCAAAAAATACAATTTAGCTAAAGTCTAAATAAGAAGTAAAAACGATCATAAAGGATTTAGGATTGGATTTGATAGACGCGTGTTTAGGATTTAGAATTTAGGGATTAGATAGAGGAAGAGATAAGAAAGTGTATAGGCTCGTCAAGTAAAAGCGAGGAGGATCCAAGATTTTATCTTAGTGAAGTATATTAAAGACAAGAAAATCATGAAATTGATGGAAAAGACTCATGCATAAAAGAGAGATAAATCTAAAATTAGAAACATATCCAGCTTATCAATATTTAAATTATTATTTTTTATCATCATCGTCAGCTACTAATAACATTTTTGTTACTTCAAATATTTGAGCTTTTTGGAATACACAATTAAACTCATATGCTGGGGATATGAAAAGAATAGGGTAGATATTAAACTATCTTATGTCATTTCCCATTATGTCTTTCTGACAAAGTATGTTGCATTATATGGTGAGTGTAATACACTTATAAGAGACGCATAAAAGGGTTATTTAACCAATTATTTGTCATGATTCGAGACTATACTCTGGACATGGCCGAAACTCGAGAATTATTATTGGTCCCCAAGCGAACTCTCATCCTAGTTAATTACAAGCGCAAGACTAACTTAAGCATACAAAGCTGAAAACTGAATAAAAATCCATGAAACTTAAATACAAAGTTTTCACTAAAAAGAAAACTCTACGAAAATAATATATTTCACTCTCCATAAAATAGGCAACTTAATTCTTCAAAACATTTAATAAAATAAATAATACAGACCTCTCAACTATACTGACTATCTACCCTTTCGGCCTACGTGGAACTATCTTGTGGGTCCAATGCTAGTTGATTTTTTTTTTCAAGCTAGTGTCACGTAAGCCGAAAAGGGGCAGAAAATTACTTATAAAATAAGTCCATTGGTGTAATAGGATCTTAGTATAGTATAACTTTGTCTCTGGGATTTCGGACATAGGTTGAGGAAGTACTTGTGTATTTTCCCAATATTTTTTTAAATACTTGGCGCTCAACTATTGGATATAATTTAATTTATCAATATCATCTATAAACCAACTCACTACCCACCCATTACTAATTAAGCCCCCCCCCCCAAATTAATATAACATTTCTAATATCAACATCGCCTTAAACACTACTAAAGCACGACGAAATTATCGATTTCTGAAAATGACATTCAAAATTATTTGAGTCCGAATTGAAGCCTTAATAAAATTTGGGCTGAACTACTTATTTAGGAAGACACTTTCAATAGGATTTTCTTTCAAACTTGAATTTAAAATTTATGATTAAGTATAAAGAAGTAGCACCTCTTGAATTAATTCATGCACTTTTTTTAATATAATTAAAAACTTAATATATTCTTTTTAAAAAAAGTTATTTATCATGTAACATCACATAATTAACGCGAACGAATACTTAAGATAGACATAGTTGTTAAGGGTCCAGCCCAACATTTATTGATGGGTGGCCCATATAATTTTGGGCTTTGTTGACTTCTTCTAGAAGTCTTGGGCAGCTGATATTGGCAGCTGGTTTTCTGTTTTTTGGACGTGAAAATAGGCAGAAAAAAACAGAGAGGTGAGATAGAGAGAACAAAAATTTTGAGAAAAAATTTTGAGAGAAGAGTTGCTGGTTTCTTCTGGACAGCGAGACAAAATTTCATCTTGCCGGAGATCCGACCGTTGGATCGTACTGAAATTTTCACAGCTGGTTCATAACACATAGCACTACATCTTGACCGTTCAGATCGTCAATCGGAGTTCTTGATCGTCTGTTATTGCAGCTGGCGTAACCTGCGATTTTTGGGTGACATTTCCCAATTTCTCTTCTCATTTTGTGTTGATTCTTATGTATGTTGTTGTTGGTGGGCTGTGACATCCTTGTATACTGATTTGGGTGTTTTTACCCTCAATTTGCATAATAAGAGAAGAAGTAGGGTGGACTCCTACAAGTCCCGTGGTTTTTATCCTTCACACCGAAGGGGTTTTCCACGTATAAATCTCGTGTGTCACTTGCATATTTATAATTCATATTTGCTTGTGATTTAGTTGAAGTGTTGCTGATTTGAGCTTGGTTAAAATAGTGGTGAATTTCTTTTGGTAAATTGGTGAAGTATATTTGGTTGATTGTCTTGAAGTCGATCCTAGTAGGTGTTGTATCCTACTTGTGTTGTTTTGTGCCTCTCCCTACATTTGGTATCAGAGCGGAGTGTTAAACCATAGACATGGAGCATGGAAATAACTCTATGGTTAAACTGACATCAACCAATTATTCCATTTGGCGTCCGATGATGGAAGATTTGCTATATTGCAAGGATTTGTTTGATCCAATTGATGTGGATAAAACAAAGAAAGATGACCAGCCCACTAAGCCAGATAAGATGATAGAAAAAGAATGGGAAAAGTTGAAGAGAAAGACCTTGGGGACAATCAGACAGTGGATTGATATTAGCATATTCAATCATGTATCCCAGGAGACTGAGCCGCTTGAACTATGGAGAAAATTGGAGGGTCTTTATGAGAGGAAGACCGCTCATAACAAGGCCTCGTTGATTAAGAGGCTTGTTAATCTCAAGTTGAAGCCAGGGAAGTCTGTTTCTGAGCATCTTAGCGACTTTCAAGATATTATTAACAAGTTGACTGTTATGAAAATTGTTCTTGATGATGAGTTGCAGGCTTTATTCCTCTTGAGTTCTTTGCCAGACAGTTGGGAAACTTTGGTTGTGTCCATCAGCAACTCAGCTCCAGATGGTACGCTTTCATTGGATGTCATCAAAGAGAGCATGTTCAATGAAGAGCTTAGAAGAAAGGAGATGGGTGTTGATATTTCGCAGGCACTTGTGGTAGAGAATAGAGGAAGAAGCAAGAGTAGAGGTCCCAAAGGGCGTGGCAAGTCAAAGTATAGGTCAAAGTCCAAGGATGGGAGAGAACCTACAATATGCCACTATTGTAGCAAGCCTGGCCACATTCAAAAGTATTGCTACAAGTTGAAAAGAGACCAGCAAAATAAGAAAAATGACCATCATAAAGAGGGTGATGACAAGAATACAGCTGCTACAACTTCTAGTTCTGATGATCGTGTTTCTTTGATATGTGCTACTGGAGAATGTTGTCATGTTGATAGTTCTGACACTGAATGGCTTATTGATACAGGAGCTTCCTATCATTGTGTTCCTAATAAGGAGTACTTTATTGACTACCGAGCTGGAGATTTTGGTAGTGTGAAGATGGGGAACCAGAGCTCAGCAAGTATTGTTGGCATTGGAGATATTCGAGTCCAACCAATGTTGGGTGCTATTTGACGTTGAGAGATGTTCGCCACATTCCAGATTTACGCCTCAATTTATTGTCTGCTAACGTACTTGATGAAGAGGGTTACAAGCACACTTTTGGTGAGGGTAAATGGAAATTGACTAAGGGTTCCTTGACTGTTGCTCGTGGCAAGCTTTGTTGCACCTTGTATAAGACACATTTGAAAGTGTGTGTAGTGGTGAGTTGAATGCTATTGAGGAGAAAACTTCTCCTAACTTATGGCACCGAAGATTGGGGCATGTTAGTGAGAAGGGTATAAAGCTGTTGGCCGGTAAGTCTCTTATTCCTGCTGATGTTACTATTTCACTTGACCCTTGTGATCATTGTTTAGCAGGAAAGCAACACAGAGTTTCTTTTCCGAGGACATCTACAAGAAAGAAAGTGAAGTTAGAGTTGGTTTACTCTGATGTGTGTGGTCCCATAGAGGTGGAATCACTTGGTGGTAACAAATACTTTGTTACTTTTATTGATGATGCTACTCGGAGAACTTGGGTTTATATGATGAAGCACAAAAGTGAGGTGTTCGGTATCTTCCAGAAGTTTCATGCAATGGTGAAAGGGAGACAGATTGCAAACTGAAGCGTCTTCGAACTGATAATGGAGGTGAATACACTTCAAATGAGTTTAAAGCATATTGCTCAAGATATGGCATTCGACATGAGAGAACAGAACCGGGTACCCCACAACACAATGGCGTTGCCGAGAGGATGAACAGAACCATTATTGAGAAAGTGAGATGCATGCTTAGAATGTCCAATCTTCCTAAGTCATTTTGGGGTGAAACAGTTGGAACTGCTGTGTATTTGATAAATAGAGCACCATCAGTTCCTTTGGAGTTTGATATTCCCGAGAGAGTTTGGTTTGGGAAAGACCCCTCTTATTCTCACTTGAGGGTGTTTGGATGCAAGGCTTTTATGCATGTGCCGAAGGAACATAGATTGAAGCTTGATTTCAAGACTTCTCCTTGTGTGTTTGTTGGATATGGTGATGAAGAGTTTGGTTACAGACTTTATGATCCAGCAAAGCAAAAAGTTGTGAGAAGTAGAGATGTTGTCTTTTATGAGCACGAGATGGGTTTTCATCTTTTGGGTGCTGATAAGACTTTTTATTCTAATTTCTCTCATGATGTAATTGATATGCCCATGCCTCATGTTTCTGCTGCAGATGATCAATTAACAGGTGATGCTCCAGAGGATGGTCATGAAACTGCTCATGAACATGACCATATTGAAGAGGTACAACCTGATGTTGTTGTACCACAACCTGATGATGAAGCTGTAGATGTTCAACATGGAGAGTCTTCTAATCAGGGGGAGAAATCCAGCCCACAGGTAGAAGAGCCAACACTTAGAAAATCGACCAGAGTTCGTCAACCTTCAAGACTTTATCCAAGTTCAGAATACATCCTAATCACTGATGAGGGGGAGCCTGAAAGCCTTCAAGAGGTCTTGTCACATTCAGACAAAGACCATTGGCTCAAGGCTATGCAAGAGGAGATGGATTCTTTGAAGAAGAATGAAACCTATGACTTGGTGAAGCCTCCAAAGGGAAGAAAGTCTTGAAGAACAGGTGGTTGTTTAAGAACAAGAAAGTTGACAACAAGCTAGTGAAGCGGAAGGCAAGATTAGTGGTGAAGGGATGCCATCAGAAAAAGGGCATCGACTTCGATGAGATTTTTGCACCAGTGGTGAAGATGACTTCCATTCGTATAATTTTGGGACTAGCTGCCTGTTTGAATCTTGAACTTGAACAACTTGATGTTAAAACTGCTTTCTTACATGGTGATTTGCATGAGGAGATTACATGGAGCAGCCGGAAGGATTTGAAGTTAAGGGAAAAGAGAATTTTGTTTGCAAGTTGAAAAAGAGTCTCTATGGACTCAAGCAAGCACCAAGGCAATGGTATCACAAGTTTGATTCCTTCATGAGTAGTAATGAGTACAAGCGGACTACTGCAGATCCTTGTGTGTATTTTAGAAAATTCTCTGAAGGTAACTTCATTATCCTTTGCTTGTATGTTGATGATATGTTGATTGTGGGACAAGATGTTGAGATGATTTGCAGGTTGAAAGAGGATTTGTCAAAGTCCTTTGATATGAAAGATTTGGGTCCTGCGAAGCAAATTCTTGGTATGGAAATTACTCGTGATAGAAAAGCTGGTAAGCTTTGGTTGTCACAAGAAAAGTATATTGAACGGGTGCTTGAAAGGTTTAATATGAAGAATGCCAAGCCAGTTAATACACCACTTGCAGCCCATTTCAAGTTGAGCAAGCGTTGTTGTCCTACAACCGATAAAGAAAAGGAAAGTATGTCTCATATTCCTTACTCCTCTGCTGTTGGGTTCATTGATGTATGCCATGGTGTGTACAAGACCGGATATAGCACATGCTGTTGGATTGGTTAGCAGATACTTGGCAAATCCGAGCAAGGTTCATTGGGAAGCTGTAAAGTGGATCTTAAGATATTTGCGAGGCACATCAAATCTGAGTTTTGTTTTTGGAGGTGGTGAGCCTATTCTTGAGGGATTTACGGATGCTGACATGGCTGGAGATCTTGATAACCGGAAGTCTACCTCGGGTTACTTGTTCAAATTTGCAGGGGGAGCCATTTCATGGCAATCCAAGCTACAGAAGTGTGTAGCGTTGTCTACAACCGAGGCAGAATATATAGCAGCAGTGGAAGCAAGCAAAGAAATGCTTTGGTTAAAGCGTTTCCTTCAAGAGTTAGGATTGAAGCAAAGTGAGTATGTTGTGTTTTGTGATAGTCAAAGTGCTATGGACTTGAGCAAAAACAGCATGTACCATGCTCGCACAAAGCATATTGATGTGAGATATCATTGGTTGCGTGTTGTCATTGAAGAGCAACTAATGAAGTTGAAGAAGATTCACACCAACAAGAATGGTGCTGATATGTTGACAAAGGTGGTCCCTCGAAGCAAGCTTGAATTTTGTTCCAAGCTTGCAGGTATGTCTTCTTGATGACCTTTTATGTTTGGTCTCCCCGAACTGGGCTGGAGGGGGAGATTGTTAAGGGTCCAGCCCAACATTTATTGATGGGTGGCCCATATAATTTTGGGCTTTGTTGACTTCTTCTAGAAGTCTTGGGCAGCTGATATTGGCAGCTGGTTTTCTGTTTTTTGGACGTGAAAATAGGCAGAAAAAAACAGAGAGGTGAGATAGAGAGAACAAAAATTTTGAGAAAAAATTTTGAGAGAAGAGTTGCTGGTTTCTTCTGGACAGCGAGACAAAATTTCATCTTGCCGGAGATCCGACCGTTGGATCGTACTGAAATTTTCACAGCTGGTTCATAACACATAGCACTACATCTTGACCGTTCAGATCGTCAATCGGAGTTCTTGATCGTCTGTTATTGCAGCTGGCGTAACCTGCGATTTTTGGGTGACATTTCCCAATTTCTCTTCTCATTTTGTGTTGATTTTATGTATGTTGTTGTTGGTGGGCTGTGACATCCTTGTATACTGATTGGGTGTTTTTACCCTCAATTTGCATAATAAGAGAAGAAGTAGGGTGGACTCCTACAAGTCCCGTGGTTTTTATCCTTCACACCGAAGGGGTTTTCCACGTATAAATCTCGTGTGTCACTTGCATATTTATAATTCATATTTGCTTGTGATTTAGTTGAAGTGTTGCTGATTTGAGCTTGGTTAAAATAGTGGTGAATTTCTTTTGGTAAATTGGTGAAGTATATTTGGTTGATTGTCTTGAAGTCGATCCTAGTAGGTGTTGTATCCTACTTGTGTTGTTTTGTGCCTCTCCCTACAATAGTTAGACTTTTAAGTTTATAGTAATTTTTATTTAGACACTTGAATTATAATATGTTTTGAATGGAGACTTGAATGTATGATAATGTAATTTTATAGACATTTTCACCTCAATTTTTTAGAAACACTCATTGGTAGTAGTTTTCCTGTTGCGCATTAGTAATGGGTCGGGTTAATTATTTGGGTATGATTTAATTAATAATGGATGGGTAGTAGATTGGTTAATAAATTATATAAATAAGTTAAATTATAACAGATAGTTGAGCATCGTGTATTAAAAAAATATATAAATAGTTTAAATTTTAAATTGTTGAATAAGTGGTCAATTTTGAAACAAAGGTGGATGAGAAGGGTATTTTTGAGCAAACAGGTGGATGAGAATGGTATTTTGGAGCCAATAGGTGGATGGAGGGTAATTTTGTACCATATTTGATACTTCAAGGGTATTTTAGGCCCTATTCCAATAAATAAAATACATACTAGTTGACATAACTTTGAGATGAATTCAAATTAGGAACAAATATAAAACTCATAAACTATGTAACATGAGATTTTGAATGAATACAAAATATTGATAGCATACATACTGATTTGAATATTAATTGAGAAATGATACAAAATTCTAAAAAAATATATCTAAACACAGAAATTGTTTTTCCTCAACTTGGTCTTCAATAAGTTTTTCGAAAACTTTCGTCCCAAATATTTTTATGTTTATTTTATTAATAGTGTCTTTACATAATATAGAGAAATCTCAAAAGATACTTGGTCACAATGTATCATATCGGTGGGTGAAAATTTTTTAAAAAATTGTGAGATTTCTTGAAGGAACTGAAGCAAAATAGAAGAGGTTCTTACACAATGAAAGGAGAGAACAATGGTGAAAAACTCAAGAGAGAGAAAGGAGGAATTTAAAGTAAAAACCTAGAAGGAGGGGAAAGTGGGTGATGAGAGTTTTTCCTCTCTCTCTCTCTTTCAGGCATTACGGAATAATTTAGTTCAATGTGGGGCTTGATTATAGAAATAAAAAGAATGAAACTTAATTATATTAGGATACATTTTATTTGCAAGAAAATTGATATAATTGACATTTACAATAATTATTTTAAAGTATAGATGTTTTTAATAATTATGTTAGGAAGTTTAACTAGTTTGCTAATGTTTTCAATTTTTTTAATTATCAAGCAATTTATACCCAAACTCGAAAATCCTTAAACTCATCAACTCCTACTCCATCAACCCAAAATTATTGTTGCCAATTTATAGGTAATCGTAAAATGAGACATATTTATTTTTCCTCTAGTTTATATTAAGTGAATTATTTAGATTTTTTTAAAAAAAAATTATAGTAAGTGAATTATTCAAAATTTAAGAGAATTGTCGAGACTCTTTTCCTATTATCCTTCTTTTAGTGACAATCTTAACTAATTACATTTTATCGGGGAATAGTTTGAATTTTATCATAAGAGCAATAGTGAAAAGTAGCATTTTGGTATGTACTAAAATATTTTCTTAAAATGTGTCATATTATAACAATTCACTTAACATGGACTATGAGGAAGTATTAAGTTCAAAAAACTACATTATCACACCACTATTATCACACAAAATTCCTTTCATAGTAACTAACTATTTTCCCTATATTGAAACAATTACATATTGTCTCGCTAAGTAATAACTATACACCAAAATTCAAGTTGAATACATCTGAAAATACATGAATTTTTGCTACCAGATATATTTTAAAATATAAATATGAATAAGAGAAGAACTTTGATTTCTATTCCTCTAGAATGAAGGAAATCTCCTTATAAGGTTAGACGAAAACTATAGATGAAATAATGAACATGGTAAGTAATACATGGTAAATATTTAAAGAAAATCTTATACTAATATTATGCAATCAACTATATATAGTAGATAAAAATTGTAATTGATCGTAATACGGGAATTTACTTGGATATCATGTATATAGAAAAAATTACACCTAATTTTATACCTTGTATATCCGAGATACATGTAACTAGATATGCCAGACAGATGCATATGATGACCGAAATATGGCATAATTTTAAAAAATCATGAAAATGCATGTATTAGACCCTAAAATAAAATTTGTATTGTCTACCCTATTATATCAGTAATGTTGAAAGTAAAAATCATCTGATAATAAAAAATTTAATAAATTTGACCAATAAAATAGAGTAGAAAAATACATTTAACCTTGTTCCTCTTTTTAAAGTGCTAAAAAAGAGTTATAAAGTGAATTTATAAAAGATAATTGTCATTATGTCCTTATTAAACCACGTAGTCCGGCTATACATAGAACAATCATGTGTCACTTTTCAAGAGTTATTTTGTCATTTTACTAAACTCATGAAAATGAAATATCTCTTCACGTTTTTCTACTTTCCACCTAAAAAATTTCTCCTTATAAGCTCCCAATTGGCCTAATGATTTCTCCGTGCTCAAACTTTCATTGGATTTTTCTTTTTCCATTTTATAATTTTTTAGTATTTCTCTAACATGGAGAAAGCTGAAAAGAACATGGGAACTTCTGATGTAGAGAATGAATTTGTGAAACTGAATTTAGGGCTCTCGTTGAATGGTAATTTTGATGTTCACTCGAAAAAATGAGTTTTTGTTTGTGAATAACTAGTAAAAAATATTTTTTGTATTTTCAGGTGGATCGCAAGAAATTGTTGCTTCAAGTGTACCTGAGATTGAAACCCAAAAACCACTTATTCAAGCTATCAACATTTTATGAAATGATTTATACAACAAATCAATTTGAATTAGTATTAAAATTAAAGTAGGAAATATTTTTTCCTTTAGTTCTCAATGTGAAATCATCTTTTGTTGAAAAGAAATCACCTATGTATTTAGAAAATTATATTACTAAAGGGAAGATCAAGAACTTCATGCTCAACCATATGATTATTGATATCACAAGAGATGAGGGATAGAATAGAAAGAAGACTGAAGGGTTGTTATACACGTACAAGAAGAAAGATGAAGTGGAGATAGTTTGTTTTTGTCATGGTGATCTACTAAATGCAACTGAATTTGTCGAACACGCTGGTGGAGGTTATCTAGTAAACCCTCTAAACCATATATTTATTGATGGAAAACAGATTTTGCAGTATTATTAGTGATGTTATTTGATATTTTCTTTTGTTGTTATACCGAATAAATTCAATGATTATCGCCTAAAAAGACATTAACTTTTGTATCGTTGTTATTTCCTCTTTCCTTTTTGTTGTTGTACTAACTAAAGTTCCTCTTGTCAATGTTATATTAAAGTCATTTTCCAATGATTTGACTTATTTTTTCTATGCAATACTTATTTCTTTTAACCTTAATTAATTAGAAGCAAATGACAGTTTATATTCTACATATATATTGATCCCTTGTGTCTTTTTTAAAAAAATAATCATTCTCAAACCTCTGAACTAAGTTGACCTTTTATAAAGATAAATTTTGCTTGTTCCTCAACATGAGAGAGGAAAAAATAGTTACGCGTGAGTGAATATCATCGGGCTAATATCATTATCTTAACTCGTTTAAATATTGTAAAATATGTCATTTTTTTAATTATTTATATTCAATTATGTGTAGTTTTATTCCTAATCTCTTGTAAGATTTTTAAATATTAATATGTTAATAAGGGTTTGGCAGTTTGGGGTTTAACTTTTTAAGGATTTCTAAGTTATTTTTTCACTAAAAAATTCCATTTCTTGCTAAATAATATAAGTTATTTCTTTAAGTGTTAGGAGTTGCTATCAGCCGCTAGCTTTAAGGTTTTCTAAGTTTATTTGTCAGAGTTAGAATTTCTATTTCTTGTTAAGTTTGATAATTATGTTTTAATATATGTATTATCCTTCTTTGATTTTTTTTTTTTTGTTCTTCTTGTAAGAATTATAGTATTCATGTGTTTACTAAAATTTGGGGGTTAGCTTTTTAAAGGTTTCTAAGTTATTTTTTGATTTATAATATAATTTTCATTTGTTGATAAATCTTGAAGACTTGTTAAAATATCTTATATTATATTGTTTCATTCATGTGTTAGGTATGGTGTTAACTATTTTAGATTATTCTAAGTTTATTTGTAGAAGATTATAAAATAACAGAATTACACGATTACAAATTGCAATGAAATGAAAAAATAAAAATCTCTTTCAGTTGAGCATGAATATTTTGCTCTCTTTAAGAAGATTCTAATTCACTGCAACAAATGTTTTTCACTCGTTCAACAGTAGTTCTCTTGACTTGTTTCCTTCAGTATATAACAGTCTAATAATCACAAAGTGTCTCAACAACCTCTGGACAAGAATTGAGTCCAAAGCTCCACAAAAAGAACACCTCCATTCAACTAATAAAAACTCTTTTTTTTACTAACTTTATGCACTCTATATTTTTTCTTTTGTGTAAACTTAAAAAAGACTACGACTATTTATTTTACATAATCTAATTTTAAAATATCTATTTTATCTTTAATAAAATGATTTTAATCTATATAAATATCTATCACTTCATTCGATTATAATTTTTTAAAGAAAATAACTTTTTAAAAGATTGTGTCACATAAAAACTATTCCTTTCATTTTAAAATTTTAATCTTTCACGTAACATGTTTTAAATTACAAAATTAAATGATATTTTTATACATTTAATTTAATTTTGAGTTAAAATCATAATATTAATTTTTTTTTTTTAAATGAAGGAAGTAAGTTATAGTACAAATGTGACAGTTTTTAAATAACATGTGTTATGTGTAGGTACGTAATGAGAGAGTAATTAATTAGTAGGACCCTTTCGTCGTTACTTGCAGCTCTTGTTAATCCTGATTCCTCTTCCTTATCAAGGTCACACACTCACTGTGAACTCGTAATCGTGTTCATAGGGCTAACCAATCGACAGAATTAAATCAACAAAATCAGATCGAACCGTCGGCATCTCGCCGGAAATAGATCTCCGTCTCACGAATTCCGAGCTCTTTCTCCTGGTACCTATTCTCGGTCTACATTTTCGTTCTCCTTTACCTGAACGTGTAGGTGTATATTGGTGTGAGGATAAATTTATGTGTATATTTTCTCCTTTTCCGCTAGAGATGCTATCACTACTTTTTTATTTTGTTTTATCTGTATTATTATTGTTATTAGTAGCAGTAGTAGCTAGTTTTGCTAGCTCAATATCACATGCTTACTCGGCTTCGTTTAGTTTTCCGGATATTCATATGTTCTTCTATTGTTTTTTTTTTTAATTATTATTAGTATTCACTTTTGTTGCCACTGCTTGCACTTTTTTGAGTTCGCTTATGTTGCGTTGTTTCCTGAATTGATTCGACATTAAGAAATCTGATCGTTGAGGGATTAGGAGTGCTATTTTATTGCTTACTTTGTTACTCGATAAGTCGATATCACCAGTTAGAAGTTTGTTGTATTCTGTCTGTTCTACAATAAGATGAAAGAAAATTTGCGGAATGTGAGTTTTTTTTAAATGTTTCATAGCAAGTTCTTTTGGTGAGCATTGCGTTAACTGCAGTCTGCAGGGGTTGATTGGCAAATTGAGTCTGTGTATGTCCATAAATATTAGCTATTTCCAGATAGTCTTATAGAGTTCCCTGGCTCAGCAGGATACTCTTATTATTTGCATCTGATAGATTGCCAAGTTGTATTTTGTAATCTGTGTCATCTTGTGCATGCATTGGATGACTGCAAGTGGATATTTCTAAATTGTCCATTAAAGGATGTTTCATAGTGTGTGTTGTGGCAAGCTTTTTACCTTTTCATGGAATTCCATGCCATTAAAATTTATAATTTCGTCGTTACATTCATTTTTTTTTGAAGTTCATATAATCTAGGTTTACTTGTTTTAGTGCTTGCTTTGATTTATCAGGTTGTTTTGATAGTGTCGTTAGAAAATGAAGACTCCTTCTGATATTAGTAATTTGACATTTGACACACATATCTCCAGATTTTATCAGTCCATGTTTCTATAACGGCATAAGCAGAAAGAAGGCTGGTGCATTACAATCATTGTTAAGGAATGAATTCAGCCGTTGAGCTAATTTTCACCTCGTAACTGCACAGATCTCCTGGATCCGAGTTTATTGATTTTGGATTTGAGAGACTTACATTGTAATATAGGGAGGTGGAGCCATTTGAATCACCAAGTGACTTACAATGATGATCAGCAAAGAGCTTTTATTGACTTACGTTTATCTCCTTGTCTATATCGTGCTTTCATCAGGAGTTATTTTGTATAACAAGGTATGTGTCTTTTTCCAAGTATTTCATGATTGCCTTCGACTTCATTGGATTCATGGATTGTTCTCTGTCAGTTAGAATATGTAAATGTCTATAGCTTAAATGGATTTAAGCAACCTCAGAAATGAAAGAAAGAAATAAAATAAAGGGAAGTGAAAACCACAATTATATTAAAATTGTTGTTTAGGCGATCTCTGAGAAGAACAACCAAAGTGACAAGCTGCTACCATTTATTGCCATGTGCTTCCAAGGAAACTTAGAGGGGCCAGGGGTCACTTACATTCTTAGGAAGCCAAAAGGAGGATAGTAAAACATGCATGATGCAACTATTTGTAATTTGCTGCTGGTCCAAAATCAACTGTCATAGCCATTCCTAACTGAATGGAGAAAGACACAAGTTTCATTACTTCCCATTCAACTAAACAAACACCCTGAAGGGAAGATTAATTCTTTATGAGGACCCAATGTTTTTCATTCGGGATATAATCTGAGACTGGTGTCAATATGAGCAAGCTCTTACACGAGGAATTTTAATAATAAAAAAGATATGAATAATAAATAGGGCAATATGAAAACCAATGATGTAGACACTGCACATTGTTGATTCAGAATTGGTCTCATTTGGCAGTAGAAGGTAAAAAATTCTTGTTCAACTATTTTGCAGTGTTTGTTTGTAATGCATAAACTATGAGGCTATATTGTTCCTGTCGAATAAGGGGCACACGTTTTCAAATTTGCACTTCCTCACTCCTCTGCGTCCTTGCTGCACAAGCAGACTAGTGTCTTGGCTTTTCCAATACCATGAATTATAGGAGTGAGCACACAGCAGGGCTTGACTTACAAACTTCATTTGTTCAAAACACATCCCAAAGATTGACTTTTATGTATCTGGCCTTTTACTCCACCACCACAGCTGGCACAGGTCTTGGTGGGTGTTTGTTTTTTCTTTTTCTTTTTTTTACCAGTCTGTATATGTTTGCATTGTAAGCTACGGGAGAAGTTTCCTTTGGATATATTTTATCGCTGACTTAGTTGTAATTCTTTTACTTTTCAATATCATCAATACAAACTAACAATTTTCTTCTGCCATTTATATTATGTTTTTGCAGTGGGTGCTTTCACCAAAATATTTCAATTTCCCACTCCCAATTACACTTACCATGATACATATGGGCTTTTCAGGCTTAGTGGCTTTCTTTCTTATCCGTGTCTTCAAGGTATGGTAGTTAAGAATTACTGAATTACATTGACATTTATCTCTTACACTTTCTCATATTTGCTCTTCTGGATGATGACTTCTTGCTACTCAATTATTATTGACATTGTTGTGGAAATGCTTGCTGTTTGAGATTGCTAGGTATAAGTTGTGTTTCTACCAGGTTGCTTTCAGTAGGACTAGGTTAGCATATTATACACAATTGATATGATCCATGTATTAAAACTTAAAACTTAAAAGGTCCAGGATTTTCTTCAGATCTTGTCACACAATTATTTTGTTCTGATGTTATTTCATTCATATTATTGTATCTATTAATACACCATGATCATTCAGCATCCTGATAACATCATCTTGTCTAATCAAACTTTAGTCATAACAGCACAAAAGTCTCCCACCCCACCCCCCAAATACACACAAAATACTTTTGGCTTCTTCGTCAACTGCTGAATGACTTGTAATTTCTTGATTAATTATCAGATACTCCTTTTGGTCCTTTTTATCTTTCACTTCACGTAAAAGAATTTGGAACAAAATATTTGTTCGGAAAACCAACAAGACATTAATTATTATTCTTCCAATTGGGCACTTACTACTCGAATAAGGCATGCAGTCATTAATTACTCAAAGATAAAGGTAATTTAGTCAAATACCCCTTAGATTAATGCTATTAAATAGTTTTCTTAATGAGTGTGCTAATACCTTAAATATAAAAAAAAAAAGGACTGTAGGGAGTAGAAGATAAAGGTTAAGCATTTCCGTCTCTCTCTTTAATGCATTTGTGTTGCCCTGCGAGAATAGAAGTGCCTTGCCTAGTGTCTTGTCCGACTAAAACATTCATAATTATTATAAGCAGATTGCTAAAATACTTTGATAAGTTAAACTATTTCCATTGAATTGATTTTAGGAATCTAGACGAGAAGCCTGGCAATTTTTTACTCTGACTCGGCAGTTCCGTGATCCTATATAAATCTTACACGAATAATTTTTAGCCAAACAAAAGCTAAGCAACTCATGGAATTAGGGTCTAATGCTGTATGCTAATTTGAAAGGAAAATTCTTGGACAGATTTTTACTATGTTAGATTCATCTGAGCACTTATTGGTCTATTTTGAGGTTCATCCCTAGTCACTCTTCATCAGGATCTTTAACATTGTTGTTGAATTCAATTTTTATTTGAGGAAACTACCGTGCTGGTGATAATTTATTCTCTTTTTGCACTGCTCTTTGGCCTTGGAGAGATGCTTGAGGCCATGCGAATAAACTTCCATGGAGAATTTGTTAAGTCTCTGTTTGTGTAGTAAAAGGATTATTGGTGTATGGTCGTCTTTAGCTTCTGATTTTGGTTCATTTTAATACATTATCTGAATTGGCAAATTAATCTTTCATCTCTGATCTTAGTGCTTTGATTCTCGTATTAAGTTTCATCTAGTTGCTCCTTTTAATTCATGATTATCTTTTGCAGGTGGTGTCGCCTGTCAAGATGACTTTTGAAATGTGAGAATTGCATACTTTAACTGCTTTTACTTTGAAACTTATCATTGTTCTCATATATCCATTTATTACCGAATTTTCAGATATGCAACGTGCGTTATTCCAATCAGTGCTTTCTTTGCTGCAAGTCTTTGGTGAGCTCTCTACTTTGAGGAGCTAAAATACTTGTTGGCTTTTCTTACGGGTTCTGTCTTTCATGATCACTTGTGACTTGTTGGTATTTAATCGTTTGAAAATTGGAGAGATTCCTATTAGACATACTCTATTATATTTTTCTTCATATTAAGCTACAGCTTAATATACTGTGCTACTAACAATGTTATGTCATAAAGTTTGACACTTTTGACTATTGATATTCCATATGTAGATACGTCACTATTTTACTCTGGGTTGCTCAAGTCAGGTGGAACGGAGGTCAATAATCTGAACTAATTGAAGATTTTCCGTAATTATGAAAGCTTTCGTATCTGCAGTTCCATCCTGTACATGGCTGATCAGTTTCTCTCATTGTCTGATCAAACCTAATTTTGGTTTCCTAAAATTTGGACCTTGCTTGAGCTCACATTTCACGTTTTCCCCACAAAACAAGAACAACATGCACATGCTAGCAGAAATGTTCAACATTAAGAACAATGAGATTTTGAATCTTTGGCTTGAAATTGCTAAACTGCTTTACCTGCTGAGATGAGTACCTAGAAATAAATGAGACTTTCTCTCTGTACTGGCTATCTCCTGGATGCTTTCATTAATAATAATTTACAGTTATAAATAGAAAAGGCCCGTATCTGATCACTTGTTACAATATAGATGGAATCAATCTACTCACACTTGTTATTGTTTATTTCTCTTTTGCTGATGACGCAAAAGTCCTTTTTTTGGTATCCTTGTAGCTCATTTTTAAAACCGTGTTAAAAAATGTAGGCATTTTATATTTCAGGTAAATGTGAATAGTAATAGTTTCTTTCAGACTTCAGAGTTATCCTACACCTTTCTACTTGTTTATGTGGTGGGTGGATCATTTAGCTTCTCGTGATCCTTTCTTTGCCACTTCTTATTTCTGTACTAAAGTAAAGATGAGAGTAAACCTAGGCTAGAAATCGGGATGATGATAAAAATGGTGGATACCTCCATCTGTAGGTCATTACTTTTTTAGAGATGACTATTGGATGGGTAATATGCATGCTCCCTTTCCTGCATTGTACCTGCATCATACCACGGCAAGAATTTTCTACTAACCTCTGCTGACCCTACAAGCCCATATGGGGGTCGTCTTATAACAAAGAGGGTACTCTCTTCTTTGATGTGCGCTATATTATTGTGTCCTATTCCTTAAGGAATCCGTGAATGAGCCACATGGCGATACCCGCCAAAAGAAAGGGGCCTTTCATACTCAAAAAGAGAGGGGCTGAACCTCTCTTAATGTCTTTCTTGAGCAAGAGCTGAAGTAGCTCCTAATAATATTGCTATTCTTCCTATAACCGAGATCAAATACATTGTGTAAGGTACAACTCCGAAAAGAGGAAGAAGCCAAGCTACAAGAAAAATCCCCGCTGCTTTTAATTTTTTATAAATATTTTCTTTTTTCCAATTTTGATAATTTTCTTTGATCTTTTCTAAATCTTCTCCCACAAATAATCTTTCAATTTCAAGGCATTTTCTTAAAAGACAAAGAACTGTATGCTTATGTGTTTAGGCAAACCATGTACAGCATTACCTGCCTTGCGAATCACTCTTCATACCTATTATACCCCTCCCCCAGAAGACAAAAAGAAAAGAAAAATGTATCATCCTGTACAATTGCCATGTATTATTCTCTGTCTGGCAGTGTAATTGATCTTTAACTTCTTTGTCTCCTTGTTACTCACACTCGAGGTTCTTAATTTCTAGGAGAGAATTATGGTTGCGGATGATTTGTGTATCAGTTAGTGAGTTGAGGCTATGAGGTTAAAATAAGTTTATTGCTGAAAGGTGCATATTTTGTGCTCACAGGTTTGGCAACACCGCATATTTGTTCATTTCAGTGGCCTTCATCCAGATGCTCAAAGCTCTGAGTATGTCATATACAGTATTCTTTTCTAGTTACAAATTCCTGTGCTTGGGAATCTACTGAATGGCTGTAGCTTTTTCTGTATTGAAATCACAGTGCCGGTGGCCACATTTGTCATGGCTGTTATTTGTGGAACTGACAAACTAAGATGCGATGTATTCTTGAACATGTTTTTGGTCAGTGTTGGTGTTGTAATATCCTCCTATGGGGAAATTCACTTCAACGTAGTGGGCACAGTTTACCAGGTGACTGGGATATTTGCTGAGGCTCTTAGGCTGGTGTTAACTCAAGTTCTTCTCCAGAAAAAAGGATTAACACTCAATCCTATCACCAGTTTATATTACATAGCTCCATGCAGGTATTCTTCAATCTTCTAAGGTTGACCTATCTGTTTACATTTGGTCAAGCCCGTTTTTTGTTCCAGTCTATATGATGAGCGAGAACTTGGATGTAAATGATTCCAAGCCGCCCCTGTGTTGGAATCAGAGGAAAAAGGATAGCAGGGAATAGTACCTTCCTGAGATTGGTATCTTTTAATGGGTTGGAGTAACTTCTTGATTGCTCCCGACTACAGTAACTGCTGATACATTTATATCATCCTACTGCCGTAAAGTCTTTTGAAATGTGAATCACATTATCTAAAAGTTAAAGCTGTTAGAGGAAGGACAATTTTATAGACTTATTTTTTTATTTTAGTTGTGCAGTAGAATCAGATATAACAGACAATGAACTTTGACATTGGACCGGATCATTCATTTGCTAGGATCTGTATAAACAATTGAAAACAAAGTTGAAAGGTCTTGTGTCATGGTTGGTTGTAAACTTGGTATAGAAAAATGATGGATTTTATTATGTACTGTCGTTTTCTGCTGTCTTGCCTAAGTAGATATATCATATGTGTTTACAAACAACGACAATGTTAAAACTTCAACCGATCCTCTGGTTCCAACAGCATGTGTGTGCTGCTTCTGGGCTGACTATGGCACTCTGCCTCATAACTTTTTTGTTATTCCACATTTTTTCCTATTATTACATAGGATTGTACTTAAAGGACTTAAAAAATAAGGCAATATAATATTTTCTTGCATTATTTCTAAAAGGATATGGTTTCACATTGCTTTATTCACTTTAGAACTCCGTGCTTTGTGACGGATAGGCTTGCAACAGTAGCGTTATATTTCTTATACCATAACTTGGATAATATACTTAAAAGAAACAAGAGATATTACAATTAAATTTCTGTTAATATGTTCTCATGTGTATAAATCTTTCCTACATGCCATGCACAACAGTAGAAGTATATCTCGGCATTTATGAAGTCAAAAAAGTGTTGTTGATGTTGACTAGTTGGATAGCTACTTGCTACTTTGATTGTGATAATTTTGGTAACTGTTATGTGAATGGCTTCCTCTATACATAGAGATAGAAGGATTATCTGTATGCTGTGATATGCAATGGATGTTATACATATTTGCTTACATTTTCTTCCAAAGTGAGGTAGTTTCTATAAACTACTGGTTTCAAAGGCAAACATTTTATGTTTTCGCAATGAGTGAGTAATTTCCTGTATGTTAAATGTCTGTCTTCAGTTGTCTAGAGTCTCATGCAAGTGAATATTGTGCTGTTTCTTGAGGTACTCATCATTTTATGTTTTATTATGCAGCTTCATCTTTCTTTTTATTCCATGGTATCTTCTGGAGAAGCCTGAAATGGAAGTCACGCAGATACAATTCAATTTTTGGATTTTCTTTTCAAATGCACTTTGTGCACTTGCTTTGAATTTCTCAATTTTCTTAGTGATTGGTAGAACTGGTGCTGTAACCATTCGAGTGGCTGGTGTCTTGAAAGATTGGATATTAATTGCCCTTTCAACCTTAATTTTTCCAGAGTCAACGATTACCACTCTTAACATTACAGGCTATGCCATAGGTAAGCTTATTTTTCCTTATTTATGGGAACTTTCTGCTAACATGCACCATATTGATGAAATTTTGTTTTGTATAGCATTATGTGGTGTCGTGATGTATAACTACTTGAAGGTCAAGGATGTACGAGCATCCCAGCTTCCTGTAGATACTATGTTAGATCGAACAGCTAAGGTCAGATTTTGTTCTGACTTTCAGACAATGGCTTCGTTTTCAGTTTTTATATTTCATTTTTTTCCCATTCCTGGTCTGTTTTCTGATTTTCCAAAGGAACATAAGCATATCTGAATGCTTCTTTTGTTTCTTAGGGAGTTGATGTTTCTTGTCTCAAGCAGCAAAACTGAAATATAAAACAGTTAAAATCCTAATGTGTTTACAAGAGAAAAGCTGCGTTATAACTATTTCATATGTGACGGATGCTTATAATCGCTAATGCCAGATATGGATAAGCTTCTGTATATCTTTTGCATCTCCCACTTTTTCCCCCTTCCTGATTGAGGTCAAGATTATTATTGGCTTCCTCTATTGTTTTTAGGTCTTATCGATTCATGTTGTGTGGGTCAAGGGTGGATTTTCTAACGCAATTGTTTACCGTGCTCTTCATATTTGAAATCAAAGAAGCTGAAAAGAAATGTATCTGATTATGTCACATGCATCCTAGGATGTAGCATAGAGTCAATGAAGTTGGTGAAAGCCACGTGAGATATGAGTTCAAGTTTCAGCAAAGAAAAACACTAGGTGATTTCATTCCGACCTGCCTCAGTGTTGGTACACAGAGTCCCAGTATACTTAGTAGTGGGAGGTAGTATGTACCTAGTTCCTGGTGAAACAGTCGAGGTGCACTATTGAATATTTGACGGTACATTTTGTGTCTTGGCCTGGACACCAACATTATTAGAAAAGGAGGTTTCCTGACTGCTTAATTGACTGTCTTTCAGTGTTAAAGGATATTTAAAGCTGGCTTAAGCCCTAAAGCTCGGATAAGACATTGTCACTTAAGCTGTGCTTCAGTGTAGGCCATGCACTAAGTCGTTCCCATGAGTTCTATCTCGAAGCAATACTGAACAACAAATAATATTGGTAACTAAGTGTATTAGTTAAGGAGAACATTATAAATGCATTTGTCACCTTTTTCTTGAACTACATATATATTTCTTCTTTTTTCCCCTTCATTGGACCTTTTCTTACTAAAGCCCACGCCTTGATTGTGCTTGAAGTCCCAATAGACCTCGAGTGCTTCTTAGAGCTTTTCTCCTTTGACAACACTGTTGTATTTGTTAATCGTGAGAGTTCGACTTTCATATGATTTTTCTTGGAATTATAAGTATGTCTTACCTGTACTTAACCTTCTACAGGAGCTTAAGATGGAAAAGAAGTCATCTCATCTGTACTTGCCAGATGACAATGCTGATCTTGGGGGAAACAGTACGAAGAATGACTCTTCAGATCCAATGGTGGATGAGGAAGCACCTTTAATAACATCAACTAGGATCTCTCATCTTGGGCGAAGCAACCTCTCGTCGTGAGCACTATAAGTTTCTTCAAATCTCATTTTTTGGTGCAGTTTCAGTTGTCAGATTATAGATCAAACAGATTGAAGAGAGCAAGTCTTGTATACACCATCCCACCATTTTGCCAGGAGTTGTATTTCTTTGCAAAGTGTTAGTTCTATTAATACTTGTAAGGTCATATGTTGTAATATTTTAGGGCTATTGACGTTCAACAAACTGTTATTCTTTTATTCACATTACACACTCAAGCATATATGCATATCACCTTCATACATGCAATTTGGGTCGTGCCTTGGCAATCTAGAGTTTTAATGTGTTTAAGCTGAAAACCACGGTATTTACCCAAAGTAATTACATGTCATAGAAGGCAAGGCAAGTTGAATAGAAATATTTTTTTAAAAAAAATCTATGGCAAAATTAGCCTATAAAAATATGACCTATCTGATTTATCCCTACCTGCTCATTTGACACCCCTTGTCAATTCTATTGAAAGTGTGATTTAGCTTTAAAAGATCTTCTGTTATTCTAGTGAGTAGGTCACCAAATATGAGCTATTCTGAACTTTTTCAAGAAAACTATAACTATTCGAATACAACTATAATTTCACAACTTTCTTTTCTTTTCAACAATCTTTTCTTCTTCGAATTTCAACTTGACTTTCGTCAAGCAAAACAATTTTGATATTTGATTTTTTCATTTTTTCATGTAACCAGCCATTAGCTGCTTAGCATCAGTTGTAGAGACAGCAGGTTAAACTCTGTTTAAGAAACGTATATAAGCAGTTCTTTAGTGTATAAGCAATTTAGTGGTCGCATTGAATGTATGGTGAAGATTGGTTGAAGATGATGTTACGCAGTACTTAGGACCAGTTTAGAAGTGGATGAATTATAAAAAAGAATATAAGGAAATGAAACGACACTTTATTGAACTATATCATAAACAGGTCTTCCCCTCAACATCATTCAAGAATTTCTCTATCCTTCTCGAATATCGTATATCGTCATAACACACTGACCACTTTTAGGTATTTCTTAGATAGTCAATGTAATGGAGTTTCAGATTCCACCGTAATGTTTCGAGTTTCACAATGTGAAATTTAAAACTCCATCACATTTTCAATTGAGTTGAAAAGTGGCTATTTGTGAATTTTTAATGTATAGTTTTGTAGCTTTTTTGTCTCATATGGGATTAAATACTGGGTCTGGGGCCCAGAATTTCCCAAGCCTGTAACTCAACTGATTTGGAAAACACAGGATAAATATATATAGATGAGGCTGAAAACCATCATCTTATCCACTACCATCTCATCAATAAGAAAAAATTAAGAAATGCAACCATTCTTATATGTTGTTAACTAGTCATTATTGTTCGAAAAAAGCAACTCATGGAGGCACAATTGTGGTGCAATAAAACTTACAATTGTATAGGTAATTTCCCACTGAAATCCTTGCACTTTTTCCTGTTTTTATCTAAGTTAAAAACAGTTACTTTTTTTTTATGTATTATTATTCAAAGTGGATTCAAAGTAGAATCTCCATATTGATTTTGGAAATGGGTTGTTGTCTCGGGTCTCAAAATCTGGAGATGTATATACCTTGCCCTAAGCAATGTCAGAGATATTGACTCCGTTTTTTTTTTTTTTTACTAAGTATTCATAAATCACAAGTAAAATGAAAAGATAGGTTATAATATGAAAAATGACCCTTATTATTATATCGATGTTTTCAATTTTTCACTTCTTCAAATCTTGACAGATTTCGTGTATGCCACTAATTGTGATCTCTTGCTATGTATGGTTAGTTTTTTTGAGTTGACATGTATCTAAAGTTCATTTTTCTTGAATATTTAGACACGTTCCTATATATTCTTGAATTTCGAAATGAATTATTATCTATTGAGATAATTCTCACTTTGTGAACATCCCCAAAAAAATGAAAAAGGACCTTGTACTTGTAGTAATTAAAGTAAAGTAAGACAAAAAAATGTTTTAGTAATTGTAACTTATATTTCATATGGCAGGGACAGAAACATGGAGAATTCAACATCCACTCCAAATTTTACATACAAATAATTGGCAGCAACCTATTTTTCAGCCTTTTAATTCCTCAATTTCCCACAGTCTGACTTGTAGACACATCCACCGCAATGGAATAAAGGTATCTTTGTGTAAATTACGCGAAATTTACCATATTTGTCTTTATTAATAGTTTGATTCATATTATATTTTTGTCGTTATTTAATTGGATTTAAAATATTTCTATTTCACACAAAACTTAATCGAGCATATGTTAGAACACTAATAAGAACATATTTAAACCTACACACATATTATTAGTCCAATTTCTAATTCGTAAATGCAATTACCCAACAGCTTTTGAAGTTGTATTTGTACAACAACTTGATTATATTATAGTGAATTTAAACTAGAAATTCTAGTAAAGATGTAACAAACATAGAGTGTGTTTGGTACGAAGGAAAATATTTTCTGGAAAAATGTTATCCAATTTTCTCATGTTTGGTTGGGGCAAAAGTTTTGGAAAATATTTTCCAAATCAACTTATTTTCCTTAAAATTAAGAAAAATGACTTCCATTCAAAAATTAAGAAAAATATTTTCCAAAGCTCTCCTCATTTCAAATTATATTTTTTTTGAGGGGGGGGTGGGGGGAAACATCAATTTTTTAAAAAAATCAATTTTAAAATTTTATTTTTTCACCCAATCTCTGACCACCCGCCCCCAACACCACCACCTCCCCAAAAATTAATTTTGCTTTTTAAAAATATTTTCAACTCTAAATTTTTTACCTCTCCCCCCGCCCCAGCCCCCTCACCCCAACCCCAACCCCCCAAAAAATTAATTTTGTTTTTTTAAAATACTATCAACTTCAAATTTTTATTTTTTCACTCCTACTCATTCCCTCTGCCCCCCCCCCCCCCACTACCCCCACCCCTATCACCACCACTATCCAAAAAAAAATTGTTTTTTGAAAAATATTTTCAATTTCATAAATTATTTGGTATTCTAGTAAAAATAAAGATGTTCCTCAAAATATTTTTTATTCATAAATCAAACACTAAAAATTATTTTCGAAAAATATTTTCTACTCAACTCACCAACCAAACATGAGAAAATAAATCCAAAATCTACTTGTTTTCCAGGAAAACATTTTCTAGGAAAACATTTTCCATGGAAAACATTTTCTTTCATACCAAACACACCGATAATGTCAATAAACAAGAAAATACATACATTACATTGCTTCAACCTACAAAGCATCTTTATATTCAATTAAACCACCAAATTCCGTTATTAGATTCCATCAACTTCCATAACACACCTTTTAACTCACTTTCACAAAAAATCATTTTTAGCGGCAATAAGTATTAACATTAATTAAGAATGCTAAATTTTTTTACTAGCATTAATTAAGTGTGATTTGAACTAGTGTCACTAAAGGCTTTAGGGAAAATATACAAAGAATGTTAATTGCCGCTAAAATTACGTAAAAATTAATTACAGTTAATAATCATTTTTTTATAGTAACGTGACCGACCTGATAGTGCGAAAATTATTTAAAACTTCACTTCTATTCATCTATTTTATATAGGTTAAGCAACACTTCACTTTGTTAATTGTCTCTTCTTCTTCTTTTTTTTTTTGTGTGTGTGTGTAAAACAAATTAATCAGACATTGGCTACAAGAAGGAGAAGATCAAACATAGAAACAGACACTTATGTACTAATGGAACCTGGAAAGTCAGAGGAATTTGTTACTGAGGAAGAATTAAGAGACAAGTTAAAGAGTTGGTTAGAAAATTGGCCAGGCAAAACACTGCCACCAGACCTTGCTAGATTTGAAGATAGTGATGATGCTGTTGAATATTTAGTAAAATCTGTTTGTGAACTTGAAATTGATGGAGATGTTGGTTCCCTACAATGGTACCAAGTTCGTTTACAACAAGACATCATATGAAATGACTCTCGATTTATTTTTAAATAACAGTTGATGTAATTTTCTTTGTATCGTTTTAATTTTATTGAAAGTAACACGTGATAATGACTAAAATCAAACATGGATTGGGTAGGGTGAGTTTAATTCAGGTGAAACTTTTTTCTTTTTTAAAAAAAAAATATTTTAAATTTAGATAAACTTTTATTCACTGATTTAATTAATGATGTGATTATATCATCATTGATCACGTGTACAAAATGATATTTAAAATTAAATATAGTTTTTGTTGATAAAATATAGCATATTGTTGAACAATAATGAGATAGGTGATAGGTGAATCCAATTTATAAGGATGATATTTGATGAATCCTTACTCAAAATTCAATTCTATATTTGAACTTTTCTCCTTATTTTTATGATAATATTGACTTAGTGATTTCTACAAAAAAAAAATATCTTATTCATATAAAATAAAGTTGAGTGATTTAATAGTCCGAATGATATATTTATTTATTTTACTCAATGGTTGATTATTATAATATTTGTGGTTAAGAAAATTATAATTGAGATCTTTTAAAACTTATTTAAGTAACATATTATTTACATATCTAAACATGAACTTGGAGAAATTAGAGATGAGCTTGGATGCTCTTGGTGTGTGCGCTTCATATTTCTTGAAAAATGACATTATTATTTCATATGGCCCATGATTATTTTGCGTTAACAAGTCAAGTCCAAATAAAACAACATATAACAAATGTAATAGTTTAATTTAATTAACTTGAAACTGAAACGTAACTAGTTATGTCTTCATATCTCAAACTTACTTGGTATATTCTTCTTTTTAAATCTATTTTATAAATGCTACACATATTCAAGTTTAAAAAAAGCCACACATTTTAAGAGTCTTTTTAATTATACAATATTATAGTAAAAAAAATTGATAAAAACAATTCAAACTATGAGCTGATTTGCATCAACTTATTTTTTAAGTATTTTTCAGCCTCAATAAAATAAGTTCAAAAAACTCTCAAATAATAAAAAAAAATGAAAAAATCTTCCTCTTTTTTAAATTGACATATCCAATCATAATAATGCCACGTAATTAAATATCAATGTATAGAACATAGTTAGATGTTTCTAGACAAAGGGCAAAATGGAAATAAAAAAAAGTTTGGAATCTTTCATCCAACGGTTCAGATCATTCCAAGTTACTAATCGTAAGGCCAATATATTTTACAATATTTATATCCACAAAGTTCTTAAACCCTATTGACTGAACTCACAGGGTATAAGAAAAAAAAAATCTTTGAAGGTATGTTTCTTCTTGAATTTTTACAATATCCATTTTCGATTAGCTTAATGTTTAAAAGGGTTTGCATTTTATGATACAGATTGTTATTATTTCAACTTGTTTCGTTGTTTCCATTTTATAAGGTTAGGGCTTTGATCATTTTCATTCTGTTTCTTGAATACCATTATTAGTACTGTGAGTTATAGTTATGATATGATCGTGGCGGGTTTACAGCTACATTTTTCTTTGTTTTTTGTACTGTGATACATTTGAGCTGAGGGTCTTTCGAAAACGGTCTCTGTATTGAATCTTTTTTTGTTTTGGAGATCAGTAGTGACTAGTGAGCATATTGGGTGCTGATTGCTAGTAAAAATAGGATCTTTAGTATTTTTTGTTGATGGGTTTTGATTAATAGGGAGATTAGTTCATGGCTGGTTTATTTTTGGTAATTTCCGACGGAGGGAACTGTAGGATGGGGAATGTATGTGTCTTGTGCTCTATAATTGTGCGGACTCTTCAGTTTTGATGTCGTACCCATGTTGGGTTCTTATAAAATGCACTACTTTGGAGAATCCGACAGGCACCCATTTACATTTTTGAAGAGTCTGAGCAACATAAGTTGTATGACAAATATGGAAGAGTAGGTATGTGTTTGCTTTGTGCTGTTTCGTATGACTATGTTTGATTGAACATGTTTATTGGACTGAGTTATTAGTAGATTCTTTTAAGTGGAAGGAACTATTAAAGAAATGGGAAGTTAGTTTAAATGTGTTTGATGTCAAGATGAATTTGAATTCTTTGAAGTCATGAAATGGTGAAAGTTGTATTGAGTAATTTTCTTGATGGGATGGTTCACATATTTTGGAATGTCTATATAAATAGAGACGAAATATGAGCTCGGAGAAAAGGAGCCATTTTTTTTCTTTGTTTTATGCTGTTTCGTGTCATCTAGTGCCTTTCAGCATTATGGTAGAACTATGCTACTATCAAAGATTTCTTCTAAATCCAACATCTATTTTCATGTTATGTTTAATATACAAAGAGTGTTAATTGCCGCTAAAGTTACATAAAAATCAATTGCAGTTAATAATCATTTTTATGTAGTGACGTGACCGACCTGTGAAAATTATTTAAAACTTCACTTCTATTCTATCTATTTTATATAGGTTAAGCAACACTTCACTTTGTTAATTGTCTCTTCTTCTTTTTTGTGTGTGTGTAAAATAAATTAATCAGACATTTGCTACAAGAAGGAGAAGATCAAACATAGAAACAGACACTTATGTACTACTGGAACCTGGAAAGTCAGAGGAATTTGTTACTGAGGAAGAATTAAGAGACAAGTTAAAGAGTTGGTTAGAAAATTGGCCAGGCAAAACACTGCCACCAGACCTTGCTAGATTTGAAGATAGTGATGATGCTGTTGAATATTTAGTAAAATCTGTTTGTGAACTTGATATTGATGGAGATGTTGGTTCCCTACAATGGTACCAAGTTCGTTTACAACAAGACATCATATGAAAGGACTCTCGATTTATAATCCGTTATTTTTTAAATAACAGTTGATGTAATTTTTTTTTGTATCGTTTTAATTTTATTAAAAGGAACACATTATAATGACTAAAAATGGATTCGGTAGGGTGAGTTTAATTCAGGTGAAACTTTTTTCTTTTATTAAAAAAAAATTATTTTAAATTTAGATAAATTTTTATTTACTGATTTAATTAATGATGTGATTATATCATAATTGATCACGTGTAAAAAATGATATTTCAAAATTAAATATAGTTTTTGTTGATAAAACATAGCATATTGTTGAACAACAATGAGATAGGTGATAGGTGAATCCAATTTATAAGGATGATATTTGATGAATCCTTACTCAAAATTCAATTCTATATTTGAACTTTTCTCATTTTTTATGATAATTTTGACTTAGTGGTTGAAAGCCGGCCGTTATTGATGGCTTGGAAAGAAAGCTGGGCTAGGTCTTCTTCCCTTAGAGAGGCTTATTCTCCTTTTCCGAGTTCTCAAATATTTGCTTTTGTCTCTGTTTATTCAATTATTTCATTTATAAAAAATATCTTATTCATATAAAATAAAGTTAAGTGATTTGATAGTCTGAATGATATATTTATTTATTTTACTCAATGGTTAATTGTTATAATATTTGTGGTTGAGAAAATTGTAATTGAGATATTTTTAAATATATTTAAGTAACATATTTAAACATAACTTGGAGAAATTAGAGATGAGCTTGAATGCTCTTGGTGTGTGCGCTTTATATTTCTTAAAAAAAGACATTATTATTTTATATGGAGCATGATCATTTTTCGTTAACAAGTCAAATCCGAATAAAACAACATATAACAGATATAATAATTTAATTTAATTAACTTGAAACTGAAACCTAACTAGTTATATCTTCTATCTCAAACTTATGAGGTATATTCTTCTTTTTAAATCTATTTTATAGATGCTACACATATTCAAATTTAAAAAGCCACACATTTTAAGAGTCTTTTTAATTATACAATATTATAGTAAAAAAAAATTGATAAAAACAATTCAAACTATGAGCTGATTTGCATCAACTTATTTTTTTAAGTTAAAACAACTTTTAAGTATTTTTCAGCCTCAAATAAAATAAGTTCAAAAAACACTCAAATAATAAATAAAAAAAATGAAAAAATCTTCCTCTTTTTTAAATCGACATATCCAATCATAATAATGCCACGTAATTAAATATCGATGTATAGAACATAGTTAGATGTTTCTAGACAAAGGGCAAAAATGGAAATAAAAAAAAGTTTTGGAATCTTTCATCCAACGGTTCAGATCATTCCAAGTTACTAATCGTAAGGCCAATATATTTTACAATATTTATATCCACAAAGTTCTTAAACCCCTACTGACTGAACTCACTGGGTATAAGAAAAAATAAATAAAAAAATCTTCGAAGGTATGTTTCTTCTTGAATTTTTACTATATCCATTTTCGATTAGCTTAATGTTTAAAAGGGTTTGCATTTTATGATACAGATTGTTGTTATTTCAACTTGTTTCGTTGTTTCCATTTTATAAGGTTGGGGTTTTGATCATTTTCATTCTGTTTCTTGAATACCATTATTAGTACTGTGAGTTATAGTTATGATATGATCGTGGGGGTTTACAGCTACATTTTTATTGGTTTTTTGTACTGTGATACATTTGAGCTGAGGGTCTTTGGGAAACGGTCTCTGTATTGAATCTTTTTTTTTTTTTTTGGTTTGGAGATCAGTAGTGACTAGTGAGCATATTGGGTGCTGATTGCTAAAAAAAATTGGATCTTTAGTATTTTTTGTTGATGGGTTTTGATTAATAGGGAGATTAGTTCATGGCTGGTTTATTTTTGGTAATTTCCGCTGGAGGGAACTGTAGGATGGGGAATGTATGTGTCTTGTGCTCTATAATTGTGCGGACTCTTCAGTTTTGATGTCGTACCCGTGTTGGGTTCTTATAAAATTACTTTTGGAGAATCCGACAGGCACCCGTTCACATTTTTGAAGAGTCTGAGCAATATAAGTTGTATGACAAATATGGAAGAGTAGGTATATATTTGCTTTGTGCTGTTTTGTATGACTATGTTTGATTGAACATGTTTATTGGACTGAGTTATTAGTAGATTCTTTTAAGTGGAAGGAACTATTAAAGAAATGGGAAGTTAGTTTAAATGTGTTTGATGTCTAGATGAATTTGAATTCTTTGAATTCGTGAAATGGTGAAAGTTGTATTGAGTAATTTTCTTGATGGGATGGTTCACATATTTCGGAATGTCACTGTTATATAAATAGAGACGAAATATGAGCTCGGAGAAAAGGAGCCATCTTTTTCTTTTGTTTTATGCTGTTTCGTGTCATCTACTATCAAAGATTTCTTCTAAATCCAACATCTATTCTCATGTTATGTTTATGTTTAATATGGACTCCTGTTGTTCTGTTCTTTTCTTAGGTTTTAAAGATGGCTTTATTCAATAGAATTGGAAATATGCTTAAACAGAATGTAAGCAGACACACGAATTTGGATTTGTGTGCCTCTAGAACCTCACTTTACCAGGCTATAAGAAGCATGTCTTCTTCAAAGCTTTTTGTTGGAGGTAAAAGGATATTGTTCCCAGTAGTATGCAGTTGCTATGTTCTTTTTCCTTCCTTTTGTTGCTCTATAATGGCGCCAACTATCCCCTGCAGGTCTCTCATATGGCACTGATGAAACCTCTCTGCGAGAAGCATTCTCCCAACATGGTCAAGTGATTGAAGGTACTTCATTTATGTTTTGACCTCTGATAAAATAAGATTTTGCAGCTTACTCCAATTATGTGGTTCATGGAGCCCATAAAATTGATGTGCCCTAGACAAGAAAAACAAATTAACTAAACAATGATGTGTAACTCGTGCAGCTAGAGTTATTTTTGATCGTGACAGTGGGAGATCCAGAGGGTTTGGTTTTGTTACTTACACATCTGCTGAAGAAGCATCAAGTGCCCTGAGTGCCTTGGATGGCCAGGTAATGATGCCCAGGTTTCTTTGTGGAGCACCGGTGTCAGTTCTTCTCGAAGAGTGATATTTCTTGTTTTTTTGTATCACTTTGTGTAGTCAGAGTGTCAGGCAAGTTATGTTATTTTCCTAAAGATGCCATCCATCTTAGTCCACTCCATCAATAATGGTTCCCATCTAATAGGTTCTATTACATGAAAATTTTGTAACTTCATGTTATTGTGCCTTTCTAAATATTAAGATCAAATTGCTTCCGGCACTTTCTTACCGCTAAACGAGATGAAATATTTGAACAACTTTTGAGACCAGTATCAGGTGATAATTTCATGTTGTTCCTTTCTTTTTATTCACCGTATTCCACTGTCAATCACTGGAAGAAATTAATTAGTTAGCCTTAGTGACAGGGTGGTCTTTCCATCTAGTGCTAACCAATAAGGTTCTATTGGGTCAGAAATCCATCAGGACTTCATCTTGTTTTCCCTTTCTTTTATATCATGGACAAATTACATTTTGCTATTTTCTTCTGTCATTTGAGAATGAATTTTTTTTTTTTTTGAAAAGCTTTTGGGACTAGTACTGGGTAAAATCTGTTGCATAATTTTGCAGGATCTCCATGGGAGACGGATAAGGGTGAATTATGCCACAGAAAAGCGTCCTGGAGGATTCCGGCGTGGTTCTGGTGGTGGAGGTGGATTTAGCTATGGTGGGGGAGCTGGAGGTTACTCATATGGGAATTATGGAGGTGGTGGTAACTATGGTAGCAACAACAGTTACCCTGCAGGTGGTGGCAGCTATGGTGGGGATAGTTTTGGGGCTGGATATGGTGGTGGGAGTAGTGGAAGTTACAATGCTGGTGTTTCCGCTAGTAATGACTTGTTGGACAACTCTGAATTTGGTGGGAGCCCTGGGACCTCGCACAATGGTGGTGAAGAACAGCTTAGTGCAGACCAAGGGACTGAATCTGTAAACAATGATTTCACACCAGGTGTAGAAAGGAGCAGCAGCGACGACAATGATGAACCAAAGGACTACGCCAACTCGAGGAGTTGATAATACGTCCTCATATGCTATTCACCAACTTTGGCTGTGATGAGTACATGTTCACAATACGTGTTGAGTTAAAAGAAAGTATATTCTATTTCCAGCAGGGTTGCTACTGGTTGAATGCTTCATCTAAGTTTAATCAATCTGTAGGATTACACTCTACTCGTTTCATAAATGTTTCAAGTTCATAGAGCTCTCTAAGTACTGATTTTGTGCAATGTACAGTGCTGAATCTTTTGCTACCCGCTTGTTTCTTTTAAGGCATTTGTGATGACTTTCTTGACCTTGTGGCTAAAATGAAGATTGTGGGCTGGCATTTGCACTTTTTGTTTACTTAATAGGCAATTAGAAACATGAAAAATGTGTGCTAAACTGACTAGAACCCATAATTAGTAAGTGGAAGTGCTTCCTTACATTACATTCGACAACATCGATGAACACTCAATAAGTTGCTAATTGCCTGAGTTTCGAATAACTGCATATTGATACTGAAAGAAAATAGTAGGTTAAACTGCTGGCATTTCTTTGTTTCATAAAGAGTTCAGAGTGAAACTACAAGCCAGCAGCAAACAACTTCTGAATGGAAATACAAGGTTGCGGAATCTCTACGAGTCATTTTACATAGAGCATCACTTGCACTGATATTATCAGATTGGCACACACTACATAACTCTCCTTTCCTCTTTTCCTCCATTTGGTGCCCCCTCATCTTTTTGCTGGGGTGAGGAAGGGTACATATATATATTTCACAGCCACTTCCAGGTCAATTGAAAACAACCATTCAACTTATAATGCACATTCAGCTGTTGCCAAAATCTTCAGAGATGTGCAGTGGTCGTATTATTAAACAGCCCAGAATGGCTTTGGAGTCGCTACCGCACTTGAGCTACTTTTCAAAGGTCCGTCAATTACTTCATCATTATCGTCGTCATCGTCATCCCCATATTCCATTAGCTGGACTAATGTATCTGAGATGCACAAATCAAATCAAATAAAAACACTCTTATATTTCTCAACTGTAAAAATGGAATAGACAAGTTATGTCTGATAACAACTACTACTACAAGGCCTCAATCCTAAGCTACTTGGGGTCTCTTATATAGATCTTCAGTGAACTTCCACCCATTTAAGCTCATCTCATGCTGATATAATACAAAAATAAGAAGTGGAAGATAAAAATAAAAAGTAAAATTAGTTCTACTATGTTAATAGGACTAAATGGATTTTCACACTTCCACTTAGTAACAAGAAATGCAAGAAAAAAAAAGGGGTAATGAAGATAGGTAGGCCATCGCTAATAGACAAACCAAGCAAGAGTTTATTGAAATCTTGAGACTGAAAAGCTTGAGTGATGGCAAATACCTGGTACAATTTTACTTGGTGCTTTGTTAACCATATTGTTATCATGCACTTTCTGTGAGGATGATTGAAACTTTGGTGGCGGCGGCGGTGGAGGCATCATTCTAGGAGGAGGTGGCGGCGGCAGCATTGAACTGGATAAGGGCTGAACCAACTTTCTGGGAGTCGGAATACCAATTTTGTCTGTATCACCTTTCTCTGAAATTCGTTCCTGAAGCATTAGAAGCTCCGTAGCCTGCAGTGGATTCTGTCAACCAGAAGGGGGAGGGGGAGTCCATCCAGAAAACTTAGAAATTCCAGGAAAAAAGGAGTAAAAGTTTTGAGTTTTTCGAGAACATTCTTTTACTTGTATAGTAGCAGGCAAGGGAAGTTCAAAATAAATGCATGATCATAAGAGTTATTGGTTGACATGAATAAATTGGACTCAATCGTGTAAGATGCAGCTTGACTTTTTTTTCTCTCACTTGCTACAAGGAGCTTAGATCAACATGTTTAGAAAATGCATATATTGCAGATACCAATAGAAAACATTTTATCTTCTAGAGTAAAGTTGAAACAGTTTGAAAGCCTCACAGGCAGAATGTATTGTGAGCTCGATCTCATTACCCTTTTAGTACTTGAAGCAAAGTTGATTAATAATGTGCATTTCATATTAGCATATTAACATTTAACAAATGCCTAAACCAGAAGGGCATGGCATCTTTGCATCGGCACCATAAAACTGAAATTGCACGTAGCAACCCCATGCCTCCTCCGTATCCAGAATCCTGTGAAACATACAAAGGTCCAACAGAGTTCCACAGCCTGTTAGCTTCATACAAGGTCAGAGAAATTACCTGGAATATCAAGTAGAAAAGGTTAGACCAGAAATGAGTATATGTTTTATAACTGAAAAATATCTCAAGGGAAGGAAATTTGAGAAATTTCAAACGCTCCATATACAACAGCAGTGAGATGAAAATTTAAAATGAGAGACAACGAAGTCTTTTTTTAATAGAAACTAAGATGTAGGATGAATGGTAAACTAAGTTTAAAAGAGACCCAAAAATAAGAGAATCTGATAAATCCCAATTTTGCCAGTCATCATGCTACACAAGGTGTACTTCATCCTTCTATTAATACCATTTATATAGTGGAAGGTGAAGTGAAGAATCTATCATAATTCATATACACAGCATAGTCCTGTGCAGAAGATCACTCAAGCAGTGAGAATCAATTTAAGGCAATTAAGGGACACAACTTCAGATATAAAAAGGCAGATGCACAGGCTATAGATACGCCACATAGCACCAATATTTATGAAGGCTTTATTTCAGAGCATAAATTTGGAGAAATCACAGGAACTTCGTGATTTGGTGGAGGCCCTCCAAATGAGGAATGGGAAACAATACAACTTCAGTGACCTCTAGTCACAACCACTAGGGGAAACTTGTCTCACATTAACCAACATCTTTCTTCAGTTATATTGTCACTCTAGCAGTCGATCTGATAGATACCACATAGTGGGTGGTCAATGAATGGCTAAACAGAAGTAATTAGAGATGTTTTTGATTTCACATTAGTGATACATGTACCACTCAATCTTCCACCAAATTAAGTTGGAACAGTAGCAATGGCTGTACTAATATATCATCTACAGTTCCCCCTATGTATCTTATTTCTTTTGTTTACATGATATCATCTAACATTTTAGTTCTCATCCAAGAGATGGGCTTATCTTGGATGCTTGGAGCAAAATTTTTTGCACAGCCAGCGCCCCGTTGGATACTTCCACAAGCAGATAGTGATAATAGAGGAACTTCTGGATACTCAAGTTTAGGTTCATATGCCAGAAATTATAACATGAAATGCTTTCAATATTCATTCCCCGTCTCTGATCAATCATGAAGCTTTATGTACTTGACTCGGAGATGACCATTATAATTTTCTCATCAAAAGCCAGTTAAGGGCAATTGCCTGGAGATACCTTCGTATAGGTCAAGGAGACTAAGCACATACCTGGTTTACAGTTGCTTGGCCTTTTCCACCAGCCGGCAATTCTTGAAATTTACGCTTCTGTGCAGGGCGCTTGTCCTTCTCAGAACCTGTACTTGTCTGTGAAGTGATGCTTGGTCCCGTTGTTGCTGGAGGAACTGTTGAAGTGACTGGAGAAGTAGATTGCCTAAGAGCCAAAGCAACTTGCTGCAAAGCAGTGGCTTGGGGATATATACCATCATAGCCAATATAGCTTGTTCTACTTGTAACTAATTGATGAGGATAACAACTGGTGGGAGGTTGAGATGGCACAGGATCTAGTGAGCCTAGAGATTGAGGTACTGTACCCTGAGAAACAACACCAGTCCCACCTGCAGCTGCAGTCACGGGAACTGCTGCTGCTGTTGAGGAGCTCAAAATCTGTGCAGCTACATTGGCTGTGGGTGTGTTATTGACTTCTGATTCACTTCCAGAAACCTGAACGCTGGCTAACGGTTGCAGTGGAGGCGGAACAGCTCCATAAACCTTACAAGAAGAGACTCTGCAGATCGACAGTCACACATATGAGAATTCAGGACTCAGCCCAACAAAAGAAAAAGAATCACAACAAAATAACAGCCCACATAAACCTCTTCTGAATGAAAGTTAACAGGCTGCAATCACATTTCATATACTCAGAGTAACATGCATACCTAGAAGCACCACACTCTGCACAAATAGTATCCAAAAGATTTTCTGCCAAAAGCTTCGCACGCTCAAGACTTGCACTGTTATTGCTTGATATGAGTAAATGCAGAGGTTGGTGAACATCTGCACATTAAAAGAGTACATTTATGAGGAATAACTAATCTTTTTTCATAGCTGAGGAATCTAGCCAGTGGCACACTATTGATAACCATTCTTATCATGCTATGGAGCATGGGAAAATAATTGCATCTTAATCAACACATAGGCACCTTCTCCCTGTCCTTCATCTGAATATCCCGAACCACGTCCTCTTAGCAAGACAGTTGCTCCAGTTTCATTCATAATGTGATTTATATACTGATCCTGCACTTACAAAAAGCCAACCACCAGCACAGAAGAAAATCTCTCCAAATGGAAGGAGATGTCAGAGAGAGCTCAGAACATTAGAAACTCTTGGCTTTCTATCAATAAGAATAAAGTTTAAAGGAGCACATCAAGCATCATAATGCCAAAAGAGATAAATAAGATAATTAGCCAGGCAGGGTAGAGAATGGACTACACCCAAACTACTGGAAGAAACAATCATATAATTACTCAGACCATAATTGATTAATAAAGAGAATACAATGATGCCAATATCTGATCTATAACAGAGAAGTAACAGCTGAATGAACTTCCCCGGTATTTAAATTTGCCAGCAAATCACAGCATATAGGTAAAAGAAATTGATAAGGCAAATGGATAGTAAATCACAAAAAAAAAGGATCCAATTTTTATGCAGTTAAATATGCGAGAATTCATAAATTGAAAATTATGTAAGGAAATTAACCCTTAATAGGCAACATACCAAAATAACTCAATAAATCAGGAGAAATGAGCAAAGTTAGATTAAGAAAGCTCACATTTGGTCCACGAATGCGCACAGTAATATTTGCTGATGGATCAGCCTCAAAGCCCAGGTATACACAGGTACTCAGCAGATGATTAACCTGATGATAAAGAGAGTCAGACGTTCCAGTAATTTTCTGGCTTCAGGTCCTGTCAAACCTCAGCAGATACTACTTACCTTTAATCCATTGTTAACAGGACCTTGCTTAAGCATTTCCTCCACTACAGCAGCAGCACGATCAACTGCTCTGATCCTCTCAAGTGTTGTTTCTAGCTGAATCAACCACAGTACATGTAAATACACCACAGCAATCACTTCACCCAGCAAAGTAAGAGGTCAAATAATAAAACTTGAAAAGGTTACAGAGAGAAGTCCCACTTTAATGAATAACAATTTTTTCATCATAGTGTGACCCAAGATAAGTACAATTTCTCCATGGAGAAGTGTTTTATAAAATAAAAGATAGCCTGAAACTTAAATGAGACATTTCTCCACTCAACTTTTTTCTTTAATTTTGTTCCTAAGATAGCATCCCCAGACCCCACTTTGTGGGATTTCACTGGGTAATGTTGATGTTGATCCTAAGATAGCAAAAGGTTATTAGTACCTTATACTTTTATGTTTTCAACTCTCGCTAACTTTGCCAGGTCAAACATTTACACTGAATTTTGGCTGGATAGATGAAAGGTGTAGACATTTTTTTAAAACGTAGAAAAGGTTCAGAAGATGGGAATATGTTTTGGGTTTTGCTTTTTAAGAGAAAAGATATTTCCAGATTCTCCAGTCATGTGTAGTATACATTGGATAAAAACGGGGGAAAAAATAGCAGTAAATGAACTCTTAACTAGAGAAGATGAGCAGAAGAATATTGGTGGTAACCACTTCAATGGTTAGAAAACGCAGAAACCAAACTCAGAGAAACAAGTTGACACTAAGGCAAATGTATTAATTAATTAATAATGCACAGAAAAATGATTCATCTATGCAATTTAGTGATGGACAAAGCTTTATCAGCAATCTTCCTGAACCAAATGGTGCATCCAAATGCAAGTAACTAAAACTGCTTACATGTGCCCCAGCAGAAATATGAAGGTATAGGGGTTTTTCACCATCAGAAGGTGCGCTTGGAGGCTTGTATTTACCCCTGCAATAGCCACGATAAATAAGTATCACACTGTAAATAAAGGCTAAACAATAAGCAATATAATAAGACTTCATGGTGTGCTACCTAGTTATAACCACAGCACCCGTGCTCTTCTGAATCTGCAGAAACAGTGATAACTGATCAATAAATAAAGAGCATAACCTTAAGATAATCACATTTGCTTCTCGAGTCATCTTTAGTCTTACAAAACCCATTAACAATATTCACCTCTTCCTGTGTTTGGCGCTTTGTGAGCCTGTAGCGAACAGACGGATCAGCATCATTAATGACAATTTCTCTTGCTATCAACTCATCCTGAATTTTCGGCTGCAATAGCTCATTGGAAAATCAGAAGCGATCCAAACAAAAAACAGATGATTCTAGACAGCATTTCGTAGAAGGGTAATAGAAAAATGACACGAAGAACATGCCTGATTAAGTATAATTTCCCAGGATGGGTAACAAACACATTAACTGTTAATTTGCAGTAAGACAACTGCAGGAAGTGAACCAGAGAACTTTTTCTTTTTGATGATGATATAAGGAGGAAGATAATTGGGCAACGCTTACTGACAACAAAAACAATTTCTTCCACCGACAAAGAAAAGGAAGAAAAGCAATTATTGGGAGAATGTAAATCATGCATTTGGATAATAACTACTACAGCTAGGTGACAACCCTCATGTAATAGGGGAATACTTCCAAACTAGAAAATAATAAGCAGCATCTTCTCTGATGATCTTACTTGAGCTGATTTTTGGGCAATAATTACAGGAAGCTGCTGCACTGTAGTAGCACCAATAGCGGTAAGAGGATTCGTAAAAGCAGCACCCAAGACTGGAATCACGCCAGGTAGTGTGATACCAGCAAGAGAACCAGTATTTGCCAATGGAAAAATCCCAGATACCGCTACCCCTTCTGGAACGAATGTCTCCGCAGGCTGATCCCACTTTCTCCGTTTCCTGGAAGATGTTGAAAAGTTATACCACCAGAAGAGCTTACTCTTCTAATTAGACTACAAAGCTGTCTCTCATCATTTTTCTAATATTAATTAATCAATCAATCAAATTGTGTATGTTATTGTTTCTTATTTCTCTTTCCTCTTCTGCAGCATAATGCAAACAAACCAGCTAATATTTATTAAGTCAATCCAGATTCTCTAAATTCCTAAAAAACAGCTAACCTTTCCGGTGAAGATACTACTACTGCCCTCACCTCAATACTGCTTCTTCCCGCAGAGTAACAGTTTCATCTCAACAAAGTACTAATTCAGTTTCTGAACTTTTTCAATTTAGCATCAGAGAAAAAAGGTAACTGACAAACTAATGGAACCATAATACATCAAAAGGATTAAAATCATGCGAGAGAATCATGTGAAACCACGAACCCAATAAACAAAAAAATCCAACTCCTCAGCCAAAAAAGTTTGGACCAAAGTTAATTACTGAGTTAGGTCAAACCCGTATCTAATCATGGCAGCTTAATTAAAACAACGTAACTGTTCGTTTCTACTTTTTAGAAAGAAATCAAAGTAGTATTCTACTAACACATGATACCAGTTGAGCTAATAGGGTTCCGGAAAGGGATTCTCAGCAAAAAAAAGGAGAGGAGGACCAATCAATATATGAATCAACTTATCTCAATCCCAAACTAGTGAATGTAGATACAATGAATCAAAACTATTGATTTTGACCTAAGTCGGTGATATTAAGGGGAATTTAGATCTCAATTGAAGTGATTTGCCTTCAAAAAAAGCTAAGATTAAAACTGAAAATTTTATGCACCTTTGCTTCGTCGATGAAGAAATGGAGTCTACGGTTTCAGAAGATGAAACTCTAGGGCAATTATCCTCCGTCATTGATGAAGAAATTTCTAGTTCGTGCAATTGAAACGCTTCTTCTGAATCAACGGAGAGGCAGAAGGATTGAATTTTCAGGCAGATTCAGATTTTGGATTCATCAAATTGTAAGAATTTGTTGTTTTCAGAATCCGTAATGGATTTGGATTTTGGTACCAAGGTGAACGGCCAAATGCGGAGAAGACTTGTGACATGCATGTGCACGAAATGGTTTGGTTGATACATTAAGTAAAGTGAATGAGAAATTACAAGCTGGAATAGCTCAGTTGGTTAGAGCGTGTGGCTGTTAACCACAAGGTCGGAGGTTCAAGCCCTCCTTCTAGCGAAGTTACATTTTTTTGTTTCAAAATGGGTTAGTTTCATGTAGGTGTGTATCGGTTCGGTTTATTGATTTTTGGATATGTTAAACTATTACCCAAACGAATAAGATGCTTTGTTATCGATTTTTTTCTTTAACGGTTTGATTTTTTGTTTGCCTAATAAGAAAATGTTTATAAAATAAATGTATGACTTCTCCAATAATTTGATACGATAAGACAATAATTTAACTTTACGAATGCTCATAATATAAAAATAATAATAATTGATTCAAGAACTATACAAGTGCAACATAAAGAGAAATTAAGAAAATATGGTTCTTGCTTTAGGTTTTGAGATTTTGTTAACGTGAAGTTGTGAACTCTAAGTCGGTGTAAAGTGTTTAATGAGCAATGACAGTAACCAATAAGGTACTGAGATCAATATTTAATATTTATATATGGATAAAATAGTAAGTTATAGTCTGGTTTATCCTATAACCCAATATTAAAACCCAATAAAAGCATGTTAACCCGATAAGTTGATAATTTCTTTTTCACAAAATCATTATAAAGCATGTTAACCCAATAGCCTAATACAAATAATCTAATAACATTTTTTTCGCTTTAATTTATACACTCCTTCACATTCGTTACACTTTGTTATCTCAAAACTATCATTTTACTAACGATTGCTAAAAAATAATAATAAATAAATAGATCAAGTGACGAATTTTTTTACGTGAATATGATATTTTTGCACAAGGCAAGTAAAGAACACGTTATTTGAGGCGTTAAAAATAATATGGTTGAGGCTTTTATTCATACTCTAAGAAAGGAATGAATGACTAGATTTCTTATGTATTGAACTTGACAAAACTAAAAATTAATATCGCAATCAATATATCAATCTTATTAAATTTAAATTTTATTCTACTAACTAGATATTTTTTTTTGCATTATTAATTTTTGAAACTTGTTCATGGAGTCATGGAAAACATGAATATCAATATATTTTTGTAGATATGGTTGAGCATCATAAGCCAAAAAATAAAATATAAGAAAATATTGAAGGGGCATTCCGAGAATTGAACTCGGGACCTCTCGCACCCTAAGCGAGAATCATACCACTAGACCAAATGCCCAACATGTTTCTTCAGCGACTAGGTTATTTTTATATTACATATATTTGTATATGTTCACGTATTCATTGGTTTAATTAGGTTTAAACAACACACATTATTATTGGACTTGTATTAGTAATAATAAACCTCTAGTTATTATATACTCTTTAAGCTTTGTTTATTTGCATGGAGTGAATATCTAATCTTTAATCATTCAAATTATAAAACGGAGTATATTTATTTTCAAGTTTGAATCAAAGTGTTTTTTTTTTTCTTTTACAACCACTCAATCGATTTAAGTATATTTGATTAATTAAAATTCATAACAATTTGATATCATTACCACATTATCACCCATCTTTATCACTAACATCATCACCTTTTATCATTATCAACTATCACCATCTACAATGTCATATTCTCAATCACAATTATCATCAACTGTCAATCACCATATTTAATATTTATATCATCATTAACCACCATATATTTACAATAATCGCTACCAACATTTATATACAACTATCCATCACTACATATAATGAACCATTATTATATTATATAAACTACTGTTATAAATTATCATCATCATTAACTATTACTATCATACACCACCGTTATTTGTTTGCTTTCGCATACTATCTCAATCGTTATTATCATAATCTACTATCACCCTAGTCGATAACCACAACATCGTAAGTTTATCATTACTCTCATTAACTTTTTCACTATGAGGATAAGTAGTAATTTGTTGTGCAACTAATAGAAATGAGTATCTACTACTACGATGTACTTTCTTTAAATTAGTCACGAAGAGCCATGAAATTTCGAAACTATAACTTAAAGCATATCTTCTATAGATTTGTGAAGTTCTCTTTTACTTCTCGTGATGGCCACACTAACATTAGTAAAAGCACATGAGGGTTTTTTAGCATGCGAAATGAAATATTTAATATGTCATGAGATTTTTTTAATATGAGATAATAATTTAATTATCCAAGTATAAAAAGATTGAAGTTAGAGTTATATTTAGTTATATATTTTGTAACTTTTTTTTAACTCAGAATGTATTTTTTTCTAAATATTGTTTATAGTTTATGCATTCAACTATTAAAAATCAGTGATATCATCCAATTAGATATTTCACTAAAACATAATGTCGTAGATGTATAATCACATCATATGTATACGAGCTACTAGAAGCTATCTAGCTACTAGAAGCTACAGAAACTAGGGAAAATTTCATATATGACAAACTTATTAGATGAAATAATATTAAATGGGTATAGTTTACCTAATTATATTCTATTGATATAGTTTAGATTTTTAGGTATCTTTAATTTTGTACATAACGTTTTTTTTTTTATAATTTATAAAAAAAATAAATTAAAAGTAAATTGTAACTGTAGCATTAAACAGGGTAACAATAAATTTAGACGTTCAAAATCAATTTTTTTTTTTCAAAAAAGAAATCATATAGCAATTTAAAGACATTAATTATACAATTTTCTCTTGTATATACAAATTTGAATGTATGTGTCGTCGTTTGCGGTTTGAGATTTCTATATATTCATAGTGCAATTATATATATGATTTTCTGGCTTGTTTTTTGATAAAAATATTTTGAATATATGGATGGTATACGTTAATTTATATATTTTAGTATTTATATACAAATTACTGCCACAATGTAAATATTTAAAATGTATATTAATTTTGTGTATACGAAGGCGTGTGAAAAAATTGTATATATTTATGAAATTTGAGTACTATGTTTAGTTTCATTACGTGTAATATAGTTGTATAGGATATGTTTTGTGTTTTCTAATATTCATATATAAAAACTGTAGTAATGTATATGTTGAAATGTATGTATTATATACAAAACTGTATGAGACAATTATATACAGGTGATGAGATTTTGTTTTTTTTAGATGCAAGTATTTGTATATAAGCAAACCAAGGTCAGTGTAATGTAATTTTGTTATTACTGATTAAATTGGTTATATTAAAATGTTATGTCAATTGTATGTACGATATTTGTGATTGTTTTGAAATAAAATTTTGTTTGTAAAATCTACAGATAATGTCTTCATTATCTATTTTGGTTAGGCATTTTGAAAGATGGGACGATACAAATAGTTACGTTGATTATAGAGGATATAGTGTTTAAGGAACAAGCAACATTTCTTGAGTTTTATATAACAATTGCCGCACAGATTGGTGTTGATATGAGTAATAAGATATTGAAGATTGAATATAAAGTTGAAGAAAGCAATAAACCAATGGTTATACACAATGACATGCGTGTCAGCGTGTACGTAATGCTTAAAAAGGCTAACAGTAATTTTATTTGTATTTGTAATTCTTTTGTATAATATCTTCAAACTATTTTTCTGTGTATTAGTATGTGTAGATGAATATAGTACTTAAACATGTCAATCTACAACTGTCTAAACAACTTTGTATATACTACATTAATATACAAACTTAATATATAATTAACTTCAGTTGTTTGTATATAACTACTAAAATATACAAATTATAATAAACAATTATTAGTCATAAAGATAATTAAATACACTTGACCTTTGTACATATATACCAACTATAATTACAAAACATATATAATTGGGAGCCTTTAATATACAAGTCAACACTACACCAATTAACTTAGTATACAGGTTATTATATACATAACTTAAATAATTTGTATAAACTAATCAGAATATACAGATCCCAATAAACAATTACAATATAATTTAGGGATAAACTGTACATCTACTTAAAGTACTTTTTTATGTCTTTCGTTTATAGAATTACTAAGGAAATATACGTATGTCTTTCTTGTATTAAACATGCAATATACTATATTCAATTATGTGAATATACAAAAATTACTTAAACAGTCAATTTTAAGTATATTGGCACATAAGTAACAAAATATTCTATCTAAAATTATGTCTTAAGCCACTATCTCACGATCCTGATGTTCCTCGGTTCCGTAAATTTCAAATTCACTATCCTCTTAATCACTAATTATTACTTTCCTCTTTGTACCTCCTTAATTTTAATGCCGCTAGCTATGACGTTGTCAATAACTTTTTGAACTGCCATTGATTCATTTTTTTTCTTGGATCTCAATACTTCCATTGCTTGTTCATCTTGAACTTGTTTGGATTTTGTCATAGACCCTACATTAACCCCAAAATCTTAGTTAAACCCATTGAAAACGAGGGTAAATTGTCAACAAAATTGACATGCAATGACATACCTCTGGTATTCCTCTTAGATTAAGATGATTCATCCATTCTGATTTTGAAAAACTTATAATCTGATAAGAACGATCAATTATTTTAACAAAAAAAAAGAAAAAAACTAAAAAGCTTAATACATATACAATTGTTGAAGAAGGAAAAAAATTAAAAAAAATGAATTCACGGCTAGATTTTGGCGGTTACTTGTGAAAGTAGAAATCAATATCGGAGGGAGAAGTGAAATTTTTGCCAATTTGAATTTCAAAATTGGATAAAAGGAGTGATTATAGGAGAAAGAGGTGGAATAGGAATAGGAGAGATAACATTGATTTGTACAAAATTATATACAGTATCAAAATAAAGGTTTTTTACAGTTGGTTAAAATATTGGTGGTGGGTCTCATTAATTATGGCCAAAAAACAAAAAACTACAATTATATAAAGTAAATAAATTAAACTATACCCTTATTATATAATTTCTTAAGAATGTTTGCCATCCCATGTAATTTTCCCTAAAAACTATTGCAAATATCTTTTCGATTTATTTGAAAATTTTCAAGTTTAAAGTTGAAGATAGAATTGTATTTAATTATATTTTTTTTCAAATAATATTTGATTTTTGAAGTTTGAACATATTTTCCCTAAAAAACATAAAATATAATTTAATTACCATTATTTAATTTTTTTCTAAAAAAAATGCACAGTCAAACAAAAAAAAGTATTATTTTAAATATAATTTATATTTTTAAAATTTTCATGGCAAAATAAAAAAATCTTGATAAAAGAGGTGTTTGTAGAGGGTAGTTGTGTCTTTTCATGAATGGAGTCAACACACTCATTAAACAATCAGTGGCCTTTCTTTCTCCAACTGAAAAGTTAAAAAAAAGTAGTACAGCTTTGTGCTCCGCCATAGTGCCGTACATTCAGCTCTCCTTCAATATATATCCATTTTAGTTCTCTTCATTCAGCCTTTTGAGAGATCTGAAAAATCAATGAGGCTCTTCGTTTGAGCGATTTCGAGTATCAAACATCTTCTGATTGAGTTCATATCGAATTATGAAGCTTTGAATTTGATTACCTAGTGTTAGTATTAATTGTGTCTTTCTTATTTTGCTGCATCGCCATTGTTCCTTTTTACCCGTTTTATGTTCATGTTCTTCTTCAGTAGTCTTACATTATTGTTATGCTTGTTCAACAGGTTTAATTTACTTTATTTGAAGCAAGTATGTTTATGGAATAAAATGGTCCTGAATAGAGCAGAGTGGATACAAAGGAATGAAAGAAATTTATGATTCATAGCTTGTGTATGATCAATAGCCTATAACATTAATGTCATAATTGACGTTAGGATCTTACATTATGGTTATGCTGGTCAACAAGTTCAATTTAATTTGTTGAAGTAGTATGTTTATGGAACGAAATAGGCCGGATAGAGGAGAGTGGATACAAAGGAATGAAAGAAATTTAAGATTCATAGCTTGTATATGATCAACAGCTTTAACATTAATGTCATAATTGACATTAGGATCTTACATTATGGTTATGCTGTTCAACAAGTTTAATTTAATTTGTTGAAGTAGTATGTTTATGGAACGAAATAGGCCAGATAGAGGAGTGTGCATACAAAGGAATGAAAGAAATTTATGATTCATAGCTTGTGTATGATCAATAGCCTATAACATTAATGTCATAATTGACGTTAGGATCTTACATTATGGTTATGCTGTTCAACAGGTTTAATTTAATTTGTTGAAGTAGTATGTTTATGGAATGAAATGGGCCTGATAGAGGAGAGTGGATACAAAGGAGTGAAGGAAATTGAAGATTCATAGCTTGTATATGATCAATAATGTTTAACATTAAACTCATAATTGACTTTAGGATCTTACATTATGGTTGTACTATTCAACAGGTTTAATTTAATTTGTTGAAGTAGTATGTTTATGGAACAAAATAGGCCTGATAGAGGAGAGTGGATACAAAGGAATGAAGGAAATTGAAGATTCATAGCTTGTATATGATCAATAATGTTTAACATTAATGTCATAATTGACTTTAGGATCTTACATTATGGTTATGCTGTTCAACAGGTTTAATTTAATTTGTTGAAGTAGTATATTTATGGAATGAAATGGGCCTGATAGAGGAGAGTGGATACAAAGGAATGAAGGAAATTGAAGATTCATAGCTTGTATATGATTAATAGTCTTTTGACATTAATGTCATAATTGACTTTAGGATCTTTGAAGAAAAATAATGTTGCTTGGAAGTGTACCTTGATTTCTGATAAGTCCCGGAGATCATATGATTACTTGAAACTGGTCGAGTACAGATATTTCTCGTTGGGTAACTTGAGAAATAGTATCCTATGTGTATCATTCTCTTGCTTTAAGTTAATGTAATTGATGGAAACTTGAGTTCTTTCATAGGTTAGAGAGAGGGCCAGTTTCTAAAATGTCAGTTTATAGTTTGAGGGTCCATCACATTAGAAGTTAGCTTTAGTTAATAACAGAAATAGCTAATCTTATGTTGACCAATAAGAGTTTAGCTCTGAATGTACTTATATATCAAAACCAAGTAACTAATGAACCAAATCAGAATAAGTGCAGTGCCACAACAAATTATTATGTCGGAGTTATGCCATAGAACTTTCATGTAAACAACCCCAACAAGATTGGGATTGAGTTGTAGTAGATTGATTGATTGATGTCATGTTTGTGGAATTGGCCCTTCTATAAATTAGTGGTCTTTTGACAGGAAGATATGGGCACAAGCACATTACCAGATGCATTATTTGGATCTGTTCAACAGCACACTATTATTTCTTCACGCAGACACCATGACCCTATTCGATTTTTTGCTGTTAAGTCGCATTCCACGATCTATAGAAGGCGTTCTGTTGGGAAAAGGTTTGATATTATTGTACTGTACAAAGTTTAAAACTTTTGTGATGCAAATAAGGTTAATGGTGACCGTCTTATTATTTCAGAGTTCTGTTCGCGGATGCCTGCCTCTGCAAACCAAGACATGTTGTTTTCTCGAGCATGGTTTACATTTCTATGCCTTCTATCAGTATCATTTTTTTTTATTTAACTGAGTTGGGCATTGCCGTGTTGGCAACTACTACGATTGAAACTTACTTTGTTACTTCAGGATGATTCAACTGAAGCTCTCACAGATGATGAGGATGCCGATTCATTAGGGAGGAGTAAAGTAGTAGGCATTGATGATGATGAACTGTTGGCAACTAGGAAATCTCTCTCTGATGTTCAAGCCAGAAATAAAACCATTGAAAAGGAAAGAGATCAATTGCTTGAAAAGGTAGCTCGGTCTGAGGCTAAACAGAAGGAGTATTTGTCCACCGTAATGCATGATAAGGATTTGGCCATATCAGAACTAGAGTCAGCCAAAGCTCTATTTAACCGTAAGCTAGAAGCGTCTTTGGAGGAGAAATTTAACTTGGAATCTAAGTTGGTCCTGGCAAAACAAGATGCTGTTGAACTTGCAGTTCAAGTTGAGAAGCTTGCTGAGATTGCTTTTCAGCAGGCAACTTCTCACATACTCGAAGATGCACAATTACGAGTTTCAGCTGCTGAAGCTTCTGCAGCAGAGGCAGCTTTTCAAATTGAAGAACAAATAAGGACTGCCTCTGACGGGGCCATAACCATGTTCTACAACAGTCTAAAGATGCCATAGAAAAGGCTTTAGCTGTAGCTGAGTCATCTGGAGACCGTACAACAAATGCCATGGCTGCATTTGTAGATAATATGGATCGGGATGATGAGATCGTAACAGTCCAGTCCCAGAATATCAAGTTAAGCAACACTGTGAATGACTTGGAGTCTCAATTACTGGTTAACAGAAATGAGATTGACAGGGTGAAATTAGAGCTAACGCAAGCACGCAAAGAAGCAAAAGTATACGAACTCCGTGCAAATGATGTTGAGAAGTTATTGCTTGAGTTTCAGGAATCAAGCAGAAAAACAGCCCTACAACAGGAGGAGGAAATAAAATCATCATTAGAGAAAATGAGAAAAGATGCTACGGAGAAAAAGAAGGCAGCTTCAAAGGCATTTAAGCTTGAGCTAGAGAGGATGAAGACTGCCATTGAAGCAGCAAAAGAAACAGCACGTTCACAAGATGAGGCATACACACGAAGATGTGAAGCACTGCAGAGATCTCTAAAAGCAGCTGAAGCTGCTTCAAAAACATGGAGACAAAGAGCAGAAATGGCTGAGGATTTGTTACTAAGGAGAAGTTGTTCAGAAGAAGGGGATGAGGAAGCTATTTATCAAGTTAATGGTGGAAGAATAGATTTTCTCATGGATGATGATTCACTGAAATGGAAACTTTTAACTGATGGCCCTCGCAGGCCAACACCTGAGTGGATGGCACGGAGGATACGCTCTATCCGTCCCAGGTTTCCACCTAGGAAAACTCATGTATCTGACGTCATGACATCAGGATTTAAAACTTTGGACTTGCCTAAACCCGATGAAGTATGGTCTATTGCCCAAGAAAAGCTCAAGGAAGGAGATGCGCTCGTTGAGCATGTGATTGAGAAAGAAGTTATTGAAAAGAAGAGGAAGGCTTTGGAACGTGCTCTTCAACGGAAGACAGTTAAATGGCAAAGAACTCCAGAAGAAACAAAATTAGGTGCAGCTATTCATGTCGGATGATCTTACTTTATTTTACTTGCGAATCAGTGTTTCTAAGCGAAATGCTTAATCATTATAATATGACTTGTTCCATGCAGAATCAGGGACGGGTACTGGACGAGAGATTGTGGTCAGTAATACCAGCTTTCATTTTGATTTGTTTTCTGTATAAGATAAAAGTAATTTTATTAACAATAGTAGTACAAGGGGGTACTGCAAAGTACAAAAAGAAGCTGGACAGTATACAAATATTATACAATAGCGGACTCAAACAAGTCCAGAGACTCAGTTGTGCTGAATACAGGATTTCCACTATGCCAATACTCTCTGTAAACACTTGTATCTTACATAGGATTACATCTCTTTTTTCCCTAGAAACATCTTCTATTTCTTTCTCGTGATACTTCCCAAATGTTGCATAAAGTTACCAATTTCCATATCTATTATCTTAAAATAAAATCCTTTAAGAATATTTTACTGTCTTGGAAAGTTATATGGAACCACATTTATTCTTTGCAAAAAAACTTAAACTCTTTGCAAAACAACCTTTTCTCTGTTCTATTCAAGATGAACAAGGAAGCTATTATGCACCACATATTTCCCAAAGATCAAAAAGAATCATTTTTTTATCGCTTTTCTCAATAACCAAAGTTAAACTAAGATGTTCAATTTGGTAGGAGGAAGTTATATACTTTGTGTTTTAACTGTTAATTATCATTATTATTATTATTGTTGTTGTTGCTATTATTGCTTTTATCATCATTATTATTGTTATTACTGTCATTGTCATCATCATTATCACGACCACCATACCACACCACAATTTCCATCATCATCAAGTGGCTAGAAATTCATTTCAAGGCTTTCAAAACTTCTATGAAGCTCTTGTTGCAGTCAATGTTTATCTGAAATTCTCATTCTCTTCCAGGGGCTTCCCTTAGGACACCTGTTTCTTCATTGGCATTACATCACTATCATTTCTATTGCTCTATTTCTTTTTACATGTGGGTCTCTTGTTTTTCAATCCTTAGTAGCTATTAAGCTCTCTTTAATTTTGAAGTTCCAAGGTTTCAATTGGGAAAGCTGGAGAAGACAGTGGTATCTTGAGCTTGCTAATAAAGCTGCTGATTTGTCCCGCTGCGGTATCACATCGGTTTGGTTTCCACCACCAACAGAATCAGTTGCTCCTGAAGGTTTTGACATCTTTGATCAATTTAGCTTTTGAAGCCAAAGGGAAATTGCTAATAACAATATATGTTTCTCAATTTATATCCTTTTACAAATGATTATTCTTAGATCATCTTGTTATTTGTTTCGAAAGAGTTGTTAATAATTGAACAATCTTCATGAAAACTGAATGTTTTAGATGGGGCGAAAAATTCTTCTTAACCTTCTGAATTAACTACCTCATATACAAAAACTTAATTAAATAACTTCACATGAAAAAAAATCCGCATCAAAAAGATTTGGTTAAATAAATTTCAGGATACGTTGTTCTGTTGTAGATAACACTGGATTATTGCAGGTTACATGCCTTCTGATCTTTACAACTTGAATTCTGCTTATGGTTCGTTGGAAGAGCTTAAAGGCTGTATAGAAGAGATGCATAACCAAGATCTTCTGGTCTGTATCAAATTAGTGATTAACTTGTTATTCCTTGCATTTTTAGTCAAATATCTTGTATTCAGACAGTTACCGTGATCCTTTAGTTGAGCATTACATCGTTCTTCTCATGTATTCTTTTTGCATGAACTGAACGTCAACGCAGCTTGAGAATACATGTTAGTTGCTTGCAGTTATTTATTAGCTTTCGCTAACTAGTAACAGATGTCTGTTGCTAATGCATCAAAATAAAATTTGCTATATTTCTGCTACTTGTGCATATCATGTAATTTATTACAGCAAAGTGGTAATTTTTGAATTATGTAGAGATTATTAAGCTACTGATAGGCGCAGAACCATGTGGTTTATCTTATAGCTATTCTGCTTGTGTTTCCAGGCCTTAGGAGATGTTGTTTTGAACCATCGATGTGCTCACAAACAGGTAATCATTTCCTAAACTACAGTTCTTTTTTCATAATATATCTGAGATTTTGTTAGCTTTGTTTTGTTTGGAAAGAAAATGTTTATGAAGGAACCTTTCAGCTCTAGAAGCATGTTGTTACGGTCCCCCGATATGGATCTAGTTACGGGACGCTGCAGCCTGCAATATGAAATCAAATGTTTTTTTCCACAATCTATATTGCTAGTTCGTTAAGAAAGAAGTTGCAATATCGAGATAAAGTACTTAAAAACTGAAATGATTTTCTGTTTAGATGTCATGCGATACACATAGAGTTCAAATACAATACTAATAAGATAACTACCATTAGAAACTAGGACATGGCTTCCTACTATTACTGGAATGAGAAAACGCAGTTCAAATACAATACTAATAAGATAACTGCCATTAGAAACTAGGACATGGCTTCCTAATATTACTGGAATGAGAAAATGCAAACTACTACAAAGAAATAACTACTGCTGGAATGAGAAACTGCAAATAACCACTACAACGAAATACCTACTTCAAATAACTACCACAGTAAACTGTTGGGAGACTAAGGAGTGATAAACAAGTATGAGTTGTTTGGAAGTCATTCTTCGATGACCTTTCCATTTTTCTTGCTGACAGTGATTTAAATATCATTTAACACAGCATTGTTAACTGTTAAGGTTGTCCAAGTTGTTCAATGTATATAGTTTGCTTTATATATTACAAAGGTTTTTGTTTCATAATTGCCTATATCCTCTATGTATGTCAGTATGAAAGAACATATTTGTAAATTAACATTGCCATCTCTACCCAATTTTTTGTGGATGTGTAATTTATCTGCTCCTTGAGATTGTACGTTTTGTATGAAAAAAATATAGACTGCTCTGGAGTAGTCACAGATGAACTAACAGGTGTAATAACCCTTTTGACTCAACTTATACTGCAAGTCTCGATGGATCTCTCACCCGATTGGCTCATTGTAGAGTCCGAATGGTGTTTGGAACATTTTTGGAGGCAAGCTTGCATGGGGACCTGAAGCAATTGTGTGTGATGACCCAAATTTTCAAGGCCGTGGAAATCCTTCAAGTGGTATAAATTCTCTCCATGATACATAAATGCTCCATATGATATGGGGTCTGTTTGTAAATATCACGTTCTTTATTTCCAGATGTGAAAAGGTTTATATAATATATAAGAACATTAAGATATTAGAGAACTGCTATAACTTCATTCGTGCAATCTTAATGATAATTTATGGAGATACGCTTCCAGCGTTTGATATTCCCTTAGTTGTCTATGCAACTGAACAACATACTATCTTTCTGTCACATCTTTGTTCAGTCTTTGAGTAAAGCAACTACCAAAGTTATTCTGTTAATGGGATCCTGTTTGCTGAACATTGTAAATGCTTGTGTTCTGTTAAATTGTCTAAATCTTTGCTCATATACAATTCTTATTTGTTCCTTGAACCATGTGTTTTTTTATTATGTTAAGGACTCGGCAAAATATTCTTATATTGTCACTTCTTTCCATTGTACTTTCATTTCTGATAACACCAATGTGTATAGCTTCTGCTCATATTTGTTTAGGTATTTGCAAGATTTGATATGCTTATGACAGTGTAGCATGGTGAAGGCGAAGAATTATCTACAGTTAGTCCAGTTTTGGTGTTTAACTTTTTTGAGTTTCCAGGATTCTAAGGATCAAAGTAGTCCCTCTTCTTTGGGTTAAGGCTCAAAGTGATTCTTGAGTTTTTTCACATGGAGCACTAGTAGTCCCTCATGTTTGCAATATTGGGGCACTTTTTGTCCTCCTTCAAAATTTTACCTATTTTTTTGCATTGATTATCCATAACCTATGTATGGGATGTTCAATCGTCATTTTATATATTTAGTAGCAATAACAAATCCATATCAAAGAATGTTAGAAGAAGTAGAAATCGTATTGCAGGTAAAGTCGAGAGGTTCATCACGATAATTTCACGTTCAATAGTATAATTTTTTCTTTTCCTGCAAAGTCATATGTTAAGATGTTCTTAGTATAGCTGCAGTAATATTTCTAGTGAACAAAACAAGGTGTTTTTCTTATCACCTTCTCTCGGGTAGAGTTATTATTTCTATTAAATATATAAAAAGACGATTGGACATCCCTTATATAAAATTTTGGACAAAATTAATGTTAAAAAATAGGCAAAAAATTTTAGGATAGTACCAAAAGGGCACCAATATTGCAAACATCAAGGACTATTAGTGCTCCATGTGAAAACTCAAGGATCATTTTGAGCCTTAACTTAAAAATGAGGAATTATTTTGAGCCTTTCCTCTTGTTATTCACCTGCATCAGATTTGATGAGCTTCATAGACTTCTGAGAATAGACAATTAGTGTTTCCTCTTATATGATTTTTCTGCTTACCCCTTCTTTATCTGTGTTTGAAGTGTAGGTGATATATTTCATGCCGCACCAAATATTGATCATTCCCAGGAATTTGTACGACAAGATATAAAAAAGTGGCTAAATTGGCTCCGAAATGATGTTGGTTTTGATGGGTGGCGCCTTGACTTTGTGAGGTGAAGTTGTAATGCTTGTTGGTTTTAATACTATTGAAATAAGTACTTCGGTCTTCCATTCAAAATACAAGTTCAAGTGTCTGTAAACATATTGACCTTGCATCATACTGGTTAGAAAATTTGAGAACTCAGAAGAATAAAAGTAGAAGTGTTTGGTTGTAATATGTGGTTCTACTGCATCTCCTGCTTGTTCTTTATTCTACTAGCTTTTCCTTTCTGAAATTTGATAGGGCCAGCTGTTAAATTTTTCTCTATTTCTGTCTGCCTGCCTTTCTTTCTGTCTCCCTTAAATGGATGGTGGAAACTAAATGAAGATAAGGTGGAAAGTTGTAGTCATATGTTCGATTCCTCATGAGAATTCTTGTAAATAGTGATCATATTTTGTACATCAGATCTCTTGTAGAGCTATTTTTCATACTAATTTTGATCTCCATTGTAATTCATTATCGCCTAAGAACCAATGTTGTGGCCAGAATGAAAATGTATGGGCCACTTTGAATGAGATGTTAGGAAGAAACTGACATGGCACTGTTATTAATTAATTCCTGGAGTATTTAACTTCTATTTCCCTAGATACTCTGTGATAGTTAAAAGCTGGATGATCTACTCAATCCTTGGAATCTTTCTGCTTGGTAAAATGACTTTTATTACATGTAGTAATACAGGTGCTTTGTTGTCCACAGGGGCTTCTCAGGAGCATATGTGAAAGAATATATAGAAGCATCAAATCCAGCATTTTCTATTGGCGAGTATTGGGATAGTCTCGCTTATGAAGGTGGAAATTTGTGTTACAACCAAGGTGAGATCCATTTAAATGTAACCGTAGATTTCACTATTTGGTCAGAAATATTTTGACATGTGTGGTGCACAGCGTTAGGTTGTGCAACTGATTTTCTCATTTTCTGCAAATTCTTTTAAGTTGGAATTTTGCAATCTGTTCAAGCAAATAGCCAAAGGTGGTTTTTCTCCAGCTGTGTGCTAGCCACTGTTCATTTCTCTCCTCTGTTCATAGTTTATACTGTTTAGGCGTGTCAATGTCCTTAAACATTGAGAGGCTAATCCCACTATGTGGAAATCCACCAGTTCCTTATGATAGTAGATTTGTGTTGTTCTGACTTCTGATGCATCCAGATGCCCATCGCCAACGCATAATTAACTGGATCAATGCTACTGGTGGGAGCTCTTCAGCATTTGATGTCACAACAAAGGTACTTCTATTAGAACATCTTTTGTTTGTAGATTTCTGTATCATACTCCAAGACCAAGAATTATCCCACTGACCTGGGAAATAATAGTTCCCTGTAATCTATTGTCACACATAATCTACTCGTTAATAAATCAACCTTTAATAATCAATTCATGCTAAGATATCTATAGGTAAATAGTTTCATCCTCCTGATTTAGATTTAAATTGCTTCTTCATACTAGTGTAGAAAGGTTTTAATGAGCTTTTCAACTTGTTGGTGAATGATATTTTTCTGGCAGGGTATACTGCATTCTGCTTTGCATAACCAATATTGGAGGTTAATTGATCCTCAAGGCAAGCCAACCGGAGTGATGGGATGGTGGCCCTCACGTGCTGTCACATTTTTGGAGAATCATGATACTGGATCCACACAGGTCCTCTCTCTTTCTTGCTCTAACAAGCGCGCACACAAACATACAGATGTACATGCCTACTTGTGCTCTCACTCATTCAGTGAGACATGCTACAACTTAAATGCACTGCCATGGAGGTTGAATATGTCAACATTCACCTTTATAAACCTCTATTCAGAGTTTTTGGCCAAAAGATAAAGTAGATCCCTCTAGTATGCCTTCCACTTTCAAAAATCTTAACAAATTTGGTCCCAAATTAAATTGTCATTTTCGGATAAAGAGACTGTCATGCAAGCTGCACATGAGCACTCTCTTTCCATCTCGGCTCGCAGAATAGAAACAGTATCAGCTTCTGCAGCTTCTCCCACCATTCTTCTTAACTGCCAGCATGATTCAACTGTTCCAACAACAAATCAATCTCCTGTAGCTGGTATATTGAGGGATGAAGCCGAAGGTTCAGGATAACCATAAGTGGGATCTCCATAGTCCATACTCCATCATAAAGAAACTTAAGACCTCATGTCAGAGACATGGAAGTACCAAGGCAGCCCTCTCATACAAGTTAATATAAACTCGCCTTTCACGGCCTCCAGAATTTGAGCACTTCTGTTCTGGAAAAGGAAAATTCATTGCCGTGAGATTTTCGGTTAAGTGACTGTTGAAACTTGAAAGCATGCTAGGTCCAGACTGGCCCAAAGAAACAAATACACAAATAAATTGCCCAAAGTCTGAAACTTAAGATAATAGTTTCATGCGTAACTAATACTATTTCCTTCTTCATTAGCCTTGGTCAGAACCCTCTGATTGTTGCAAACACCCAGGATGATGATCTCAGGAAACATGTGAAATAGGAGGAGCTGAAAGACATTGAAGCAAACACCTTAGGAATCCAAAGATCTGAATTTGCATGCCAAACATTTATCAAACCTTACAAAACCAGACTGTTCCATGTCAGCGCATGTATAGGATCCACCTTCATGTGTCAACAACTCCAATGTGAGCAATGAAATTTAGCCTCATAAAATGACTTTTCTGAAACCTTGGTGTTTCCCAGAGGCATGTGTAATGTTTCTCACTGGGGAAAAGGAGCATGAGGATGGGAGAGCCAGAAGTTCTCCTGGAAAAGGGGAAAGGAGAACGTTCACATGAGGTGCACATGACAGTTCTGTTGAAGTTTGACGGAATGTTAAGGTCTTTGCAAAAAGAACTAAATTTTTGGAGACGGAGATGTTATCTGTTAATTATAATTTTAGAGGGAACCACTCAATCTTTTGGCCAACTTGAGGAATGTTTCTGGTAAAATTTTGCTTTGTTCATGGAACACCAAAATCTTGGGGTATTCTGTAGTGTATGTTCCAAATATATATTCTGATAATATAATATTAGATTTTCATATCTGATCCATAAACTTTCAATCTGCAGTTTTATACTCGCATTTGTTGTTGGAAATCTAATAAACGGAGTAGTGAAGCATGAGATTCAGGCTTGAGAGATTTAAAATTCTGAACTTTAAGCTCACCAAGTGATAATGTTTAGTCTATGATGTTGCATACCAAAACAAAACTTGGCGGAAGGATCTATTGAGCATAGATCAGAGTTAGTACCCTAGCTAACCGAGACATGTATTATGGAAGTGCTAGCTAGCATTTAAGGCTGACTTGATTACCGTCTAATATCTTGGCCTAAATCATTTGATACTTGCGCCCCCCCCCCCCCCACACACATACAAACTCACACACGCAACCCTACTGCCTCCTTCACATATAGTGGCAGATCTAAGGGTAATTTTTATTTTTGAATTCCTTGATGTAAGAAACACGATAAGTGTAGCGGCTAGGCAATTCAGAAATTGCTTTAGCTTGCAAGTTCCTCCAAGTGTGACATTCTTATGTTCTTTAATAACCTTGTTAGAATTTCTGGATCCGTCATTACTCACATATGCTCCCATGTTTTACTTACTAATTTTCGATTGCATTGTCCTACATTTGATGTATGTGCCTTCTACCCAACTTACATGTTTTACCTTGTGTTAAGAAATGGATCTTGAACCTAACTCAACCCCAAAAAGCTAGCTCAAGAGGTGAGGCTTGTCCAAGTTATAGAAAGAGACCACAGATCCCTTTTACTGCTGATGTGGGACAACCCCCCCCCACACACACACGCACGCACACACCATACAGACACACACACACACGGGCTAGACATCTGGAGCATGCCAATTTTAATACGGGGATCCAACATCGGGAAATACCATGTTAAGAAATTGATCTTGGGGCAAACTCAACCCCAAAAGCGAGCTCACAGGGTGGGGATTGTCCAAGCAAAACAAAGAGACCACCCATCCTTTTATCACCGATGTGGGATTTGTCATACCTTGAAAGCAGAGTAATTCCACACGAATCTTTCTTTGTTACTGGGGCCTAATGGAACTTGTTAACTTTATTTTTTCACATACAATTTCAATGGTAGAGGTCAATTATCAGAGTTAAGTTTGCAGAGTACGTAACGATCTTCAGTTGATCTATTGTATATTAGGTATCTGAAGTGTCTTTAGCAAATTTCATAGTTATATCTGAGCTATAATTTTTTTTAAGTGACTTGGATATTAGTTGCCATGGACTATTAGAGATGAGCCTAAATGGACACTGAGAAATCATATAGCCAACTTCAACTTGCTTTGAGGAGTGTTTATTGTTTCTATGTACTATTTAATTGTAATTTTTATCTGCTTCGTGAGCTGATACGTAATTTGCTTTCATGCATTTACTCACAGATTGCTGCAAATCGGATAATGTTATTCTGATTTAGACATGTTAATACCAAACATCTTATCATGTAATAACAAATAATATTCCTTTCTTTCAGGGCCACTGGCCATTTCCTCGGGACAAGCTTACTCAAGGATATGCATATATTTTAACCCACCCTGGAACGGTAATCTTTGTTTTCGTTGATTTTTGTGGTAGATCTTTAAGTAGGAGAAGAGAAAAAATTGTTCTCCGAAGTAAATTGAGTAGCTAAATGTCACGTCCCGCCACATCCTAGTTAAATTTTGCATCCAGAAGAGGCGGAAGGGGCTAGAGTTGTGGAGACGTTTGCGGAGAACTCTAGAACCTTCTAGATTAATCAAGAAGACTAGAGAATTCCTTATAATTCTCTAGAATACTTTAGATACTTTTGGAAGAGTTTAACATATTCTAGAAAATGTAGAATTCTCGAGAATATGGACTAAAGTGTAATTACTTTAGGGACTTGTAGAGTAATTTTTATTATACTTAGGCCCTTAGGAGGTAGTATAAATAGAAGAGCCTCTCATTTGTAAATCATCCAACAATCCAACCAAGCAAAGTTGTAAGCAAGTCTTACAAGGATAATACAATCCCTTCTTCCAAAGTTCTTTCTAAGTCTTTCTTTACATTCTCTTAGCGATCTAAGTCTTAAAGGCTTAATTGAGCTTACAAGATCGTGAAAGATTTGTGAGTAAGTTGTCAAGTGCCGCACAGAGTCTTAGCAAATACTCTAAGTCCGTGACATAAAGCTCCTTGTTTTTCTTTTACCAAATAACCTTTAGTTTCCTTTCACCCTTGTCCTACATTAGTAGCTTTTAAACTAGAAGGGCCTAGTGAGATCCAAACTGAGTACTGCATGAGTGTGGTAGCGGAACTGTGGACTCCTTACACACGTATAATGAGCTCTTTAACTTATTTTGTTTTGCTATAACCTAGTCTTACTAGCTCCTATTCGTTATTGCAGCCTGTAATATTTTACGATCATTTCTATGAATTTGGAATCCGTGATGTCATAAATGAGTTAATTGAGGCACGTAGACGAGCTGGAATCCATTGTCGTAGCCCGTTAAAGATATATCATGCAAACGGTGATGGTTACGTTGCACAGATTGGAGATACTCTTGTAATGAAACTTGGTCATTTGGACTGGAATCCTTCCAAAGAAGTTCATTTGGATGGTACCTGGCAAAAGTTTGTCGATAAAGGACCAGAATATCAAATATGGCTCAGGCAATAATACTACATATATTATTCTGGACTTGCATTGTTCTTATTGGTATTCTGTCTATATATATGCTTCCATGTTGTAACTATAATACATCATACCTCACATCAGAGATTTTGAATTCCTGCATCAGTAAATGAGAAGAAAAATAAAAAAGAACTGATGATGGGGTGGGCTTTTCATTTGATAATGGCTATTTATGATGTTATTGGTTTGTATTCGTGCATTATTATATCATTTGTTATTTTGTTGCATAAACAATCTATACATTAATATCATTAACTAATAAAGCTGTGTTTTATCAGTTTAAGCTTTTAGATGAGATAGGTATACATTGAAATATGGTATCAGCGGTTCAATAATCAAATCTAATATCCATTTGAACTTATTGACATACTTTATATTATTGTTGTTGATTTCTAGTCTATCTCTAGAATAATAAGTTTATTATTTCTGGTACACAACTTTATTTTTGATATATCAGCTGGGGCATTATTTTGGATGTGATCTCTTTGTTTATTAATGGTAAAGCTGTCGTTACTCTGTTTGGACTTCAACCCCACTATTAAATTAGCCCCAAATAAGAAGAAACTTGACTATTAAATACTGAAAAATTATTGTAGTCTGGTGTAACAGAAATGGTACAAGATTCCTCAACTTCAATTTCATACACAAAACACCAAAGTTGATAATTATTGGAATTAACTTATGTGATATGACATACTGTATGATAATTGTTAACAGTACTCTCTTATTATCTTATTCTTCGATTTTGGAATTACATGTTATTTCCTTGTTTCAATTATCGTGTTATTTGTATTACTAAAAATGGTCCAAATTTGTCGTCCGTTAATAGTTAATTTATATAAATTTCCAACTCTCTCCACCAAAATGTACACCTAGCAAGTTTAGTTTTCATTTGAACATCAAAGATTAGGAAACAAGAATGAGCAAACTACACATATTGATAATACCATATCCAGTACAAGGCCATGTTATTCCCTTGATGCAGCTAGCTCAATCCTTAGCTAAATATGGCTTCAAGATCACTTTTGTCAACACAGAGTCCACACACAAGAGTATTCTGAATTCTTTATCAGGAAAAAATAGTTTGCATGATCAGATTCATCTGATTTCAGTTTTAGATGAGTCGGAATCGGGGGAGGATAAGAATGTGCCAGGTAAATTATCTGAAGCAATCTTTAAAATCATGCCTGGAAAAATTGAGAAGTTGATTCAAGTAACTAATGTATCGGAAGACGAAAGGATTACTTGCATTATTGCTGATCAGAGCCTTGGATGGGCTCTGGAACTTGCAGACAGAATGGGAATTAAGAGAGCAGCCTTCATAACTGCTGCAGCTGCTAATTTGATACTTGGATTTAACATTCCAAAGTTGATTCATGATGGCTTGATTGACAATGATGGTAAGTTCTTTTCTATACTGATCTATGTTTTTATGTTTGGGTCAAGTCATATTACTGACTTGTGTAAAGTTTTTTTTTTTTTTTTTATAATATCTATGGGTGAAGTATGTGATATGTTGTATAACGCCTTCCTGAAGGGCGAAGTAAGGCAAAACAATTTGTGAAATTAGTTCTTATGCCTAACTCACACCCCTAAAGCTAGCTCAAAGGGAGGAACCCATCTCATTAACCGCTGATGTGGGACTTTTGTCATCCTTTAACACTCCACCTCACGCCCAGTGCTTAGTATTTGGTGCGTGGGCAATTTTTGATTTTTGGGGACCCCAACATCGGGTGAGACGGGCCTGCTCTGATACCATGTGAAATTATGTCTTAGGCCTAACTCACAGCCCAAAAGCTAGCTCAAAGGGAGGAGGATTGCCCAAGCCTTATAAGGAGTCCACCCATCTCATTAACCGCCGATGTGGGACTTTTGTCATTCTTTTATACTGAATCTCCTTTGATTACTTTTCCAAACAACTGAAGGGGTTTATTCAAACCTTCTTCAGCGAAAAACTGTACTGTTATATACATGGTTAAAATTATCTTTTATGCATATACAGTAGATGTTGCACTTTCTTTAATTTATTCGCGTGTTTACTTTTTCATATTTTGAAACCCTTAGTGGACATCCTTATTACTAATTCGTACCAGGTTAACAATCAATACTTATCATAGAGATTTATTTACTCATATCATCGGTGCATAAAACGTAAACTCTGTATCCACAATTCAAAAATTTGTTAACCCTATAATGCAGGGACTCCAACAATAAAAGATCATACTTTTCAGTTTGAACCAACTATGCCAATCATGAACACATCAGATTTACTTTGGACAAGCATGGGGAATTCAACAATGCAAAAGATCATTTTCAACATGTTGGTTCACAACAATAAATCTGTGAAATCAGCAGATTGGCTTATTTGCAACTCAACATATGATCTTGAACCAGGAGCCTTCAAACTAGCACCAGAGATAGTGCCTATAGGTCCACTTTTGTCAAACAACTCACTCGAATCAAACGCGTTGCCAGTTGAAGCAGAAACCCTTATTTCTTCTAGAGAATCTCCTAATTCACTAGCCGGATCGTTCTGGCCCGAGGACTCAACTTGTCTAGACTGGCTTGATCAACAACCATTATGCTCAGTTGTGTATGTAGCCTTTGGGAGCTTCACAATATTCAATGAAACTCAGTTTCAAGAATTGGCATTAGGGCTTGAACTATCAAACAAACCATTCTTATGGGTTGTGAGAACTAATACTCTAGATACTAAAAGTGACATTTTCTTGAAAAAATTTGAAGAAAAAATAGGGAGGCAAAAGGGGAAAATAGTGAGTTGGGCACCACAACAAAAGGTGTTGAGTCATTCTAGTATAGGTTGTTTTGTTAGTCACTGTGGTTGGAATTCGACGATAGAAGCAATAAGTAATGGGGTTCCAATCTTGTGTTGGCCTTATTTTGCTGACCAATTTATGAACCAAAGTTATGTTTGTGATATATGGAAAGTTGGATTAGGACTCAAGAAAGGGGATAATGGGATTATTAGTTGTGGAGAAATTAAGGTTAAAGTGGAACAATTGTTAGGGAATGATGTATTCAAGAAAAGAGCTATGCAAATCAAGGAAATGAATATGAACTCAGTGAAAGAAGGTGGAAAGTCTCACCAAAATTTGATAAATTTTATTGAATGGATTAAATCATCATAGGAAATTGAAGGAAGATTTGTGTGTTTTTCTGCTTAAATTCATGTATTTTTTTTTATGTTGTTGTAAGTGTGGTTTTATCATTTTATTACCAAGTGTGTTATGTTTTATGTTGGTTAAATACATAAGCAAATTTCTAAACTTGTTAGGTTATTTTTCTCAGGTACTTCAATTACGTCATTTTTCTATTAAATCATAAAACCCCCATAATTTGTTTCGTTTAAACAAACATCGTTGTCTAATGTGAAACCAGATTTGTGAGGGGTATTGATAGATGATACATATGTTGTTCCACAACTCATTAGTCCAATTGATATTGAAAATGTTCGAGAATAATTGTCTTTTACTTAAGTCATTTGAACACATCAGAAAACAAATGAGACTAACACGATTTGTCTTCATTCATTTAATCAAAATTATTACAATTTGAACACAATTGAAGGCATTTACAATAGAAAAGCCGATCAAAATCAACCAACAGTGTTTTAAATGAACAAATTATGTGTGGTTCAATGATCAATAGAAAAATAACGTAGTTAAAGTACCTAAGAAAAAAAACTCAACAAGTTTAAAGATCTGTTTATTTATTTGCCTTTTTATATTTATTTTTTTATATGTAATTTGTTTCTCAGTTTGTAAACTCATTTGTCCAAGATAGTGTCAGAATCAACAATGTTAAAAGCACCCATGTTGGACCACATGGCAATAAAAAGGTAAAAAATTTTACTCTCTTAATTTTTTTGGACTACTCGTTAATTTTTAATCCGTTCATTTATTTTTATTTGTCATATTAAATTTTTTCGAAAGGTACTTTTTTACTAGTTTATAAAGTTTAATTAGATAACATTATTTTGATATTAAAAACAAAAAAATTTAGATATTCAAAAACTATATAAAAGTACTACAAATTTTAATTTTTTGCATATCAATATAATAAAAAAATACATCGTAAAATATTAGTCAGAATTTTTATCATTTAATTCTACGAAAGAAAACTTTGACAATTAAAAGTAAACGAATTTAATGTCTTTTGAGATAGAAAAATCGTCACAAACCTGCCTAATTTCTTACAAAGGCCGATTGTAGTTTTTGTTGTGTCAAAGATAATCCTTTTGCTTTAATTTATGTTTCACTTATTTTATACCTATTTAATTTGAGCCTCACATTATTATATTAAGACAAACAAACCAAAAAATATTAAAGGAAAGAACTAATATTTCTGTCTCCATTTAATTTATAATTAATACTCACTTTATTATTTTTCCAATAATTGTCTGAATAAAAGTGATCACCTTTAAGAATTTAACCTAATGTTTTTCCATATAATCTTTTGAATGTTGACGTGTGATATGTTTCAGATCCACTTTTTTATGTGCTTTTGGTCAATGGACACACTGTGGATGAAATGAACATGTTGAAAATTGAAATTATATCAAGCAATGAATTATCATAATGGAGATATTAAATAGTTTTAGAAATATAAATTTTCATTCATTCGCGACATAAAAAAGAGCTCTAGCGTCAATTAATATTCTTTATATATGTCCCTAAAGACTTTAGCGAAATTGGATCTAATGACACTTACCAAATGCCGGTAAAGACTTTAACACTCTTTATTAAGATGTCTTTTTTGTTGCCGCTAAAAGTTGTCTTTGTTATAATGATTATTGTTCAATTGTGTTTTCCTGAAAATCACCTTATGGTAGATCTGTTTGGCGTCGAGGGTCAAAAGTTTAAAAAAATATTTTTTTTGGAAAACGAATTTCTTAAAAAAAAAAAAAGAAGAAATGACTTTTCTAGTACAAATAGAATAATATTTCAAAATACTGTATTTTTCTCACCTTTCAACACACTTCATCTTTAGCCCTTAATTCCATCCCCACACTAACTTTTCTAAAAAAAAATGATTCCACAAACACATTTTTTATGGAAAAATATTTTTTATATCGAGCACACTTCTAATATTGATAATCGTGTTTTCGAGAGAAAATAGAGTAAGGAAATTACAAACTTGTGTCGAATGGTCGCTAATCTATCATATTCTCTTAGTATTACGAGACACTTTTATATAGTCAACCCATTTCAAATGAATTGGGATAAAAATTAATATTCAATTTTCTTATACGATAAATCATTAATCCATTAAGAATAGTTAAATATTAGTATTTATATCCTCTATATGTAGTTTCAAAAGTATAGAAACTTGTAATATGTGAGGTATTCTTATTTAATTTAATCTTGGGTGTGTTTTCTAGTTATGGTGGTCTAGTAATATTAATTGTTGTGTGCATGTGGTGAGAATAGTTTAATCTACGTTGTTAATTTATTTTCTTTATAATATAATGTTGGAACTCGTTTAGAAAATATTATTGTTGTGTTTGAAACAATTTCTTGATTAGTAGTTACATTTTTTACTATGAATTAAATGGTGTATTAACCAGTTTTCTTTACTATAGACATTGTCTTCATCCTTTTATAATACTAGGTGTTCTTATCTGGCATAAATAACAATGAATTAAAAGTCATAAATCTGACCATATTTGTTTTACATAAGCATATTCAAAAGTGAGCATTTTGGGTATAAGAGAAGTATTGAAAACAGTCCTAAATTTGACGTGAATTATTAGATTAAATTATTGACAATCTTAAAAATATATTTTTACTTGATTAATTGAATTTAAATATACTCCTAATCTTGTAACATCACTGAAATTTACCCCTAAATTTTCGCCAGGTTTAAGTTGCTTTCAATACTTTCTCGACTTTTTATTAAAAGTTCTATCACTAAACAAAAATAATTTTTAGCGGCAATAAATAGACACATTAATATAGAGTGCTAAAGTCTTTAGTATCGACATTAGTTAAGTGTCATTATATCTGACATCACTAAAGCCTTTAAAGATATATCATAGAGTGTTAATAGCCACTAAAACTCATTTTTTATGTAGTGCATGCTCTTATAGAAGAGTTTGAGACCATTTGTATGTCATGTGACCGATCGAAGGCGTATCTAAATTTAATTAATCAACTAGATAGTGTTTTAAGGTTGTTAATAATTTAAAATTTAAATAATAATTTTAATTAACGGACAAATCAAGAAATAATATTAAATTCAAGTCCAACCAATTAATATCAGATTAGCTAAGGCAAAGTTAAATAACTTACATAGAATCAAATAAAATAAAGTAACTTTAATAACTATTTATCATAAATTGAGTGACTAGGGGTGTACATGACCGGGTTGATTCGAGTTTTTCAAATATCAAATCAAATTATTTGTGTCGGATTTTTAAATTTATAAATCAAACCAAACCAATAAAACTCGGGTTTTCAACTTCGAGTTTTTTTTTTGGATTTTTCAGGTTTTTTTTTTTTGGATTTTCGGGTTTTTCGATAAAGTTTTCATACAAACATATAATTTACTTTTACTTCAAATATTTCGTTAGTCCTACTAAAATACAACTGTCCAAGTTATTTCTCAAAAAAATAACAAAAAATGTGATATGATTAATGACACTAAAATATCCAACAAAAAATAATAATAAAATCGCGTAAAAAAATATTGCAAATTATTAAGTCATAATGAAAATGATCATTATTTAAAGTACTAAATCATGCTAAAATAAGTTTAGTAAGTATTAGTTACATGACTAAATATTAAAAGAAGTAAAATTAGATCATATATTTTAATTGTCTAAATCTATGTAAAACTAAAGGGATAATGCCCAAGTACCCCCTCAACCTATGTCCGAAATCTCAGAGACACACTTATACTATACTAAGGTCCTATTACCCCCTGAACTTATTTTATTAATAATTTTCTACCCCTTTTTAGCCTATGTGGCACTATCTTGTGGGCCCAACGATGGTTGACTTTTTTTTTTCAAACTAGTGCCACATAAGCTAAAAAGGGGTAGAAAATTACTTATAAAATAAGTTCAGGGGGGTAATAGAACCTTATTATAGTATAAGTGTGTCTCAGGGATTTCGGGCATAGATTGAGGGGGTACTTGTGCTTTTTCCCAAAACTAAAAAATAAATATTCGATATTATTGTCATTAATAGTGTTCAATTGATTTTCTTTTGCATTAGTATTAAATTGATTTTTATTTAGACTTTGTTATAATTACCGACATGTATGGATTATAATCTTTATTAGATTATTAGAATTCTAACTTCCAAACATGAAATAAATATATTAAATAATAAAAACTATGAAAAAGTATAAGTGATAGTTAAAAACTATATCAAAATAAGTATTTTTATGTATAAAATAAAATTTTAAAATTATATATATAATGTCGAGTTGATTTGGTCTCGAGTTGATTTTTTTTACTTGAAACCAAACTAATCCAAATATAATCGAATTTATTTTTTCAACACCAAACCATATCAAACTAAATCACTAATTAAATTTTTATTTTCAATTTAACTCAATTTACAATTTGATTCAATTTTCGATTCGATTTTATACTAATAACCATTCAAACATTCATTCGACTCTCATAAATAGGGAGATGGTGCACATGTGGGAATTAGTAGTGGTAGTACTTGTTGTCACAGCCATTGATAACAAAGCATGTGATACCATAAAATCAAACCCATTATATTCCCCTCTCATATATATATATATATATATATATATATATATATATATATATATATATATATATATACCATAAAATCAAACCCATTATATTCCCCTCTCATATATATATATATAGATATATATATATATATATATATATAAGTTTAAGTGTCTGTTTATATATATTTAAAATTTAAGTATATAAATATCAATCAAAGTTAAGTTAAAAAGTATATTATGTATTATATTAATCTAAGTTCACATGACGTTTTTGTTTATTTTTTTACAACTATTTTGTGGTCGCGCTAAGGGATCGATACACGAGATAAGATGGAATGTACATTCTGAAATTAATTTCGAAATTAAATTAATACTTTATTTAGTTTTTAATACACCAGATAAGGTGGGATATATGTCCCAAAATTAATTCTGAGATTTGATGTATGTTTTGTTAAGTTGATATTATAAACTTTTAAATAATATGATTTACATTTAGTTGATCAAGCGTTTTGAAATACATTTACTCAAAAAAAAAATAATTAATTTTTTTTAAAATGATGTAACTTACTTTACTAACAAAATTAGAGAAATTGGTCTGGTAAATAAAATTTCAATTTTATTACCGACCCCGCTCCTATAATATTATGCTAGACTATGTATCAATGCTTTTAAAATAATATTTTTTTATTTATTTGCCCAATAAAAAAATCACTTATTTTTTAAGAAAATATTTCCTATCAATTTTCCCCCCATATATTAAAAAACAAATTAAAAAAATTCCTTCATTTCCATGGTTATTTCTTAAAAAATGGTGAGAAAAAATATTTTCCTATAGCTAGCTTGAAACCTTTCGCTCAAATTCGAAAAATTCTTTTGACTATATAAACAACATTACTAGAATTACAAATGTTTTTTACTTTTCAATGAATCTTTCACCAATCGCTTTTGAAATCAAATTAATTATCTCAAATAAGATAAATTATTTCACTATATATTTATTTTATGACTAAGATATAAACCATATAATAAATAATCATAGAACTATCTAATACCTCCGACTAATAATTCCTTGGGAGAAGTAAACTTCCAATCATGAAAGGGAAACAATGAAAAGGAGTTGTTCAAAGCATATTATATAATTTATCTGAATGAAATATTCCCATTAGGGACATTACAGAAATATACGCTCAGCAGCGCTAAAACTCAGAAAGATTCAAAGAAATGTAGAACACTACCATATAACTAAGAGAAGGATCTGAAACATATTTCAATTTTGATTAAAATTATTGTTACGATACAAATTTTATGAAAGATTTTTTATCAGTACTATATCATAACAATAATTTAAACAAAAAATCGAATGTATTTCAGATTTTTGTCACTATAAAATACTAGTAACTACTGACCTTCAATTGAGAACCTAACTACTAAGAATAAAAATTTGATTAGGAAATAATTACTACTAACTATACAGCATTAATATGTTGGGACTGACCAGATGCATCGTCACAGTAATCGAGCAGTTTCTGTAAAACGAAGATTTGAGTTCTGAGAAGAACAATATAATCAGCTGTTTCTTCGAATAACTGATCTGGTTTTAGTTCGCCATTGTTGACTGGGAGAAGTTGCTTCAGAGCTTCCAATTTTTCCGAAATTGAAATCGAATTATCATCGCCGGCGGCATGCTACTGTTGTTATCTACTCCATCTTTTCGATGGTTTTACATCGGAAGAGTTTCTTCTCGATCTCCTCAGCCGCAAGCTACTCGATTTTTTTGGCTGTGAACCCATTTGGTGCCGAGAAAAATGGAGTTTCTGTTGAACGGAACTGGTGCGGTTGATTTGCTACTTATAGCCAAAGAGAACGGTGGTGAGTTTTGTGATTTGCCACTTGTTTATCAACTAATTACAATACTGCCACCACAAGTGTTTCATCAGATAATTACTGTGGTGAGAAGAATTTCAATTTATAATACTCTCATTCTATTTTATGTGATTTTTTTAAAATTTTGAGATAGAAATAAATTTAATTTTGATCGTAATTTTTTTTATATTTTGATTATTTATTATTTAAATTTTTAATATTTTTATGTAATTTATAAATATATAAATTTTATTTAAAAAATATTGAATATTTCATGCATAATTTTTTTATTAAACTTAAACTGTTTGAGTCTCAACAAATAAAAAATGTTACATAAATTGAAACAGACATAATAGAAGTTTTCTTTTTACAGTATTTAACATCTGAATTTGATTTTTAAATATTAAGTTAATTTAATAAAATTTTATTTCACAATGTAGTTATATTGACTTCTAGAATTTTTTCAAAAAAAAAACAACGTATGTTTGGGGCGAAGGAATTATTATCTCTATCTTAAACTATTTATCGTAATTTCTAAAAATAAATATCTCAAAGTATCTATCAATTTAAAGTTTCAAATAAAATTAATTATCTTTTTTAAAAGAAATTATTTTAAAAAATTAGACACATTTAATTTAATGACTCTATTTTTTTTAGTCTGTTTAAAAAAGAATGACCCCTTTCTTTTTTTGGCAACCCTTTAATTTTAATTTTTCACGTGATATATTTAACACCACAAGATTAAAGGGCATTTTGGTACATTTGACATCTTTAATTTAGAACCACAAGATTAAATACTCTTCTTTTTTTCTTATACTTTTTTCTAAATCAAACTAGATCTTTTTTTTAAAAAAACGGAGAGATTAAAATTATAAGGTGATTATAAATAATATTGATAAATATTCAGTAAAATAAATTATTTCTATATTTCTTAATTTGTCAGTATTTTATTAAAGATACATATAAAAGAGAAACACGATAAACTTATCGAATAATATATTTGGTCAAAAAACGACAATAAATTTGGTGTATGAATCGAAAAATTGTCGCGGGAAGATGGGTACAACTAGCGAGCACGAAATTTATCAGAAACAGTAAAAGCTGATTTTTATCTTCTATGCCACATGTTAATTGACAGGACCATCAACTTCTGTTTACCAAATTAGCCTCCGCACATATTCAAATAAATTCGAGCACATTTCGTATAAGAAATAAGAGATAATTAATTTTGAGGTATTTTATTTTAAATTTATTGATTGAGATAAAATATGGTATGAATTTTGTTAAAGTTAGTCATTCGAATTATAGTATTATTTTTATCTCATAATGATAATACAATAATAATCACAGAATAACTTATTTTTCGACTAAATGCCTCATTTGTTTCCATTAATATAAAGATGTGTGAATCTAAATACACATCTGAATATTAAGATTTACATTAAGATTCATTAGTTTTAATCTGAATACATGTCTGAATATTAAGATATATTCTCTAAATCTGAACACTAAATAATCAATACTGTTTATTAATTCAAAAACCTTGATAAATGTCAATACCCCAAAAATTGTTCTTGACACAGTCAATACAAGAAAATTATTAATATAAAAAAAAAACTTGAAAGGATTTATAAAAATTTACCAGTTCAAGAGGAAAAAAATGGTGTTTGATTGAAAAAAGAGAGAAAGAAAGTTTTTAGTTATGAGTTCAAAAGGCACGCTTAAAGCAGAAAAACGATAATTTATTATTTGATAACTTATTAAATGAGTTTGAATATTTTTAAGAGTTTTCTACAAATCGAATTCATTCAGACCCATTAAGAGGATTTTTAAAAAATAAAACAAATACACTCAATGGACTGAATCTAAATGATTCAGATTCAGACCTAACTGAACATACTGAATATGATAAATCTGAATAATCAAGATTCAGACTTCTATTAAATGCAAATAAATAAGACCTAGTTTACATACCCACATTTTTATCATGTAAATATGAATAACTCCAATCATGTTCCTTTTTTTTTTGTTTGACTTGGAGCATTTTAATTTTTATCTCTTATTGTGATTTTATATGAATGATTTTTATTCCTAGACGTCATACATGACATATAACAAAATCAATTCTAAATCTTTATGATAGAAAGACCAATGAAATGTTATTATCATGTAAGAACATTAATCCACTATAACTAATAAGGACACAATCTCAATAAATAAATTAAAAGATTACACAAGTACGTACTATGTAAAAGCATTGAACTTGACCAACTAGAAAATTAATTATATGATAAAACATACACTATAATCAATATGAATTAGTAGAATTTTAGAAGAGAAAAAAACTAATATGGCCTAAAAAAGGAAGAGTACGTCAGCGAAGGGCAATAAAGTCAAAGTAAAATAGAGAAAAGGATGATTGATGGTTTGTGAAAAGGGAGCATGTGAATGTGAGTATGGGGCCAGCCTAAAAACAGTGTAATATAGAGGAAAAAAAAACAAATATTTTTCTATTGAATTATTAAATTATTCATAATTTTTTTATTTTAAAGATCGTTGATAAATGTGGATCCAGATTTTATGGGGGATATTGATAAGATTATTTTAGAACTTATTAATTTAATTGATAGTGAAATATTTGAGAATAATTGTATTTTATCGCAAGTCATTTGGAGACATTAAAAAACAAATGAGACTAAAACACATTTTGTCTTCATTCCTTCAATCAAAATCATTAAAATATAAACACAATTGAACGCAGTTAGAATAGAAAAGCATATCAAAATCTGTCAATAGTGTTTAAAGAAATAAATTATGGTTGTTTCAATTATTCAATAGAAAAATGACGTAGTTAACATATCTGAAAGGAAAATCCAATATATTTGGCGATTTGTTTATGATTTGGGCAAAAAAAAAATAAAAATCTTCGACAGTAACCAAGTCAATATATATATATATATATATATATATGAACTTAATGTTAACACATACGTATATTGAATTATTGATCAATTGATCAAGTACGTCGACATACCAACTCAAAATTTGAATGCGAAGCATTAAATCTGAAGCGGAGCCAAAATAAAGAATTTAGGATGTTTTAAATTTTTTTTAGAAGTATCAATTAATTTTGTTAGTGTTTAACCAGTATATATAATTTTTAAAATATAAATACAAAATTTAAATACAAAATTTACGAAACAATTATTAATTTATTTGAATTCATGAACCTTCATTTAGCTCCGCCTCGGAGCCTAATGAGCATAAAAGTTGAGGAAAGGCATGTGTCAAAGTATGGACAGTGAAGCAACATGAATGGAACAGCATGTTCTGCACATTCCCTGCATGCTAACTGATCATCTCTTCACAACCCTTTCTTTTATATTATATTATAATTATCATCTTCCTTCTTCCTTCCTTTTGTCATCACCATACTAATTAATTTATATTTAATAGAATAATTAGTAGTCCACTATGATTAATGAACTCACTAATCAATAATTAAAGTATATGGGAAAAATCACATTCTCCTACTTATAAATTAATAGGACTTAATTTAGTCACATGTCTGCATGTGATTGATTTCCTTTAATTTGCTATGAATATACGGCATGTAAGCCACGTGTGGTACTTTTGCACGTTGTATCACTTTGTCATTAAAATAAGTTGAAGACGGTATGAAGTAATAAACTATTAATTCAGATTAAATGTTATAATTATATTTTATTTTATCTAAATTTGCGATAAATATTTTATTTTTATCATATGATTGGATTTACAATTAGTTATTTTTGGTATATAATTAGTTATTTTATATTTTTTGGTATAAAATATATAAATTGTGTTTTTATTTGTATCAAGCGAGAGAAAAGTGTATATATAAATAAAAATACATATATTTTTGTCTTATACATCTATAATTATATAAATACAAATCTTATTATACAAATTATAATGTATAAAATAAAATAATACAAAATTGAACAATTTGTATAAAATAAAATTGTATCTAGCGAATTATACAAATTAAAAACTCTATATCAAATAAAATTTGTTATGATACACAATTATGCAAAATATAGCTATAAGATACAAATATAATTTTTATGTTTGTTATATGTGAAAGTTGCTAAAAAAATAACTTGTTAATATCATAATACGGTCTGGGTTCAAACCTATAAAATAATATATAATTTTTTTAATACAAATAAAAAATTCTACAAAATATTAAATTCAACCGAACTCATAAACCCATCTAGATCTGGTTCTAAATTTACCCAAAATGTCATCATAGGCTCATAGCCAGATGTGTTATCTTTAATATTTCTGCAAAAGTCCAAACACCAATTTTTCTATCACATTCTGAAAATTGAGTTTAAATAAGCACTAATGTTAGTTTTATAAGTGAATTAAAGAGATCAAATCTATCTCGTGAATTATTTGAGATGGATTAGCTTTATTTTATGACTAGGTAATTAAATAATATGTGCATTTAATAATATTATGTATTTTTGAGTGTGCACAACCATACCCTAAATTGTCAAGATTATCTTAATTGAGTACTAATGTCATACTATTTTTTTTTTATCGGAGGTCACTTTGTTATTAAAGCATCTATATATTTATGATTCTAACTATTTTTTCACAATTTTATATAATAGACTATGTAACGAAAATATCAGATTTTAAATATAAAATAATTCATTTAAATTCATATATGCGAGATAAATATTAAAATATGTCAAAAAAACAAACAAACATAAAAGCTCTACATATTACTTTTTTTTTGTTTTAAAATATCCTTATTACTAACAATTACAATTGCTCTATAACAAGGAAAGATGGTCCAATTATGTCACATAATTTTTTGCTTTATATGATTAATTTAATGAAAATAAAACATGGCAATATGCTTTTGAATTTCATCGGTCATTTAACTTGTAAGCAATGTTGTAAAAAATGCGGGTACTAGGGGCGGAGCTAATAAGGGTTGAAAGAGTTCGTTTGTATTTTTTGGACAAAAAATTATACTATTTATAATTGTTACTTTTTCATATTTTGAAATTCATTTATGAAAATTCTGACTCTTCATGCCACTGAACGTCTTTCATAAAAATATTTTCATAAATCATTATAATAGAAACAAATACTAAAAAATATAATATTGGATTAAATTATTAGAACTTCAAAAATGAGTGGAAATGACTAAAAAAAAGTAATTGAAATTGGTTCATCGAAAAAAACTAATTAAAATTTGAAACAAATTGAGAAGAAATTTAAAAACTTGCTTAAAAATAAAGAACTTATGATTAGAAGAATCGAACCAAAGCAATTGGTGAAGGATAGTGTATTTTTATTTTGTAGTTTACATATTGGTTCTCTTTTAATTACCCAATAATAATTTTCTTGATCTTAAATTTTTTTAGCTTCTTAAAATTTAGTAACAATCTGAGTTTTGTATGTTGTGATATTAAATTAAGGACCCATCAAGCAACTTTAAGAGGTTATTTTCTTACTTACGCCTCAAAATAAATACTCGAGGTATCGTTACCCTAATCATATACGTATATCAAATCAATGTGATTTATGTTTCACGATACAAAATCATATGATATGTCCTCATTTGACATACCTCATTGTTACTAGCCTTATCTACTCGTTATGTCGATACATTTTAACTATGCCACATCCAAAACTCACCTCAAAACCATCTTTTAAAAGAGTGTTGGTAAGTAATTTGTAGTCTTGTATGTGAAGACTCGTCATAGAATGGTGGGACATTTATGTCAATTAAGGATAAGAAGATTTGTTGGAAATAAGTGAACCAATGTAAGCCACCACATAACGCACCAAACTTTCATTTTTTATTATCATAAAATCCGCCGTTGCTATGCTTTGAATGTCCACAGGGTAATATGGTAGCTATTATGTGATAGCTCGCAAATCACATAGAAAAGGTACCCAGACAAGTCCAACGCGACGAGCTCGACTCAGAAGGCAAATCTTAGCTTTTGCGATAATGAGTTTTGAACTTGAGTCATTCAATACGGAGTAAAATTAAATCAAACTATAATTATAACATTTAATTTGAATTAATAGTTTGCTATTATATACGATTTTTGATTATTTCAATAGTTTTTCACCCTCCATTTTCCATTAAAATAACTATCTAGTTTTTGTATAAACTATACATATATGTAGAATAGTACAAATATATCAACATCTAGGGAGTGATCCATGAGCAACAAGCATGTTTTATGATCCATCAGTATAAGCAGCATGTGCCTCGTAGTTTCAGTGTGTGCTTTATTCCTTTTGTTTTTTGGTCGCCAAAAGAACACAACCCTCTCACTTTCCCGGGCCATAGCCTACACAACCAACAATAACGCGAACGAAAGTTCTGAAGCAACAGTAAAATTATCATCTTTATACAATATATATAAGCACAATACATAAATCTGTCCGTTAACTTGACCTCATTTCATATTTATGCCTTTCAATTTTGGTTGTGCACAAGTAGACACTTAAACTTGTATAAGATCGACACATCTTATATGCCATCCTACATGGAAATTTATGTCCTACGTGATGTTCTACGTATAACATGTAGGATTCATCTGTCTATTTGTTCAACTTTATACAAGTTTAAGTGTCTATTTGTGCACACTCAAAATTTAAGAACATAAATATAAAATGAGGTTAAGTTAATGAATATATTTATGTATTATGTCTAAATATAGTGCGTCCGGATTAATTGAGTCGTTAAATTAGTCTTCTACTAATACATTTGCTATTGTATATACTTTCTACATCACATTTTCTTGGATTTCAACCTTTCGTCGATCCAAAAATAATTCGTACATCAATTTTTTCTTTAATATTAAATGAAGTCTGACGAAGCGGTAGGTGACACTTTCGGGCTGTTGGGGACCAGGGGCCCTATGGAACATGGTTAAATGTGCTTTATATAGTTGAACCAAATATGACCCCACTTGTTTTGTCTAGCATGCAACATATCTTCCTTTTTCAATTTTTCCTCACTTTGTCGTTTTGGACTTCTCTTTTCTTTTTCTGTGTTTGTGTTTGCAACTCGCATGCGTTGCTATGAATATCAAGCTAAGGCCATACATATTAAGTTTAAAATTGCAAGCAGCCCCATCTAACATCTTTTTCAAGAAATCATAATACATACAAAGAAATTAAGGAATTTGCTGATTTCTAAAGAAGTACAAGTAGATATGTAAATGGGCGGTTAAAAAAAGAAGTGAGTATACATGATGGTTCTCTAACTCATTATGGAGGTTCTCATAAAGTTCTTTGAGAAAAAAATTGAGTATTTTGGGGCGCCAGATTCATGGGTAACTCACACGACAAATTGAGGAATTTGCACGATTTCTAAAAAAGAATTTGTAAATGCAAATATAGGTGTTTAAAATATGGTGTGAGTATACGTGATGGTTTCCCAATTCATTACGGAGGTCCTCATAAAATTTTTTGAGATTCATTTTTTTGGGTGCACCAGATTGCCAGATCCATGGACTAATATACACGAAAAATTAAAAAATTTACGTGATTCCTAAAAAGGAGCCTGTAAATGCGAGGTTAAAAAAAGGTGTGAGTATATATGATGCTTCTCCAACTCATTAAGGATGTCCTTATGAAGTTTTTCGAGAAAATATTTTTGGTGTTTCAGGGCACCAAATCCATAACCTAATACACATGAAAAAATGAAGAAATTGTGAGATTCCTAAAAAGGCATGTAAATGCAGAAATGAACGTTTAAAAATGGTGTGAGTTATGTGATAGTTCCCCAACTAATTACAAAGATCCTCATAAATTTTTTTGAGAATTTATTTTTGGGTGCCCCAGGGCGCCAGATGTATGAGCTTATACACACAAAAAATTCAAAAATTTGGGTGGTTCCTACAAAAGAACACGTGAATGCGAAATGAAATTTAAGGAATGATGCGAGTATATGAGATGGTTCCCCAACTCATTATGAAGATCCTCATAATGTTTCTTGAGAAACTTTTTTTTCCGAGGCCAAATCCATGAATTAATATATACGAAAAATTGAGAAATTTGCGCGATTCTAAAAACGTATATGTAAAAGCGACAATTGGCGTTAAGCAAATGATGTGAGTATACACGATGATTTCTCAATTCAACATGGAGGTCATCATAAAGGTTAAAAATTTGGGTGCTCTGGGGGCGCCACTTCTATTGATCCGGGGCGCCAGATGTATTGCTAATACAAACCAAAAAACGAGAAATTTGCTTAATTCATAAAAGGCATGTAAATGATGAAATGAACATTTAAAAATAGTGTGAGTATACGTAATGGTTCCCCAACTCTTTACAGATGTACTCTTAAAGATGTTTTAGAAAATAAACTGTGTACTCTGGGTGTCACATCCATGGGCACACCCCAAAATTGGGGAATTTATACGATTTCTAAAAAAAGGTCTGTAAATGCAGAATGAGCTTTAAATATAATGTGGGTATATATACGTGATGGTTCATTAACTCATTGGGGAGGTCCTCATAAGTTTTTTTAGTGCTTTGGCCCGCTAAATTGGTGGGGTGATACACACGAAATATTAAGAAATTTGCGCGATTTCTAAGAAAAATTTTTGTAAATGCAGAAATGAACGTTTAAAAAATGGTGTGAGAATCCGTAATGGTTCCCCAATTCTTTACGAAGGTCCTCATAAAATTTTTTTGATAATTTTTTGAGTGCTCCGGGGTGCCAGATCAATGATCTAATTAATATACACGCAAAATTGAGAAATTTGCTCGATTCCTACAAATGTGATGGTTCCTGACTCATTAAGGAGGTCTTTATAAAGCTTTTTGAGAATTTTTTTGGGTGCTCCTGCGTGTCATATTCATGGTCTAATGCACTACACACAAAAAGTTAAAAAATTTACATGATTCTTAAAAAATGATATGTTAATGCGAAAATGAGTGTTTAAAAAATAGCATGCATATATGTAATGGTTTCTCAACTCATTACGGAGGTCTTCATAAAGTTTTTTGAGAAATATTTTTGGGTGCCCCAAGACGCCAGTTCCATGGGCTAATACACACGAAAAATTGTGAAATTTGCTTGATTCCTAAAGAACAGCTTGTAAAAGCGAATTTGACTTTAAAAAATTGTGTGAGTATACATGATTGTTCCCAGCTCATTACGGAAGTCCGCGTGAAGTTTTTTGAGAAAAATATTTAAGGTGCTCTGTGACACCAGATTCATGGGCTAATAACACGATAAATTAAAGAATTTGTGCAATTTTTAAATAGGCATTTCAATGCGAAAATGGGCTTTTGGTGTGAGCATGCATGGTGATTTCCCAACTCATTAAAAAGGTCTCATAGAGTTTTTTGAGAATTTTTTGTTAGGTGCTCCGGGCGCCATGCCATATTAATGAGCTAATTGAGAAATTTACGTGATTTGTAAAAAAAATCGTGAATGTGAAAATGACGTTTAAGAAATGGTTTGAGTATACGTGATAATTCCCCAACTATTATAGAGGTCCTCATAAGTTTTTTAAAAAATTTATGTTGCGTGCTTTGAAGCGCCAAAATGATGGACTATTAATATGCATAAGAAATTGAGAAATTTGCGTGATTCTAGAAAAAGGTCTATATTAGGCGTTAAACAAATGATGTGAGAATACATGATGGTTTCCTAACTCACTACATAAAGTTTTTTGAGAAAATCCTTTTGGATGCTCTGGGCCTTATATATATGGCTAATAGACATGAAAAATTGAAAAAATTTGCTTGATTTATAAAGAAAGGTCTGTAAATGCGGAAATGAACGTTTAAAAAATAGTGTAAGTATACGTGATGGTTCCCCAACTCATTGTAAAAGTCCTCATAAATTTTTTTGAGAAAAAAAATTAAGTGCTCCGAGATGCCACATCCATGGGCTCATAAGAAAAAATTGAAAATTTTGCATGATTCGTGAAAAAAGGCCTTTAAATCAAAAATTTTTAGTATAAGTGATGATTTCCTAACTAATTACAGAGGCCTTCATAAATTTTATAGAGAAAAAAATAATTAGTGCTTCGGGGCGCGAGATCCATGAGCTAATATTAACTCATGAAAAATTGATGAATTTGCATGGTTCTTAAGAAATGATCTGTAAATACGAAAAATAAACGCCAAAATGGTGTGAGTATACATGGTTGGTCTCCAGCTCATTATTGAGGTCCTCGTAAAATTTTTTGAGAAGAAAAATTTGGCTGCTCCACGACGCCAGATAAATGGACTAATACATACGAAAAATTGATATTTTGCAAGATTCCTGAAAAAAGGTCTCTAAATGCAGAAATGAGCGCTAAACAAATGTTGTGACTGTACATGATAGTTCATAAACTCATTACAGAGGTCCTCATAAAACTTTTTGAGAAAAATATTTTGGGTGCTGTAGACGTCGGATCATTGGTTTATACACATGAAAATTAATAAATTTACACGATTCCAAGAAAAGCCTTATAAGTGCGAAAATAGACGTTTAAAATAGATGTGAGTATACATTATTTTTTCTAAACTCATCAAAGACATACTCATAAATTTCTTTTGAAATTTTTTTTTTGGGTTCTCAGAAGCGCAAGATCAATAACATGTACACACGAGAAATTGAGAAATGCATGCGATTCCAAAAAAAAGATATAAAAGCGAAAATGAGCGTTTAAAAAATGGTGTACGTATACTTGGAGGTTCCCCAACTAATTACGGAGGTCATCATAATGTTTTTGAGCAAATATTTTGAGTGTTTCGGGGCGACATATCCATAAGCTATAATACATATGAAAAATTGAAGAATTTGTGTGATTCTTAAAAAAGGCATGTAAATTCAAAAATAGGCGTTTAAAAATGGTGTGAGTAACCATTTCATTAAGAAGGTCCTCATAAATTTTTAGAGTGCTTTGGGGCTAGATTCATGGACTAATACACACAAAAAATTAAGGAATTAACACGATTCTTAAAAAGAGCATGTAAATGTGAAAATGACGATTAAAAATAATGTGAGTACACGTGATGGTTCCAACTCATTAAGGAGATCCTCATAAAGTTTGTTAAAATTTTTATTTTGGATGAGTGATCTAGGGCATCATATCCATGGGCTAATGTACATGAAAAATTGAGTAATTTGCGTGATTCCTAAAAAAGTCTTGTAAATGCGAAAAAAGTGTTTAAAAACTAGTGTGCGTATACTTCATGATTTCCCAATTTAATTTGGAGGTCCTCATAAATATTTTTGAGAATTTTTTTTTGTGCTACAGGGCTCCAAATCCATGGGCTAAGATACACGAAAAATCAAAGCTTTGCGCGAATCCTAAAAAGAACATGTAAATACGGAAATGAACGCTAAAATTGATGTGAGTATACAAGATGGTTCCCAACTCATTGTGGAGGTCCTCATAAAGTTTTTTGAAAAAACATTTTGGGTGATTCGAGGGACCATATCCATCTGCCAATACACATGAAAAATTGAGAAATTTACGCGATTTCTAAATATATTGTAAATGCGGAAATAGGCATTTAAAAATGGTGTTAGTGGACATGATGGTTCCCATACTCATTACGGCGGTCTACATAATTTTTTTTGAAGAAAAAATTATGGGTGCTCTAGGGTGCTAGATCATGGGTTAATACATACAATTTTTTTTTTGAGGAATTAGAGCGATTTCTAAAAAGGGCATGTAAAAATGCGGAAATATATGATTAAAAAAGGGTTTGAGTATACGTGATGATTTTCCAACTCATTAACGGGGTCCTCATAAAGTTTATTAAGATTTTTTTTATGTGCTCCGTAGCGCCATATCCATGAGCTAATATTGACGAAAAATTGAGAAATTTGTGTGGTATGTGTGATAGTTCTTTAACTCATTATAAAGGTCTACATAAAGTTCTTTGAGATTTTTTTTGGTGCTATGGGTCTCCAAGTCCATGTGCTAATATGCACGAAAAAATTAAGGAATTTATGCGACTCCTAATACAAGTCTCTAAATGTGGAAATGTGTGTTAAAATGGTATGATATACATGATAATTCTCTATCTTATTATAAAGGTCATTATAAAGTTATTTGAGAAATATATACATGACCTAAAACATACGAAAAATTAAGAAATTTGTGAAATTTCTAAAAAAAATACATGTAAATGTGGAAATGAGTGTTTAAAAAATGGTATGAGTATATGTGATGGTTCCCCAACTCACTACGAAGGTCATCATAAAGTTTTTTGAGAAATTCTTTTGGATGCTTCCGGGCGCTCAATCTGTGTGTTAATACAAACAAAATATTTGAGAAATTTGCTTGATTCCTAAAAAAAGACCTGTAAATGTGAAAATTGACGTTTAAAAATTGGTCAAATGTGATGGTTCAACAACTCATTACGGAGGTCCTTATTTTTGAGAAAATTATTTTTAGTGCTTCAGGGCGTCAGATCCATGGGCTTTTTTACACACGAAAATTAGGGAAATTTGCGCGACATCTGTAAAAAAAAAAGAAGCCTATAAATGCAGGAAACAGGCTTTTAAGAAATTGTGTTAGTATACGTGATGGTTCCTAAATTCATTATGGAGTGCATCGGGGCGCCAATTCCATGTTCTCACACAAAAAATTGAGAAATTTGCTCGATTTCCTAAAAAAGGACATCTAATTGCGAAAATGAGAGTTTAAAAAATGGTGAAACTATATGTTATGATTTCCCAATCATTACGGAGGTTCTCATAAAAAATTTTGACAAAATATTTTTGAGTGCTATGGGGCACTTGATTCATATGCTAATATTCACTAAAAATTGAGGAATTTGTGCAATTCTAAAAGAGACATGTAAATGTGGAAATAAGAGTTTTAAAAATGGCGCGAGTGTCCTTATAAAGTTCTTTTGACAAAAAATCTTTAGAAGCTTTGTACCCCAGATCAGTGGGCTAATTAATACCCACGAAAAATTAAAAAATTTTAAGCGATTCTAAAGAGATTGTAAATGCGAAAATGATATTTAAAAATGGTATGAGTATACATAATTATTTCCAATTCATTACAAAGGTCATTCATAAATTTTTTTAAGAAATTTTTTTGGGTGTTCCGTGTGCCATAACAATGAGTTAATAAACATAAAAAATTGTGAAATTTGCTCGACTCTAAAAAAAAGCTCCACAAATGCGAAAATAAGCGTTAAAAAGTGGTATAATCATACATAATAGTTTCCCAACTTATTACGGAGTTCCTCATAAAGTTTTTTGAGAAATTTTTTTGGGTCCTATGGTGAGCCAGATCCTTGGGCTAATACACACGAAAAATTGAAAAATTTGCGCGATTCTTAAAAATATGACATGTAAATGCGCAAATGGACGTTTATAAAATTGTGTGAGTATATGTGATGGTTATGCAACTCATTACAGGGCTCATCATAAAGATTTTTGAGGAAAAAAATTTGGGTACTCTGGAGAGTTAGATCCATGGGTTATAAGTAGACACAAAAAATTGAGGAATTTGCGCGATTTTTAAAAAGGGACTATACATGCGAAAATGGATGTTAAAAATAACGCGAGTATACATGATGTTTCCCCAACTCATTATGGCGGTTATATCAGAAAGTTTTTGAGAAATATTTTTTGGATGTCCGAGACACTAAATTTATGAGTTATTACACACGAAAAATTTAAAAATTTGCGTGATTTCTAAAAAAAAGTCAATACATGCAGAATGGATGTTTAGAACATGGTGCGAGTATACCTGATGTTTCTCAACTAATTATGAAGGTCCTCATAAAGGTTTTTAAAATTTTTTTGAGTGCTCCGAGGTGCCAAATCAATAGGCTAATCAAAAATTGAGGAATTTGCGAGATTTCAAAAAATAGATCTATAAATGCGTGTTTAAAAATGGTGTGAGAATACGTGATGGTTTCCCAACTCATTACAGAGGTCCTCATTAAACGTTTTGAAAATTTTTTTTAGGTGCTTTGGGGCCCTAGATCCATGGGCTAATAAACACAAAAATTGAGAAATGTGCACGATTTCTGAAAAAGACATGTTTTGAGGAAATGAGTGTTAAGAAAATAGTTTGAGTATACATGATGGTTCCCCAACTCATTACGAATGTCCTCATTAAGTTATTTTTTTTTAAAAAAAATGAGTGCTCCGGAGCGCCAGATCCATGGGCTAATACACACGAAAAAATGAAGAATTTGCAGATTCCTAAAAAAAGCTTATAAATGAAAAAATGAGCGTTTAAAAAATAGCGTGAGCATACGTGATAGTTCCGAACCTCATTGTGGAGGTCCTCATAAAATTTTTGAGATTTTTTTTTGGATTTTTCGGGGCGCTAGATCCATGAGCTTATACAAGAAAACATTAAAAATTTTACGTGATTCCCAAAAAGGGCCTGTAAATGCAAAAATAAGCGTTAAGAGAATGTTGTGAGTATACATGATGGTTCTTCAACCTATTACAGACCTCATATAGTTCTTTAAGAAAAATATTTTGGGTGTTCTAGGGCGCCAAATTAATGGGCGTATATGTGGGATAGACACCATTATTCGAATCCTTTTTACACATCTTAAAGAAAATTAAGTGACAAACAACATATAACATTGGTTTGCAATTTAATTTTAGTCTTAATTACGTCACTTATACATATAAATAAAATTATATGACAAACATATAAATACAATTAGCCTCTCTCCACTCTCTCGCTTGCCTCTCTTCTCCCGATCTCATTCTCCAGGTATACAAATGCATATGTATATTATTTACATATATACAATTATCTCAGATATATACCTATACAATTTGACAAATATAGATATACAACTCGCCTCTCTCTCTCCCAATCTCGCTTGCCAGATATACAAATATATATGTATACCATTTGATAGATATATATATACAATTCACCTCTCTCCATTCTCCGCCCACTATCGCTCGCCTCTCTCCTTCCTCTCTCAACCTCGCCTGCCCCTCTTCTTCCTCTAACATGTAGCTACAAATCGTAAATAGCAAACTGTAGTAATGCAGCATAATTAAGTTATTTTTTGGTGGCCATATGCAAAAATTCCTCTATAATATGAGAAGTATCACAAATCATATAACACAAGTGATTAAATAGTTTGACAGTTGTAAGTTCGTTAAATTTGTGAGATTCACAAGCAAAAGAATCAAAAGTTAACATTTTGATTGATAAGGTTAGATGTGCCAAATAAAAGAGAACCAAGGTATCAAAGAATTTGTTTCAGTAAGAACTCGGAGAGTTGTCAACAACCTTCCCAGTCCCCACTTCGGTTCAACGAGAAAGGAAGGGCTGATCCGATAGTGCGTGCTGGCCAGTCGCCACTCTTGACCAAGAAAATTTGTGTCCAAGTTTTCACTGCAGGTTCACTTATTTTCTACACTTTTAGGTAGATTTTGAGTTGTGACAGCCTAGTTGACATATAAAAAATATTGTTGATAAAATGATAAGCAATGAGAAGAGAGTTGAATGATCATTTCGAGGGGAAAAAAAAAATGAGAGGATTAAAATGTTCTCATTCATACTCACAAAAGTACTCTGTGTTGTGCAAATAGAGAGTTGTTGATTACGATTGAATACATTGTGCCAAAATCACTGTTTTCTTTCCCAAAATTGAGGCAATTATGAAAAGTTAGTGATTCAATTCAATACCAAAATTGATACGATTATGATAAATTATTGCTTCATATACACCATCGCTGAATAAAAGAATATGAGTAGGTGATGCAAACCCAAATGCAGGTCTGCCTCATTAGTCATTGCTGCATCCCCCATTCACTGTTGTTGTGTATGTACATACCATTCCAAGACATGCAGCACTTAATCTTCTTATGTTGAGGTATATGGAACTTAGGCTCTCTTGGAACGGTAGGATCTTTTGTTGACCTAATGCAGACCACCAAACTATTTAGAAGTAATTCTGAATTAAAGCCAGTATTACCTATTAGGCAAAAATTTGTGAGGAACATAAAGTAAAATTGGAACCTTATTACTACCTTCTAGGAACGAAAGGCTTGTCAAAGTAGGGCATCGGTTGAGCTTTTGGAACAAGTTCCTTTCTCAGCCTCCTAATTTCTTCTTCCTCAGCCATCTAGAGAAAGTAACAGTATCGTTTTTTTAATTAAAAAATAAACAAGAATGAAGGAGAAAAACTCCAAATACAAGTGCTTCAATCGCAGAACATATGCTTGGATTACCTTCTGCATTCTCTCTCTTTCCATCTTGTATTGTTCAATAAGGCTCATTTTTTCTGCCACCTGATGCAATCATGGAGAAACCAGGAACATAAGTTACCGTGCCTCCACAAATGACAAGCCATTTACAGGTCCTGTCCTCTTATCCATGCACTCTCTTTGGTTATTTCCTTACATATTGCAGGTATTTCTCATATACTTTGCTTTCCCCTAATGAAATATAGCATTGAACAAGAATCTAAAACTAGCCCTTTTTCACTCTAACAGCTTTGCTTGGGACTTCTCTTATTGGTGCACTATCTTTGAGAAAAATATTGAGATATCTCTAGCAACATTTTGCACGAGACCTCGTTCACTAAAAGAATTACTTTAGGTTGATGAATGACCAACTATATAATAATCAAAATCTACCTGATGATCAAACTCGGCACGTTCAGCAGCCCTAATGTCACTGTGGAGCACCATATCAACTGGCCTTGTGCTTTCTTTCATCGGAGGCTTTGGCAAACACTAAGCAATTGAGAACAGAACAATTCAGTTTTCTTTTCATAACAGGCTGAAGTATAAACCAAGTGCAAAAGATTTGTGCATAGTGATCAGAGAGTCCAGTCTCAAAAATTTCATCCTAATTTCTCTTTGATTTTGGTTTAAAAGAGTCCAGTCTCAAAAATACGAGATCAACAATGCATAGAAAGTCTTTAATGGTTGGAAATGACTGGTGAAAACTTAGGCTACTACCTCTGGCTCCTCTGTTGTCCATGGAAGGCCTTGTGCAATTGGTATCCGCTGTTTCTCCTCTTCCTCCACCGTTTGTTGCACTTTCTTTAAAAACTCTTCCTCTTTACATTTTCCCCTTTCCTGTAACAATAGCCAATCTAATCAACTCCTCAAGTAAATGGATAAATTATTAATTGGGTTCAACATGACATACTAATATATGCAGTTCAACAATGGTAGGAGGCATTTAACTGTTGAATCAAAGAACAGGTAGTTACTACATAAATTAAGACCACCCTGCTAGTGGTCAAGAAACAATGAACATTATAAATGTCAACAAAGGGAACTCAATATCCCGAGTTTCTTGTAGCCATCATTATTCCGTCCATCTTTCAGTGTCCACTCTGCACAACTCACTATTTTGGCGGGCAGCTAGCACATGTCAACCAGATATATGCAGCTGCATATTTTGTCATATTTGCACAAGAAGCAACCAATTAACCAAAGGTTAGAGAAACCAAACACGCAATTCACAAACCTCAGTTCTTAGTTTGAAAGGCTTTTGCGAGGTCACTTTGAGCTTCTTTCTCTTCCAGTTTCTTTTAGCAAATGTGCTTGATGATTCCATACTCTGCAGCATTAAGAATGAAAACAAGAGCTTACAAAAGATTTACAGAATTCAACCCCACCATACTGTGATTGATCGTAAGAAGAAAATTGTTACATTGTGTCTGCTCCTTCGACCACCACCTGAAGTCCTGCTTGAAATACTGAAGCTTGGAAAAGAAAAAAGAACAGTATAATTTTCAGCACACGAAACCAAAAAATACATATCAATCCTAAATTAATCGAAGGATTGCATTAGATTGACGATCAGTTGTCAATTTGTAATGAATCCTGACGATTTAAAAAATGAAAACAGAAAAACTAATAGAATAAATGAAGTTTCAATTACTAACCATCCATGGTTACTATCCAATGAGGAGGCACGACGTGAATCCAAGCCTAAACTCTCAGAGTTTAGGAAGAAATCCGATGGACAAAACGAGGATGAAGATACCTGTGTCTCAGAAATCTTGGGAGGTTGTAAGCCAGGCAATGCCCATTTTTGTTCCTTGCTAGAATCCTCTGCTTCATTTTCATCATTTTCCCCTTTCTCCTCACACCCTTTTGTTTTTGGTATTGAGAGAAGCTTCTCAAAAGCCTTAACTAAATGCTTCACTCTTCCAGAACCAGTTTCAGGTACACTTTGTCTAGCTTCTTCCAACAACCTCTCCCTCCTCCTCTTTATAGTCCCACCACTCATTTCACGCCGACCCACATCCTCATTGCCCCTTTCCACTAATTCATCTGCCACGGAACTATCGCGCAATTCAAGGGAAATTGAAACAGGAACTGTTACCTCCTGATCGACCCTATGCCTGACTGGCGAATCACCGTAACACCCCATAATTCGCTCTCCATCGCCATTTTCAGTTCCATTTACTTCATCCAACTCCTCAATGTCATACTCTTCGTGTTCATTTCCACAGCGATTCTTAAAAAACTCTTCTTGAGAAGCCCTGAGACTCTCATAAGCAACGCAAAGACACTTTTTTTTCTCAGCACCATCCTTATCACAGTTACAAATCATTTTAGATTTCAGATTATCCTTATTAAATTTCTTCTTCTTCGCGATTACAAACTTCCTCTGACTAATCTTATTTTTGGGCGAAATTGAAGCCAATTTGTTAGTACTAGAATTCCTGGAAACTAAACTCTGAATTCTACTCGCTGATTTAGAAGATTTTGATAAAGCTGGACTGAGCTCCACATTTGGGTTCGCATTCTCAGAAATTTTGGAGCATTTTTTAGGCGTAAGCCTAGTGGATTTGCCGATAGAATCCATCAAAATCACCGAAAAAAGCAATGTGATTATCGCCGAAGAGTTGATCAGAGTTTGGGTTTAGTTGGATTACTGATTGGCTAGGGTTTTCTGGTTCTCTCTCATTCATTGATCGACGAGGGAAAAAGAAGAAGAAGTTGAGCTTTTCACGCTTCTGGAGTTGGTAACGGCTAGTTTTTTTTTTTTTTGGAGCGTTGGATTTGTTTTTCTAAATTATTTTGCAAAACTGAACCGTTAATTAGAGAGTGATTTGAGGTTATTGTTATGGCTAATTTTTAATATTTATATAATAAAATTTCAAAGTGCATTAGCCAATTCATCTAATTTGAATATTGATAGGTAAAACGTATCAAATAAATTGAAACGAATAGAATATTTATTTTCATTAACTTTATAACGTATCTTAAGTAATATAGAAAAGAAGAACTTTTATAGCATATATAGTATCACCAAAAAAGTCCGAAATTTTATTGAAGTAGAGAAGAGCAAAGTACCTATTGATACAAATAACTACTGGCATTTCCTTCTCTGTACAAACATGACTCGACAAACACATAAAAGTTCATTTAATAATAATAATAATAATAATAATATGGCATAAATTTGGAGCGGATGACAAAAGCATCTCAGCTAAATCATCAGTGTTTTTTGCAACGTAACAATAAAACACTGTGAAGACATGCCAATTTTATTTTATTTACTACTTACTAACTAACTTCAAATAACACATGAATAGATCACATTTGAGAAAATCATGACTCTGCTCAATCATCGTCGGAGTGCTTTTTGCGACGATTTTTATTCTTCTCCTTGTCGGAGTCAGAGTCAGAACCACCCTGCCAAATTTATCAAGATTAAATCAATAAGATAACAATATGTTTTTACTATGCGATTCGAAAATAAAAACTACTTACATATTTCTTGCGACCATAGCCTTCATCATCGTCACCGCCCTTCCCATAGCTAGACTTCTTGTAGTCATCTTCCTCGGACCTACCATAACTAGGCCTCTCAATTGTTGAACTCCCATACCCACTAGATCCGTATGCTGATTTTTTTCCCTCATCGTCGTCGTCATCATCACCACCACTCTTTCTTCCATGACCGGTGGATTTGGTTTTACTCCCATATCCACCCGATTCATCTCCATACCCGGTAGATGTGGTTTTACTCCCATACCCACCCGATTCATCTCCATACCCGGTGGAGGTTGTTTTACTTCCATACCCACCCGATTCATTCCCATATCCCGTGGATGTGGTTTTACTCCCATATCCACCAGATTCATCTCCATATCCGGTGGATTTGGTTTTACTCCCATACCCACCCGATTCATCTCCATACCCGGTGGATGTGGTTTTACTCCCATATCCACCCGAATCATTTCCATACCCTGTGGATGTGGTTTTACTCCCATACCCACTCGAATCATCTCCATATCCGGTGGATGTGGTTTTACTCCCATACCCACCCGAATCATCTCCATACCCGGTGGATGTGGTTTTACTCCCATATCCACCCGATTCATTTCCATAACCAGATCCATATTCCGAACTCTTATCCCCGTATTCACTTTTCCTTCCATGCCCACCGGATCCGGTTTTGCTCCCATATCCACCTGACCCGTACTGATCATCAGAGTCACGAGTAGTACCTTTTGACCCGTAACCGGATCCATATTCAGATTGGGGCTCATCATCGTCATTTCGTCCATATCCAGATCCATGTGACTTTTTGGGTTTTCCATGTCCGGATCCAATTCCACTTCCACCATACTCACTTTCACCGTAAGACATGATTGTGTTAATTTCAAAAATTATTTTCTTCTCGATTGATAAAAATTGAATAATGTGATCACAAGAAAATGAATTTTTGTTAGTTAGTTGAGTAGAAATATAAAGGAGGGAAAAACCGTTACAAGTTGTTGGATCTGGAAACGAGGTTGTTACTCCTATTTAGTGATAGTAGATGATTTCAAATCAAGGGCCACTATTACTTGATTTGTTATAAATTCAAAGGCGGAGCCACGATTTGAAATTTATAATTCTAAATTTGCATCAAATTAATCATTAGATTTATTGTAAAATACTTATATATACATTATAAGTAAATACTTATATATAAAATATTTTTAAAATTTTGACCAACTAAATATGAAAAAAATAAAAATCTGACCGAAAACAGAAAAACAAAATTAAGAAATGGAGATGCGGGGGATCGAACCCCGTGCCTCTCGCATGCAAAGCGAGCGCTCTACCATTTGAGCTACATCCCCTTTTGTTTAACCATCAAACGGAAGTAACTTTACATAAAAATTGAACCATTAGCACCATTAAACCTGTGACCTTATCAGAGTACAATGACAGTAAGGCAGGTCTCCTTGGGCACTGTGTTTTCCTCCAAGTAAGAGTAGAACTTGAAAAAAATAGTAAGACTAATCAACATTGGAGATGAAACTTCTTATTAGTATTTCAAGAAATCTGTGTATTGCATATTAATCACACTATTTTGTACTAGTATTATTGTACAGATAAAATGTTCAACTACTATCAAACTTAAGCGTGTACATGAACCGCGATGGCGATGCAAATTTTCATCAACAGCCAACAAGAACGGAAAGAAAGATATATATCACCACCTGTAAACTAAATCATACCGCGAAGAAGCTGACTCAAGATTTTTGCTCCTCAGCTCCCAAATGTTGTTTCTTCTTATAAAGCTTAAATTACGCTAATGATGGTGCTGACACAAAGACCTGCTTCATTGTACAAAGACCTGCACGAAAGGAACTTCATCTTCAAGGTGTGGATATGCTATTTTTCCGACTGCTTCGATTGTGGGAATGATTTCTGTCTGAAGAGAATAAATATCTCTAATCTTCCAGTCTCTCAAAAACAGATTCAGTTGTGTCTAGAAAGAAACGCCAATCTAGATTTAATACTCGAGCAATTTGATTTTATATAATGAATATCATTCCAATTTCAACAAGCAGAGTATCAGCTGTAGTAGCAAGCATGTACCAACCACACAAAGTAATCAAAGAAATGGTAATTTGTAGCACAAAGGACCCATAACATCAAGGCGAATGAAGGACACATAACATCGATCAGAAACTAAAGGTGATGGGTACAGAAAACTACATAAAGCATCCTGATGCAAAAAGTAGGCAAGAGTACTTTTACTCTCATTAAGATTGTGGAACAGGTGCAGATTACAAATGTTGCGGATAACTTAGGAGGGAAAGAAATGAAGCTTTAAAATGTTATTATTCCCCAAATCTTCAGAAACTTGAATCCTATTTAATTAGTGTTTTACTTGAAGAATTAGCAATCACATTGAGGCGTCAAGGAAAGCATCACAGACATCAAGTTCCACGTTCAGGAACGCATTGACATAAAAATGCTCGGACTTACTTCGGTGTAGATTCTTTTTAACACACTTCCTCTTGAACTACGGAATGGCAATATCCAGGCTGGGAACATCCCTTTTTATCAAACTAAGGGTCACACTGACAAGAAAATGGGTATAAAATGGGTATAAAAATCCTACAATATATAAAAAGATGTAGGAATATTCTGCCTCACAGCATGCTACGATATCATTTGCTGACATAGAAATATTCTGCCTCACATATAAAAATTGAATCATTAGTGACCATAACTAGAATAAACTTGCAAGACTTTGTTTGCATGAAGGAATGAATTCAGAAACAATCAGACACCAAAAGCCCAACAAGAACCACAATGTCCTTGAATACAAACGGTCAGATTGTTCAAATGATTAGCATAAGGAGGAAAAAAAACAAATGATGAAATTAGAACCAAGACAAATCAACTAATCTGTGTGGCAAAACAGTACCAGTGCATGACATCAAAAGATGGAAAGCATTAGCACCACTCTACAGCACTAAACCTGTGACCTTTTAATTTGATCAGAGTATAATATCTTCAGGTATTCATACCTGAAGGATTGCAGATTCCGCTTTAGCTTGGAATACTGAATTTTCTGCAACAACCTGCTTGCCGTTCACAAAAGAAACTATGACATAACCAAGAGTAAGCTTTTGCAATAATTGCCATTGAACCTAAAACATCCATAATTCAGACTGTCAAACCCATCCTAGCCATTGTAATATCGAAAGCAACATTGAGAAATATGGAAGAGATTAAGAACTAGACCATGTAATTTTCTCATTCATTTGACCTACATACTTTTTTCTTTCTTCTACCCGTGAAACACACACACAATAATGTTGGACATTATACCTTCAGTATAAACAATAATGGATGATTTCAGAAGTTTACTTCGACCTATGTAGATAAATTGATTTGGTACATAATATGTGCTAAGTCTTAGATGTTTGTGTCTGTCCCTTTACCACTCACAAATTATGCATCAGCATCCAAATATAACTAAGTTAGAAGCAAGACAATTCCCACTCAACATTTTATCATCAAGGAACATAAGAACTGCCACAGAAAAATGATTTGGACTTATTTTCTCATATTTGGTTTGTGAGTAGAAAATATTTTTCGAAAATGAGTTTTGGAAATATTTTCATAATATTTGGGACTTCCATGTTGGAGTCTCAAGTTCGAAACCCATTGCCAGCGAAATCAGGGGGCGCCTTCTGGGTCGAGCTCGTCGCACCAGGCTTGCCTTGTGCGGGTAGGCCCCCCCCCAACAGCCCCGACGCACCGTGCCCCGAGGCCGCCCCTCTCCCCAAAAGCCCCGACGCAACGGGGCACCGTCGTGCCCCGAGGCTGCCCCCTCCCCCCAACTACAGCCCGGGGCACCGTCGTGCCGCGAGGCCGCCGCCCCCCCAGCAGCCCCTGGGCACCGTCGTGCCGCGAGGCCGCCCCCCAGCAGCCCCAGGGCACCGTGGGGCACCGTCGTGCCCCGAGCCGCGCCCTCAGCAGCCCCGATGGCACCGTCGTGCCCCGAGGCCGCCCCCCCAGCAGCCCCGTGGCACGACGCCGCCCCCCTCAGCAGCCCCGAGGCACCGTCGTGCCCCGAGGCGCCCCGAGGCACCGTCGTGCCCCGAGGCCGCCCCCATGCAGCCCGAGCCCCCCAGCAGCCCCGAGGCACCGTCGTACCCCGAGGCCGCCCCCCCCCCCCAGCAGCCCCGAGGCACACCGTCGTCACCGAGGCCCCCACCCCAGCAGCCCCGAGGCACCGTCGTGCCCCGAGGCCCCCCCCCCCCAGCAGCCCCGAGGCACCGTCGTGCCCCGAGGCCCCCCCCACCCCCCCCCAGCAGCCCCGAGGCACCGTCGTGCCCGAGGCCGCCCCCCCCCCCCCCCCCTCCCCCAGCAGCCCCGAGGCACCGTCGTGCCCCGAGGCCGCCCCCCCCCCCCCCCCCCCAGCAGCCCCGAGGCACCGTCGTGCCCCGAGGCCGCCCCCCCCCCCCAGCAGCCCGCGGCACCGTCGTGCCCCGAGGCCGCACCCCCCAGCAGCCCCGAGGCACCGTCGTGCCCCGAGGCGCCCCCAGCAGCCCCGAGGCACCGTCGTGCCCCGAGGCCGCCCCCCCAGCAGCCCCGGCACCGTCGTGCCCCGAGGCCGCCCCCCCAAGCAGCCCCGAGGCACCGTCGTGCCCCGAGGCCGCCCCCCCCCCCCAGCCCCCGAGGCACCGTCGTGCCCTGAGGCCGCCCCCCAGCAGCCCCGAGGCACCGTCGTGCCCCGAGCCGCCCCCCCAGCAGCCCCGAGGCACCGTCGTGCCCCGAGGCCGCCCCCCGCAGCAGCCCCGAGGCACCGTCGTGCCCCGAGGCCGCCCCCACCAGCCCCGAGCGCCGTCGTGCCCCGAGGCCGCCCCCCCCCAGCAGCCCCCGCCCACCGGCACCGTCGTGCCCCGAGGCCGCCCCCCCCCCCCCCCCCCCCCAGCAGCCCCGAGGCACCGTCGTGCCCGAGGCCGCCCCCACAGCAGCCCCGGGGCACCGTCGTGCCCCGAGGCCGCCCCCCCCCCCCCCCAGCAGCCCCGAGGCACCGTCGTGCCCTGAGACCGCCCCCCCCCCCCCCAGCAGCCCCGAGGCACCGTCGTGCCCGAGGCCGCCGCCGCCCTCAGCAGCCCGAGGCACCGTCGTGCCCCGAGGCCGCCGCCCTCAGCAGCCCCGAGGCACCGTCGTGCCCCGAGGCCGCCCCCCCAGCAGCCCCCGGGCACCGTGTGCCCCGAGGCCGCCCCCCTTGCAGCCCGAGGCACCGTCGTGCCCCGAGGCTGCCCCCCCTGAACCCCCTGAAAAAAACAAAGTTAGAATGCACTTAAACAATTCAATTTATTTAACAAAAAGAAGACATTAAAAAAATTGAGTTGGGTTGAGTAATAGTGTTTCTTACCTAATGAAGTCTCTCTAACCTTTCACAATGAAGGTAATGAAAAAAGGACCGAAGGTCTTGTTTTATCCCATCAATCTTGATCCTCCCTGCATGTACATTTGAGTTTTATCACAAATTAATCAAGATAAAGGAGATGAGAAAAGTAACAATTAGAGCAGAAGACAAAGCATTCACATTTTAAATGACCAAACAGGAAAATTTTGAAGGATTTTAATCCATGTTGAGCAATCAAACTCTAAAAAATGATGTTTTTAGTTCTAATGATGGATGAGCCAACTCCTCTGCTTAGCATCTTTCTGATTGAAGCTTCTTGATGATAAAACAAATACAGATTGTGCTTATTAATGGAGACTAATGATCCCATCTGTGTGACATGGAGAAATGTCTATGCTGCAAGTGGCAGGAAGAGGAATGGCAGTGATGTTAGGAAGAACAGTTTGAATAATAACATGTTTACTGCTTGGTCTGACAGAGGAAGATGCTGAAACTGTATTACTATTGCAAATATAGAAACATTCTGAATACTTGGTCTTGGATGTACATGGTACCAAAGCAAAAAAATGATTCCCAGTAGTTAGTTACAACTTCAGATACAAAAAACAATCTTTTTTTTCAATTTACTCTCAGTGCAAAACAGCTTATAATACAAAAGGTGTGAGAACTTTTCTTCAACATAATAACATATTCATTAGAACTCCTTCAAATGTTCAAAATGCAAAGTGGCTAGATAAAAAAAAGGCAGGAATTGGGGGAAGATGTTTCAGATTTTCCATTCATAATACTTTTTAAGCATTAAAGAATACTTAACTCGGACATAATTTTAGAAAAGATTCAACTTCCAAATATCACAATCTTGACCAAAAAATTGAATTCCTGTAAATCCCCTCATATCAAAAACCCTCAAAAACCCTCATATCACTTCACTTGATTTTCACAACTTTAATTTTCACCCAATATCTTCAATCATTTTACTTACTAATCTAAACCCCCCAAAAAGAATCATAAAACCCACCATCACTTCCCTTGCATACATAAAATTAATAGAAACCCCATAGGCCATATAACCAACATACAGAAAATGAATCATCGAACCAGTAATAAGAAGAATACACAAAAAATTAGATAAAACCCAGTACTCCAATTACTTTCCTACAGCAAAAAGATACACATAAGAAAGTTGAGACCAAAAACAGGGAAACACTCACACAAGTTTGGAAGAATAAGACAAGGAGGATGGGTACGAGCAAAGACAGTTGATGATTCGAGACATTAGAAAACACTCACACAAGTTTGGCCTCTCCAGCATTCAATTCTCCAACCCAGATGGATTCGCAGCCATTGCTTGCAACCAAATTTAATCCCTTATAAATAAAAAGAAGAAGAAGAAAGTCGTTATATAGGTTGAATTTCACAAGACATTTTTCAAATGTGAAGTAATATATATGTTAGAAGCAAACAAGGGTATGAATTGATAAAGTTGAAACTTTAGGGAATGAATTTCAGAAGACGTAACTTGAAATCGATGGAATAATAATTCAATATAAATGATCCCAGGCATGATATACTAAATTACCCAATTCTACGAGTTGATTTCGAGGTTCAATTGATCAATCAATCAACAAAGCCCTCAAACCCTAAGTAAGAGGAAAAAGTACCTGAATACGATCGAGCAGTGGGATTCGAGAAGCATACCAATGTCTGTATCTCATCATTTTCCTGACAACCACCTCCTTGTTTCTCAGCAATTTTATCCTCGCCACCATGATCTTCACCATAGTCTGCAGCATAACACACCCAAAAAAAACTTCATTTCTTTTGCCCAACAAGAAGTAAAATTGAAAATGGAATTGGGAATTTCACCATTTAGAGGAATTCAAAGTTGTGCAGAAGAGAGAAAGACCTTGACTGCACTGTGTGTGAGAGAAGAGAAGAGCGATCTTTGTGAAGAAGAGAGACGAGCGTTAAAAAGAGCCGTTATGGGTGTAACTGATGTATTTATAGTGTGCTTTTTCAAATTGAGTTTAAATTTAGGTAACAAATTAGTTAAATTTACATTAAAAGGGGTTATCAGGAGCCGTTATTTTTTTTGAAAATATAATCTAATGAACTGATTAGTACTAATTTAATAAGAGATATTTGAGTGAAACAAAAAAAATTATCATCTTTATTTAAAAGGAGATAACATTATTTTAAAATTACTTTCTTTAAAAACATTGTGAATTTACATAATTATTTTAAAGTGTTTCAATTAAAATAACTTGATGATTAATCTACATTTTAAAAAGTAGTAATAATACTAATCAATAAGCTCCAAATTTAAACTTGAATAATTTTTATAAATTCTTTTTCCAGTTACGAAATACTTTTTAAAAAAATTGACGAAATTTTATTTTTTAAAATACTGAGCAATAAAGCGCACGACTTAGATTGACCCGCGACTTACAAGTAGCAGTTATCCTTGTGACTTAGGGCCATTGCGTCTTCCGTCATTCTAATCTTATTTTTTATATACTTTTTGAGAATTTCACTCAACTCATATAATATATATATATATTTGTTGACCCCAGTATCTGCTTACGTGTATACAATCCTCCCATATGTTACAGCTTATTTGTACAACAAGTGCTTTGTACAAATCTATTATATTGTGTAAATTAATTTTTTGTTTATTTTAGTGAACAAATAAAAGTATATGTATATTTAGTAATATGATGTCTTGGTTACTAATTTTCCCAAGTAAGAATAAAACTTGAAAAAAATAGTAAGACTAATCAACATTGGAGATAAAAACTTGTTCATTAGTTAATCGCAACATATTATTTCAAGAAAACTGTGTATCAACCTGATGGAAATATTTCATATTAATACTATTAATCACTATTTTGTACTAGTATACTAGTATTGTACAGACAAAATGGTTAACTACTATCAGACTTGAGTGTGTACAGAAACCGCGATGACGGTGCAAAATTTCATCAAAGTAACCCCTTCTTTTAAATCTTCGATCAACAGCCATCAAAGGCTGCAACTATATGCTTTTTTGAAGAGTGGAAATAAAGATATCAAAACCTGTAAACTAAACCATACCGCGAAGAAGCTGAATTCAGATTTGCTCCCAAATGCTGCTTCTATAAAGCTTAACTGGTTCTCAGCTGCAAAATTCATCATCTGCTTACGCTAATGATGGTGCTGACGCAGAATATGTCACTTTCACTGTACAAAGACCTGCCCGATGGGAACTTCGTCTTCAAGCTGTGCTATTACCAGATGAGACGATAACATTTCCCTCTGCCAGAGGAGTACAACCTGCTTGGATATGCTGTTTCTCCGACTGTTCTACTTCGTTTGTGGGAAAGATTTCTGTCTGAAGGGATGGGCATATTTTGTGGACATGCAACCATGTTGACTTCCAGAAGCTGTCCCCTCCTACAGGATTACTTGGCCCCAGAATTCCACTTGTTTTCATGACAAGTAGAGTGTTCTTTAGGAGCTCGGAAATGAGTTCAGGGATCTTTTCACTCCGTTTCCCTTTAAATTTCACCGTCATGCATCTCTCTGTTAGACTCAAGACCCCTAACCACAGTTTGCAGAAGGATGTCGACTGGGAGAGATGATTCAAAGACTGTAAAAACATTTTGAACATGAGCTTCAGTGCCAAAACTATTGCTCCTTCAGTGCTCCTATAATCGTTCACAAAGCTCGGCTGGGCAACATTGAGTAATTCATCTAGTAATGTAAATATCACCTGATCAAAACATTGCAACCACAAATCTTCAGGGATATGGATCCCATCAACTCCAGTCAAGCACATCTGCAGCATCAAGATGGCATGATCCCTTACCTCTTCTCTCCTGTCTTTACAAAATTTACGCAGTCCCTGTATCAGCCTGAGCCACATTTCTGTTATATCCTGGGTCATTTTTACAGCAGCCTCCTGCCCAAGTGCTTCCTTCGCCTGGTGAGACCATCTAATAAGAGAGATAAGTGATCCAGCCATCAGGTCTAAAGATCTCACAGATTGATCAACATTCCCAACATGAGAATCAGCAAACTGCGCCGCCACATTCAAACAGAGAACATAATTAGCAGGCAAGAGGTGGGCCCCATCTGCCATGATGAACACTAGTGTATCAAAACCTGTTTCAGATGCTTCGGGATGCCGAGCAGTAAAAGAAAGCAGAGATATGATTGTCCGCCAGCCTATATGAGATCGTATCTGCATAGCATTTGCTTTGACAAGGTGCATAACCTCCCGGGTTATCTGTTCGAGAAATGCATCAGCAACCCGAGCATCAAGCTTTAAGATAAGTTGTAGAGACTTGAGAAGCTCATCTGTGAGATTTTCCTTGTACGGAAGTAACCTTTGGCATATGCGAAGCAGACCAAACACAGCCTTCTCTACCAAAGTAGATGGCATTGTTGTTAAATGGACAACACTTGCTATGTGGTCATAGACGACCTGCCAAAGAAGCATTATTCTGTCACGGTTATTTATTGTGATAGCAATAAGCAACTCTAGACAAAATACTGCAGTCTCTTCGTCTTCCAGAGAATTGTTTCTTTTGCGAGGCTTGCCTGCAGCCAACACAACGGCCCGAACAAGCTGTAACAGGGACTCAGCTTGCAAAAATTTACTCTCGGCAAAGATGCTATCAATGTGACAGCTCTGAATTGTCTGAAGAGTCTGCTGACGTGCGGCAAGCTGTTGTTCAGTTGGCTGTGGTGCAGGTTCTTCATCAAGATATAATAGTTGGCTAAACACACCCATTAAGCCAGATGATTTTCTTGATGGAGCCGATGAAGGAAAACGAGATGGTGATGGAAAAAGTGCAGTAGGTCTCCTAGGGTCTGCATCACCAGTAGACTCCAAGTCATCAGCAGCATCACTAAATAGACGTGTGGGGAGAAGGCCCAATTTGTGCAAACACAAAATGCAGTCTAGGATGTTCTTCCAACCAGAGCGAATGTGATCTCCATATTCGTTCGCTAATGTAAAGACTGCTAATGTGGCCAATCTAGCTTTACCATCTTCCGCAAATGCAACAGTAAATTCATCAACATAAGATGGAAGCAAAAGGGTAGTGAACTTGCAAAGAGATACTACTAAATCATTTAACACATCATCGAAGCTATAGGCAGCTGCAATTCTGGCAATGGCAAGGAATCCACTGATACATGTTTCCCAAACATCCTCTTGCTCCACATTATCAAAAACCACAGATATGGAAGCAATTGCAGGACCAGACAACATAGCAAACATATCATAATCAAGATATGGACCAGGATCACAGATAATATATGGGGAAGATTGCCTTGATTTATGAACTAGACCAATCCAATGGCTTGGTGCCATCATTGGAATACTAGCACCTCGATCTGGGGTAATTCGGATCTCATCCTCACAAATGGAGCGGTAAAGCTCGGACAAAAATTCCCGAGGGAGGTCATTTCCTCCGTTTATCCTCCGGTTGTTCCGGATGAAATCTTCCTCCGTCATCTTCTTTTTTACCTGGGCATTGTGTTGATCTGTGTTGAGCATAATAATTGAATATGACAACAATAGTGCAGCATCTTTGTCAGCCAGAATATTTTGCGACTGCTCGTAATATCGCTCAGCAAATGCCTCAAGCACCCTCTGTATTTTCTGAGACTCTCCAGGCAATCTGAAGGTTTCTAAAAAGATTCGCAAGGCTATGTCTAAGTTCATGTCCCGAAAATCAAATGTTACTGCAAATTCGTGAAGCACTTCAATATAGAAGTCTTCATGACTTCCTAGGAAATCCCCGATAAGATTCTTATCTAAGCCAGTCGTATACCTGAAAAAGCATGCTACACTTTTTGGGTCACGTTTCTCAGGTAACAAATGCACTCCTTGGAGAAAATCCATACCCTTTTTTGGATCTCGGTTAAAGTGATCAACTCCAATCAACAATTTCCTCTTTATGACCTTCATCTTACGAAGATATGGAACCAAATGATTAGGATCACTGTAGTCCTTGCATATCTCTGTCCAAAACGATCTATATTCACCCAGATCTATTGAAGCTTGATCAGAAACAAATGAATCCTGGCTAATTCTCTCGGCCATTCCCTGCATCATGGCAATTAGACCATCTAAGGCGAGCGTATTTAAAGCTGATAGTGGGATGTTGACCGGAAAGGAACTCTTGGATAACAGGTTTGCAAGGTCTTCAAATACATTGCTGCAAGATATGTCACAATCAAAATTTGCATACATCTCAGGCATGAACATGGGCTGTCTGCAGAAGTCAACAAGAGTTTCTATGGCAACCTCTTGTTGTTGATAAGAAGTTCCATGCTTGCTTTGGGCAATCCTCAGTAACACACCAGAGAAAAAAGTTTCAAGCTGTAGCTTTAACTTAATACGCATATGATGATACAAATTTAGAACAATGCTACAAACTGTTGAAAGAATTAAAGGACTCATAGACAAGCCAAAACGCATCAGATTGTGGAACAAGTCTTTCTGTATCAGAGCCAATAACTCAGGATGATTTCCAGATGAAGCACCACTTACTTCTATGGCTGAATTAATTAACCCCAGTGCAAACAAGGGAACATCTTCATCATATGCTATAGGGTTGGATCTAGAACCAATTTCAATGGACTCCATCACATTCGGAAGAGAACACAGGAAATGAAATATCTCCACCATGCAGGGGACCCCATATGGATCCATCATAGGGTTTTCTCTATTACTAGCAATCTCCTCCTTTTGAGTTTTCTCATCCGTTGTTCCATCCCTCTTGTCTGATGCATTGGAAGGAACTGCAGCTGGTGCTGACTTACCAGTGGATTCTGCACTAACACAACCATTGTCATGTTGTTTTTCGCCTGCCTGCACAAAAGTAAGTGACGATAAACAGGAGATACTGGCCTCCACTTTTAGTGAGTTAAGGGGTCAAAGCTATGCAATATAAAAATGTGTCTAGTGTTTCTTCCATTTTGTGCATACTAAATTATGCTTCAATTAAAGGCTAAAATAAATAGATATAAATAGCAAAGAAATAACACTTCGGGATCTCTTTAGTCCTGTATCAAAACAACAAAATAGGAGAAAAAAGAAATTATTGCAAATCACTAAATGCATGTATCCTTGAGGGGGGGAATTTCTCTGTTCAGGTCTAGAAATGAAAATAATATCTCTCACTTTGGTTGGACAACTAGGTGGGTAATGACTCCTTGCAGGAGTTAATTTACTTTGGTAGTTAACAACTAATCTTCTTTGGTTGATAGCAGTCGCAATGGTATTTGGAGCATAAAGATTTCTAGAATTTCAATGACTGGGAGGATTTTTTTTTTTTTTAAGCCATCACAATCACAGCTTAAAGCTATAAGGCGTGAGGGGTTTGGCTTGACCCCTACCATGTCTATAATTTCCAACATAAGTTACACAAAAACAGAGGGGGGTGATTAGGCTTGCTTAATATTTCAATTTCCTGAACGTTTATCAGCAACTATCCAGAACATCTAAGTTTTTACAGTGTGTTTTTTGTCATCATTTATCAAGAAGCAACATAAATTATCAAGAATACCAAGAAAGGTGAAAGAGTATAATTAAGTGTGAAACCCGTAGATTGGTAGACATTAGATAAGGAATATGATGCCTAATTAATTCCGGGTTCCAATTTTGAGATGTCATAGAATGATCATTCTGAAATAATTCGGATATTTATTCAGTAATAACTAGTTTAGGACATTTTTTTAGATAAATAAGTAAATCAAATATGACTATAGGGTGCATTAGTTGTTGTACATTCCTATCATCTATAAATCCAATCCCCATCAAGCTAACAATCCTTGGCAGGCTAACTACTTCATGACAACAATAATGGACTCTGAACTAACCATTAAAGGAGTAAAAATACACATGGTCAGTCAAAAACTGAAATTCTAAAATTACAAGAGACAAGTACTGTAATTCAAGGACTTCTTGAACAGTTATGTGGTCAAACTGGGTTACCAGCACTTCTCCATGTTCTAGAGACATTATTGTATGAACAAGGTTTATCCCTTAAAGAACCATAATTTTGCAAGTTCAATAAAGCAATTACATCAGAAAGCTCAGATTTAGACAAGATTATGGCAGAAATGTTGAGTACTTTGGCCTATCACCAAATTCATCTATGAGCTGAGGATAAGCCACATGCAAACTCCAACAAATTATGAATGAGAGGAAAAGTTAACAAGGTTTAAATAAGGGTCACCATAGGCTCAACCCAAAAGCAATTTTCATTTCTAATATTTATTTTTTAATTTCAACTGAACATTTAACAAGTCATTTCTGGCCAAGAATCACTAGCACATGCAGCTATGGTCTCATTCAAAAGAAACATAAAAAAAATCATAAAAGCAAATGTAACAATATAAATCGAGAGTCCCAATTACCTCTGAGTCAGCACACAATCTGCTTTGCTGATCAAATTCATGCGCTTTGCTGATAATGTTAGGCAGGTGAGCGAAAATGTGTCTCACCATTTCATGCATTGTGTGTCTTGCTATTCTCTGCAGCAGTTCACTTTTGGCACTAGCTTGATGAACAAGCCGAAAGCAAGTGTTTACAATGTTGCACACGTGATGATTACTTAAATTTTCTGATGCCTTACTTTTCATGCAAGCCAAAAGAACCTGAAGTATCTTCATCAGTACCACTTCCTCAGAGGCAGGATCAGTCACTTCAAAGCGGCAACTTGTCACGGTCTCAACTATCTGATATAAAGCTTTCTCCACATTCATGATAGATGAATCAATTATTTCAAGGGTTAAGAATTTGTAAACAGAAGACAGTGCAACACCGGTTATTGGTGCACCAGTTTCATCAGATTGAATCACATCCAAGAAAGGCTGAAGATATAGGAGTGGATCAACTCTGTTCCAGTGATGTTTCCATGAGAAGATACTTTTCCGTAATTCCTTGAAAGAATGTATGAGAGGATGCTCTATCTGATCATCAGCAGCAGCATAACGGAACCCCCACCTTACATTTCTCCTCATAACGGCCAAAACAGCACCAATTTCTGAATTTACCATACATGCTAAGGCACCTTTGGAAGGCTTTACAGTGCAATCATTGGGTTCTGAAAATGGAGTATTGACTTCACTCTGCTGATTGAGGCACCCCATCTTGATTAAACTTTTAATTTAGTCCACTTGAATTGTAAAAGAATCGAAAGGCTACAGAACGAACCAAGCAGCATCTTGCTAAATCATTTCCTGAGCATCAACAAATTGGTTTAATATAAGACAGTCAACCCTTATAAGTAGATAAAGGCAAGTGAAACAGTTAGTGAGATACCAAAAATCAACTAGCTACATTTCATTCACAGTGGCAAACGACTGAGATATCGTTAAAGATTAAAAGGCTAAGAGTTGTTAGAAGAAGAGTGTAGTACATAAAGAAGACAATAAAAAATAAGACATATCCTAACCAAGGTAATTATGAACTGACTGTTTAAGGGCAAAATGCACAATCAAGTATAGCTAGTAGATGAAGCGCCTAATTCCTTCAAAAGAAAGAGATCAGAAAACTGAGTGAGATGACTAGAACCATTTGCTTTTGAAGGAATATCTCTGTAAATTATCTGTTGCTTTTGCCAATAAAAAAGAAAGAGATACGGGCAGTAGTTAACATTTTTTTGTTTTAAAAGGCTACTAAATGGTTTTTCAGTAATTTGGTAACGTTGGTAAGTGAATAAACTTACAATTTCCTGAATTATTGATAGTTCTTCTCCACCTTGAATATTCTATTAGAATTCAACTCTATCCAAGTACTCTTCTAGGCATCCAAATGTCCAAGTCTCTGCCGCTTTCAAATGTTAAAATCACTCTTCTCTCTCTCTCTCTTAAATGCTCGTCTTTCTTCCTGATTAAAAAAAATTCTTTCTTTAAAGCAACAACGGGAAAAAAAAGATAAGTAAAAAGGAGTACAACCACGACTACTATATTGTATTCATTTGCTAGATCATTCTGTCAAGATGTCAAAAAAGCTTTGTCTTCCCATAGATCTTTGCATCCTTTGAAATATTAAGATAAAGCTTTGCCTTTCAGCATTTTGCAATCAATACAGAACTTCTCACCTAAATAGATCAATGAGAACCCCTAATACATCTTAAATGAGCACCATTTGAACAAAATGAATATAGAATTTGTATAACTGACTGGCACCCACGGGTATGAGCTAGTGGCCAATTAAGTGTGCTGAACACCGTGAGGTACTACGTCCAAATCCCTGCCTAGACAAAACACTAAGTGATTTTCTCCCATTTGTTCTAGACTTCATGGATAGACTCACCACGTACCTGATGTTGATGGGAGGTTTCCCGTGAAAAAAAAAAGATTGTATAACTGAATGCAACTAGATTGTGATTGAGATATAATTAATTTGTACAATTTAGTTACCATCACAAGAACCCCAATCTCCTGAAACAAATAATCTCATCCCAAAAGCACAAATAACAGAAAAAAAATGACTCAAAATTCAGAACAACCACATTTCGAATCAGCCTTTAAACCTACCTACACCACCATGAAACCAACCCAGGGGTTTAGGTTACGGCATATAAAAGATCACAAAAAAATGATCTTTACACAACCAATAAAATTCAAATCGCCTTTGAGATTTTCAAAAGCACATTATTATAAAAATTGTCTCACGATGTCACATCACTTGTTATTGCGCGAGAAAATTCAGAAACAAAACGAAAATTATAGCAACAAATTCAAAATGCCGGATCTAAATCAACAATCAGAGACATATAACAGAAATCAAAAAAATATATATATAGCTGAAGATCAGTATGGAGTATGGATTTCAACTTTTATGATTATATACATGAGTGATTCATAGGATCCAGAAGAAAGTGAAATTTACCTTATACACAATATTAAAGCTGCTCGTAATAGGGTCATTGCAGTTGATTTTTTTTTTTTGTTTTTTTGCAGTTGATTTTGGAGGGGTCTTAAACAAGGGGTTAGAAATCAATTTTTTTTGTTTTCATTATTATTCACTCTTTTTGTATTTTCATTTTCTCTGTTTAAATAATTACAATTAAATTATTGATTTATTGTTATTGGGTTATTAGGTTAATGAATTTGTAAGTTATCGGTTAATGGATTCGTAAGTTATGGGTTTAAATTTCAATTTTATGATTGTTAAAGCGATAATCTAATAAGATTATAAAACTTATTTTTTAACTTAATAATATGAGGGAAAATTACGTGGATATGCAAATATAAACTTGTTAATAGTTTATATAGCTATAGTTTGAATTAATAAGGGTCGCAAGTTAATTGTAATTGTAATTACGTCGCTTATATATGTATACATACAATTATATGACAGATTTAAGAATACAATTAGCATCTCTCCATTCTCGGTCCTTTATCGCTCGCCTTCTCTCCTCCCTCTCCAATTTTGCTCACGAAGTACACTACATATGTATAACAATAACATATATACAATTATCTTACAGATATACGTATACAATTCGCTCTCTCCACTCTCTGCCCTCTCTAGCTCGCCTCTATCTTCCCTCTCCCAATCTCGTTGCCAGATTTATAAATACCGATGTAATATCAGTTATATATATATATAATTATTTGATAGATATACATATACAATTCGACAGATATATGTATACAATTCGCCTTTCTCGACTCTTTGTCCTCTCTCATTCGTCTTTCGCCACCCTCTCCCAATCTTGCTCGCCTCTCTTCTCTCTCTCCCAATTATTTTTAAATGGCCATATGCGAAAATAACATTTTACCAACCCTATCATCTAAATTTTCATATCACTTTTGATTGTAGGCAACACAAACTAGCCGCTCAATTGTGAATTTTCTCTCTTTTCAACAAACTAGTATTATCTTCTCTCTGTTAGATTTAATTGTGACAAAAGACACATAATTAATGTTGTTTCTGTAATTTATTTTATGTTTTTTTGTGTGAAGAAATTCGAACAATTATATCTTAAACAAAAGTGATAAATGTAAAAATTTGTGTTACACTTATTGATTACACCGAATATTAAACCTTTGTGAATCAAAAATCGATAATAAATATCTTATTAATTTAATTTATTCACAATTGAAAACCAATATCTTCCATTTGGAGGGTGGCTAGAGTGCCCTCGTTGACATCTTCTTTTAGTTGATGATGAAGCAATCAGCAACACCACATGGGCATCCCATAACAAAAGGGGAACTTCGAAATGAATCTAAACAAACAAAAACAGCACAACAAACACAACACATATTTGCAAAAAAATATGGACAGTCTATTTTATTGCCACTCGTATATAGTTGTGTAGATTGTGATCAATGTTGAAAAGTAACTATGAGCTAAAACTTATAAACACAAGTAAAAAATAAAGCAAATAAGTGCATCTTTTATAAAAGGAATTTTCAAGAAAGACAAGTAGACAGTTTTGAACATTTGATCTCTTTTTTCAGTTTGTGAACATTTTAAGTTTAATAGTTTTGACTTCTGACATTAAACAATTTATCTATAAAGTAATCAGAGTCAAGTTCAAAGTCACTCGTTACTAAGATCATTCGTATAATTTTAATACGGGAAAAAGTCACTAAATATGTATCGAACTGATCGACAAGTGGACTTATTCTAGTGACCAAGTCAGGCCACAGCCTCTGATTTTTATACTATAAATTAACTCTTTTTCTTAAATAAAAGGAAAGCTTAAAAGAGAAAGCAACTCTTTTGCTGGGTCAAACCATATATTAAATAACAGTATATGCCTTTTGTTTCTTATTTTTTAGTAGTAAGTATATACTAAAATATGTTGCCATAACAAAGCCAAAGCAATAAAACAAAATGCATCTTAACAAACAGGAAAAGCACCTTTCAACTCTAATAATTTGCCATTTGACAGGATATTCCTTCTCCCATTCATATAAAAATATGAAATTTTAACATCCCAACTCACTTGTATATAAAAACTACAAACTATCCATTCTTGTTTATCGCACACAACGCCTAATATCCATCTTTTACGATTAGAACCAATAAGGTATCTAATCTCATTCGCTCTCTCAGGGAGAGGGCAATTATAACAAATTAAGCACATGGCTAGGAAGAGAAAAGCTAAAGGACTCATGAAAATTCAACGACCGCGGAAGAAATTTGTTGGAGTTAGGCAGAGGCCATCAGGCAGATGGGTTGCTGAAATAAAAGACACCATACAGAAAATAAGAGTATGGCTTGGGACTTTTGACACTGCTGAAGAAGCAGCAAGGGCTTATGATGAAGCGGCTTGTTTGCTTCGTGGACCAAATACTCGCACGAATTTCTGGACTTCTTCTTCTCCACCTTCAACTTCAGCTCTGCCTCCGAAAATCACTAAACTTCTTCTCAGCAGACTCAGAGAACGAAACAAATCTGTAGCTGCTGCTGCTGCTGCTGCTGCTAATGATGATGATGATTCATCCAGTTCTACTACCTCTCTGGCTGAAATTGATTATCATCAGCAGAAGCAACAAGAAAAAATCGGAAACAGAGTAGTTGATTTTTCAGATTCGTTGTATACTGATTATCTCAATTACCCTGACGACGATGTAACTGAAAACAACGTGATTGCTAATGTAAGTGCAATTACAAGAGAATTAACAAGCATACTTCAAAATCAGGAATTTAATTTTCAGCCTGTGAATAACTGTGAGATTACAGAGATAGGAGAGGCAATTGATACTGATGTTGAAGATATACAGTCAGATATTGACTTCCAATTTCGTTTTTCGCTATTTGATTTAGCTGAAGAGCTATCAATGGATTTTGGGGAAGAAACATCAATTGTAAGTGAGGCAATGAGGTGGATGAATTACGAGAGGAAATTTTCAGCTTCACTCTATGCTTTCAATGGGATCACGGAATGTTTAAAGTTGAAGATGAAATCTGGAGGCGTAACGCGATCTGATCAATTATCCAGGCTTCAAAATGCATGCAAAAGGAACCTAGACAAGGAGAGGGAAAACGAAGAACGCAACGCTGGCAATGACTGAGAAGAAGGATGAAGAAAATTTGTTGACAGTGAATTCTCCCTCTGGAGCTCTATTGAACTCCCAGAATCATTTGTACAAGTTAAAATTTGTGTCAATTTGTATGTTACCCAAATGGAAAAAAGGAAATGTTGGGACTTGTTTTTATTCAGACAAACATTACAAATTTGACACAAGAAAATCTTCGTTGGACTCCAAATGATCGTCGATAGGGAAGAAGAGGGAATGGGTCACAGACAGACATCGCGCTCATCTTGCAGTTCAATCTGTAAGTAGATACTGTAGGTAACTGAAATTCCATAAACGTTAAAAAAGAGAGTGAGCTAGATCTCCTAGCGAATCAAAAAAAAAAAAAAAGAGTTGCTAGGCACCTCTGACCAAGCAGGGTGAAATTTGTTAACAAGACAAAATGCAGTAACTGAGCTGGTATGCCAATTATATACAAGCATGAGCTTTCCAACTTAGCTCCTTATTTCGGAGACTTTAAAGTACTCGAAGCTGAGCAAGAAAAGCAGCACAGAGATCCAGGAAGAGGAACTGTGGACCCTGAAGTCTCTGAAGGTCAAGCAAGTACTTCTCCTCCCTGGTTTTGTAAAGCTGCGCCGAAAGGAACACAAACATCAAATAAAATTTCAGAACCATACAAGCTATGCAAGACTCAGAAAACCAGCAGATCCAAACAATAGTGTTCCTATCATGGCCAATTTGTGTGCACCTCGGCTAATTCCAACAGGTACTTACTACCTCTTACCAACACAAATATCAGGTTACTTTGCCTACCAAGGTTTTGGGCAGAAGTGATCAAATCACCAAAGAAGTAAGACTTTGTCCTCTTCAGATAATACAAGGACCAATTCACATGCATTCAAATGTTCAAAACAACCTAAAAAGCACTTTTCTGAGTCACCAGTGAGGCAGTGACAACCCCCCCTCAAATTCTAATAATAGAGGTAAATCTAACAAAAAGACCAGCAACTTGGATTTACAGTATCATAAAATTCAACATGGTGTGAGATTTAGTCATAAGTAATTTTCCAAAGATTAGCATCTAAAACACAGGCAAGCACAAAGAACAACCGAGCTACTTTCTTAGAAAAAATACAGGGATACAAGTAAGACTTCCACCAATTATGTGCAACATACTTCATTACTGCTAGTGCAAACTACTTTCTCACCCAATTCTTTGTTCATGTCATTAAGATTACCATGTTACTAAAGCTTTTCTTATTTTCATGATATACAAGTGCCCTCTAAATTCTATCTTAAGGCCAAAGCAACATTCATGTACACTCCTGTATGAAGAAGTTAGACAGAAACTAGATGTATGATCCGTGAAATTTTTTTCATTACCTGAACTTCAAACTTGACCACATTTGTTAACTTTGTGGCCCCATCATTCTCAATGATGGATGAATCATCTCCAAAGAACTGATTCCCATGCATGGAATTAACACCCATGCCTTCATGATGACCAGGTAAGCTAGGAACCCATCGACATTTCATGTTATACTGACCAATCTTTTTCCAACATACATTCAGTTCTTGCAGAGCTTTCAGAACTTCAGTCATTATTTCACGTGGATGCGCTCGAGACTGTAGCAAAAAAAAAGGCGTTAATTATGTAAAAGAAAAAGAAGCGTTTATTGTGTATAGCATACTGTTGAAAAGAATTTAGAAGCAAATTATCTAGAAAATTTCTCAAGAGAACCCATCAAATTAACAAAGGTTGTACATGCATGAGCCTATACTTATTATAGATGGAATTGGCAAGATGTTTTCAAAGTTAATCAGATTGAATATAAAATAGGATCACGGAAGTTTTCAAAGCTTATTAGTACTTCAATTTCCATAAAAAATAAGAACAAAGGTCTCATACTTGGCCCTTCCCTCCACTCACATGTTAACATGAATATCCATTTGCATATTTCTTTGATCAATAAGTATGAATGTCCAGCCCCCAGGGCTTCGGTATAGGGGGGTAAGAGAAGGTAGAGGAGCAGGGTCATATGACTCCAATGATTAGCTTATTTAAACAAAAAATATAAGAGAGAGCAAAGTTAGTTATTTGCATGAGGCAGCAAACCAACCTGGAGGCCAAGAGCCCATTTTCTTTCAATGGGGAACTGTCTTGCACCAGCTTGCTGATAATCCATTATTCCTGGGAAACGTTGACCAACAGGGGAAGCAGCGGTTTCATTAGAATTGATCCGGTTGTAACCATATTCCTGCAAGGGCATTTTTATACATCCAATTAAACACATTTAACAGCAAAAAAATCAACCACAACTACACACGCAAGCTTAATGTTGATGAACTCAGTGACTGTCATAAAGATGTAACATATGTATGGACAAGAAAATCATTAAATATTGGCAAACTAATTGGCTCCTTCTCATGAAAGCAGATGGAAAGAAACTGCAGCTTTATTCAATAAAAACAAGCAAAGACGCACCATGGACTCCTGAAATTCAGCTCCAAGATAGCCAGTGGAAACACGATGGCGATTGTCCAGGAGCAGATAGTACGCAACAGTGCCCTGAAATACAGCTAAAATTGAGGGAAAAGGGTAATCCAGGAAAAAATCGATAGCTGATAACGAAAATTTACCTCATTTTGAACTCTATTGCGAAGAGACTCAGTAAGGTTGTTCCTGTCAAATCCCATCTTAACCACCTCTTGAAGAATCTCTTCATCGATCTGCAATCAGATATTTTTCAAGGATATTTTAACTAGATGAGAATTCTTCTGGTTTAAGAAACCATGTTAAGAGCTGTAACATACAAAAAGCTTAACATATGAAGTCACCACAAAGAAAGTCCCAACAACCATACAAGTCAAATTGTAGTAAATGTGATAAAAGAAGCATTTAGAAAAATAAATAAATAAATCAAAGAAGATGCGGTGATGCACCAAGACAACCAAGCATATCAATGAATATAGAAATTTCATAATTACAATTCTTTTGGCCAATTATTGTATCCATGCCAGCTTACACGCACCTCACTGGGCTCCTACTACCTTCCCCCCAGCACATACCTGATTACTCTGAGCACCAGGATGATGTTGTAGAAGCCCTAATAGCACAATCGTCAAGGTCTCGAGCTAAGGAGTTGCAAGTCAAGATTGTAGGGGTTTCAATGGGAAATCAAGAAGATGGTTAGCATGGAAGAAAATCCCAAGAACGAGTCCAAGAATGGTGAGAAGAATGAACTAAGTGCTACGCATATTTTATGGTTCAAGTCCAAGCCCAAATGGAAGATGATTGAGGCCCACATGCGGCTGAAATTTCTGCCCAAAAGAATTGAGCTTAAAAAACTCACCCAGAAGGGAGAAAAGAGTCGCATACAAGTGGCTTGGGAAGGGCCCACGTGTTCTGGTCAAAGTTGAAAACTTTTCCTTATTTCTTTGGGGAAGAATTATAAAATTCTTATATGCTTTCCTAGCTAAAAGTTTCCTGGTTAGATTTTAGTTATTATTTCCATAAAAGTAGATTCTAATCCAATTCTATTTGGGATAGTTTTCCCCAATATATAGGGGTAGATTTTCTTATTTTTGTATAGACAACATTATTGTTAATTGAGAATTTCTCTACTTTACACCTGTGTGTATGGCTATTGGGGATTACAACATTTTAAGAACAAATTTTTAAGAGGTAATAACTTGATATCTTTGGCTCTTATTCGTAAATTAAAGAAGGTCTCTAATTTCTTCGAAATAGAAGTCTAGATCACTATTGATCTAAGTTCTTGAATTGACTCTATCAGTATCATAAATTAGCTTTAATCTGCTAATTTCTGAACACTAAGATCAATTAGGATTCTTAGGACTACTTTAGAACTAGGGGATTTTATTCTCTAATTTCTTGTCATTAATCTTTGTATTTTTGCTTTTGCATTGTTTTCTAGTTTATTCAAGTAACCCAATTCTTATCACTAGGGCTTAAACATAAGGAACGAAATAACAAGTGTTTTTTGTCTCTATGTGATTAGGAGACCCTGATCTACAAGGTTTGCACCCACTTTATTGACCCTAGTCCACATCCTTGGACCTTGGAAGCATTTCCCAAATATAATAAGCTGAACTATCTTCTTATATTTATCTGGTGGTGGTGTTCGCAGAATGGACCTGGAGTAAAACTGTAAAACTAACAAAACTAGAGTGTGACTTCATCACAGACTAAGGGTGAAAAAGGTCAGAACTACTAAAACTTTTATTTTTTATTCAAAGGACCCAAAATGGATCCTGATTTATTAGATAAACATGTGATATTTACGGAAGTGGGTTAGAGAGCTAATAAGGTTGGATGAGTGAACAAGGATATCGTGATCAACACATTGAAGGAGAATATCTAGCGCAACAAGATATGGGTTGTGACAGCAAGACAAATCACAAATCTGACCCTTCTTTAAGATGCACAATTGTGTGTTTGCCATAAGGGGAAACTACTGATAAACTTTATTAATGTCTTTATTCTAATTTGTTTTTACGATTTCTTTTTACCAAAAAGGAAGATTTATGAGGCTCTGATGACAGGAACTTCCACAGCAATCATAAACTTTCCCCATTGTCCAGGTACTTGCAACATTTCCTAAATTATACAAACTGCTCAAGATATATGAGCAATTCTGATCATTCTTTTTCACTCTTTTACCTGGGCACAGGGGAGGGCGACAGAAAGATTTTGATAGGTTAAATAAATAAAATCTACCATTTAAGGCAATCAAAGATGCAAAAGAAGATAGTGAATTGCCTAGAGTGATTCCATCGCATTACAATCAAGAAATAAGCTGTGTTTGATCAACAGAATACTGCTTTAGTGCCGTTTATATGGGATAACAAATAAGTAAAAGCTGGGGAAAATTTCTATCCTGCCATGTATAACTTGTCGCATGTGAAACATTAAGGCGAAAAAAGACTAATCATTAATAGTCAAATGTACATTCAATCTAACCTTCTTTGCTTGTTGGGTTGTATCTGGTGGAGGTACGGCCAAATAGCGTGGCAAATGAGCTTGGAACCAAGGGTGCAGGCGAATCTCAGGAATAGTCATTCGCTTCATCGGGTCGACTATAAGCATCCTTGGAATCAAATCCCTCGCACCAGCTGATAAATGGCTGGGCAGAGTATATATTCCACCCTAAAAGACAAATTGATATAAAGTTAAGCAATTGCCTGCGATCAACCCCAATGGATTCAATAAATGTATCAACTAATATCTCCCTTTTTTGGGGAACAGACAGGAAGCATAAATTCATTCCAATGGAGAATCGTTTTCATTTTTCCTTTTCCATTTGACATTTCACATCATGTTCACTTATCCAAAACAACAAAAAGGGTAAGATTGGGTCCCAGCAGATCTAAACAATCTTTGTTTTTTCCTGGACGTAATACATTTGGAAGGGCAGAACTGGAAAACAAAGAGTTGACCAGCATAGTAAAATGGGATAAATCAGTAACATACTCAAGTCTCATCAACGAAAAGTGGAGCTACCCACACAACATCCGACTTATAATGTATGCAATAATGAAAGTTTGGATATGGGGCCAAAAGTTGTAGTCATTTACCCACCAAATAAAATTGAACGCCAACATGAAACGGAGTCGGACTACAATCAGGTCGCAGATTTGAGAACAGACAATTTCAAGCCAAGGGGCAGCTAAATCAATATAGGATAAAATTGATAGAAGGATCAACATTAACATGCTGGATTTCAAGTAAACTAAAATATACCTTTATTTTCTTAAAAAGATTGGGTATGTTTTCATCGTCAAACGGAAGGGTGCCACAGAGAAGAGCATAAAGAATAACACCACAGCTCCATACATCTACCTCAGGGCCAGCATACAATTTACCTGATATAACCTACAGAGAGAAAGAAAGAATTTAATGTTTATCAAAAAAAAAAATGAATGAGCATAAAAAGCACTTTTTAAAGGTAAAAAAGGCTCAATACATAGTTTACAGCCCAAGGTTGTATCCAAATCCATTTTATATGCCGCTTTAACCATGGGAATAACTTTACACACCAAACATTTCCAGAAAGTATGCCTAAGGGGTGGCAAATCGGTTGTCTGAGCTAAAATGGGTTGAATCCATAAATGGGTCATTTGCTCAACCATGCCCATAGCCTACTTGGCTAAAATGAGTTGGGTCAAGATGAGCTAAACGATGGGTCATAGCCAGAGCGGATCTATGATTTCTAGAACATGGGTGCACAACTTCAAAAAAAAAAAAGAGAAAAAAGAGAGTAGTAAGTAGGAATTGATCCCTAGACCTTGGGGTACAAAACTCAACATTGAACCAAATACACCATTCAAGTTTTTTGGAGTATGAGAGTCAACAGAGAATATAAAAACAATTCAAGAATATGTACAAAAAATATCTAATTTGCAGAGAGACCATGCGTTCACGCGCAACATAATTTGGGCCTACATTCGCCCCTCGCCACAGCCCAACCCGCCCAACTTGATACACGTTTTGTTCTTTGCTTTTAAAGATATCAATAAACATTCTCAACCGAATATCCACAAACAGATCTCCATATCTATTACTTGTAGTAAAAAGTTAGTCCTAAATGGTTACAATTTAGAAATATTTGGAATTTTTCCTTGGTGATGTTTGTAGTTTGAATTGAGCATTTAAATAAATGATTTGTTTGTCTGACATCAATTCTATTGATGATATACATTTAAAATATATGTAGACTTATAATTTGGGACAAAACTATAATTGGTCAAAATCCTATTTAATGCATATAACTTTTATTTTTTGAGAATGATTAATGCATATAACTTTTATGTATCTTGCATTTAATATTGATGTGTAAAAATCATATTTATTTATTTTGGTTTCCCGTTTGATGCCAGGTACCTACATTGGAGCCAAACTAAACTCCGATTTGTGCCCGAAAGTCCCACATTGGGGATACAGTGCTCTCTAACAGCACTAACAAAGAAGACTCCATACCCTAGAGGTCTTGGTTTCACCACAACCCTTGCTAGTGTAAAAATCATAATTGATTCCTATTCAAATTGATATTCGTTAGAAGAAATAAAATAAATCTAAAATAGTTTAAGTTAGTAAAGATTTAATGTTGATTTTAAATTATTAAATATTAAAAAATAATTGAATGATAAACTTGTCCAACAAAAATATGGTTTTTAAAGAGTAAAAGAAAGACATTATTTCTCTTTCTTTTACCAAAATCACCCTATAAGGTAAGACCGTACCGAAATATAGAATTGCCTAAGAGCCCGTTTGGATTGGCTTATAAAAAGTAGTTTTTAAGTCAAAAATAAAAAGTTGAACTGAAATGATTTTTAAGTCAAAAAATAAAAAGTAGGGGGAGACCTACTTTTGGTTTTTGACTTATTTAAAGTCATTTTTAACTTATTTAAGTCATTTTTAACCTTGTCAAACACTTCTTTATTAATTTTAAGTCATTATTTACTTATTTTAAGTTATTTTTTATATTTGCCAAAACACTTTTTGAAGTCTAAAACTGACTTTAAAGTAGGTTTGACCAACTTTTAAGCCAATCCAAACACCTTCTAAATAGGCAACTCCTTCAACTAATTTTCTTAACAAAAAATGGAAAAAGATGCTCATTCATATCCCAGCAAATAAATATATAAATTATAAGTCAGGCATTTAAAATATTGATGGTGATTATCATTATATTCAATATGAAACATATATCTATTCCTGACATTTTCAATCTTAATAGTTGTATAGACTTTGAATTAATAAATTTATTCTAATATGACTTGACCAAAAACAAACATCTAATATATGATGAAAGTAAATAGGACTTCCTATTAAGCCATTGAAAAGGTCAAAAAACTTTTAAATAAATTTAAAAAAAGTAATACCATCATTAATTATATGTTGCATAAAATCTCCACATAGTGACATTTTTCTTTTATTAATTGACTTAAAAGGTCAAAAAAAATACAGGGAAATATACCCAAAAAAAAAAGATGATGAAAGTAAATAGGACTTCCTATTAAGCCATTGAAAAGGTCAAAGAACTTAAATAAATTTAAAAAAAGTAATACCATCATTAATTATATGTTGCATAAAATCTCCACATAGTGACATTCTTCTTTTATTAATTGACTTAAAAGGTCAAAAAAAATAGAAGTCATAAAGATAATCCAAATGATGACAACTTGACATTTATCTTGGATAATCATGAGTTGAACTCTAATTATTGACATTGAAGTTTGAAAAATACCCTTCATGATGGCCCAATGGTTTGGGCTTGGGACTTCCATTTTGGGGGTCCCAAGTTCAAAACCCTTTGCCGACAAAAGCAATAGGTTTGCCTTCTAGGTGGAGCTCGTAGCACCGGGATTGCCTAGTGTATATCACCGCTCATGTGTGGTTTGCGAGCTATTGCATAAAAGCGGGGTCTTACCATGTGCACACCCAAAGGATAGCAACTATCGATTTCCTTTGTCTTCAAAAAAAAATGAAAAATGATGGGTTGAGTTTGGGCTTAGCTTCCGTCATGGGTTAAAATGAGTTGAGTAGAACGTAACTCATTTGTATGTAGCCCATGCCCAAACCATTCAAAACATGTGCGGACCAAATGGGTTTGGGCCTAATTTGACACCCCTATGTCTAATACACACCATTTTTATGTTTCATCACTTCCCTTTGATAAGTGTATTTCACACACCAATCACAACCCAAAACATTTCTATAGAGAAAAAGAAATACTTCAGAAATTGTAAAAAGATCAAAAATTATAATTAAATATTATTCTTCCACATTCTTCTTCTTCTTCCTCACTTTGAAATAGACAAATCTATTTAAAGGAAACTAATCTGGGAACCATTTGGATTGTTTCTTCTCCTCCTCTTGGCCATTAAATTATATTGTTATTACCAATTTCGAGAAAATTTTCCCACTCCAATGACTCCCATTGTCAAGGGGTGTGTAAAGGGGATTTGAGTACACAGCATTTTTGGGTGGGTGGGGGAGGGGAGTTAAACTATGTATTAAGCATGGAAAAAAATACTGACAAGTCAAAATGCAGCATACATTCTAAGTATTGTGATAAATCATAACTCTTTTTTCAATCAGTTAGGCAGAACCACAAAAAGTAATTGCTGTTAACTCGAATCAGAAGCTTCAGTACCTCTGGGGCAGCATAGTTTGGGCTTCCGCAACTTGTCTTCAGAAAATGACCATCGCGCATGATATTGCTCAAACCAAAATCTGCGATCTTCACATTCCATTTGGAGTCCAGAAGGAGGTTTTCAGGCTTAAGGTCTCTATGAACCACCATGTTTCTATGGCAGTACTCCACACCAGAAATTATCTGTTTTTTAGAAGAATTAGAATACCATAACTACTTTAAAATAGTTAAACAGCATGAAAAAACTCATTCAAGGAAGTGGCATATCCACCTGCTGAAAAAAGTTACGAGCTTCATCCTCCTGCAATCTGCCCTTCTCAACAATGTAATCAAATAACTCGCCAGATTTCACATACTCCATCACAACATATATATCTGATGGTGTCTCTATGACCTCATAAAGCCGTATAATATGAGGATGCATGAACAATCTCAATATTTTGATTTCTCTACGGACTGCAGAATGTCAGCAATATAAAACTCTTAACACAGTCTCTACATCCATAAACAGGAACAAAAAAATATACAATTGTAGCCTAGAACCAAGAGCAAGCAATGGCCAATCATTCAGAACAAAAATCATCCTCCATCAAGGTATATCCTACTGGGCACTAGTCTAATCAAACCACAAACACCTAGAGATGAACAAAAATTTCATATATGGAGTTCAATGCAACTTTTGAGTGAAAAAGAATCAAAGATTATCGTTTAAATTAAAGTAGAAGAAAAATTCAACCACATTCAAATCAATTGACAATCTAATCATCCATTTATATAGGTTCCAGGTCAGATAGAACAGAAAAAAACAAATATTAAAAGGAACAAACAGGCCAAACATTAGGTTAAACATCAATCTTCATCTTGCAAGATTCAGTTTGTCCTTCTTCAAACCTCACCACTTCTTACCCTTTTTACCTTAAAAATTAGGGGTAAAAAGGAGAAACGATGTTCATATACTTTGGATAGTAAGGGAGAATGTGACTGCACTCTCTAACTCCTATACCTTTCTCCTCCATGTCCATATTCCTGATTTTTCGACGATTAAGAATCTTGACAGCAACTTTGTGCCCTGTTAACGTATGTTCAGCTATTTTAACTTTGCCGAACGATCCAATGCCAAGTGTTTTCCCGAGTTTATAGTTCCGTAAAAATGAGTCAACACTGCTGGTGCCCTGCACTGCTGTTCCGTCCATTTTCCTATCAACAAGAGAAAATTAGAGGCGAATTAGATTTAGAAAAGGCACAAAAAAACACTCCAAAAGGTACCTCCGCCTGTAATAACACTCAAAAAGAAAAATTTTATAGCTAGATTTGTTTTAGAAAGGTAAAGTTATATTCTTCAGCGTTAAGAATATGTTGGCTACCTCCAATTACTAGCTAGTACCATAATTAATTGCTAGATTTGAGTAATAAATTTGAGATTATTTTCAAAATGGGTTCTTCCTTGGAAGCGAAGGTACTCCGAAAGCACAATGCTAAGTTGCTCGGATTCGGGTGCGGGCAATTGATACGGGTGCGGATCTGACAGTTAGATTCATCATCACATAAATTTTAGGATTTGGCGGTATGGATCCAATTACGGATACGGGTGCTGAGATATGCCAATAAATGTAGATTATGACATATAAAGAATATTTTTTGATTAATTAAAGCTATTGAACTAGAAGTTCAGTCATAAATGTGGTCAAAGTACTCCCAAGGTAAATTAACCAAATCCGGTGCGGATCCCACACCTACGTCGTGTTGAAACGTGTGTGGCTAGGATTTTGAAGAATCCGAGCAACATAGGCACAATGCACAACTGCCTAACTCATCTACCAAAAGTTGCATATACTAGTATCTGTAGGGAGCTTAATTGTCTCAAGTGACAGCACGATAGTAAGCCATCAAAACGCAACTTCCCTTTGCCGGTGCTGCGGGGGTGCCAAAGATTGCATTTATAAAACAACATATATACCTTTCTCTTTCCATGATAACTAAAGAGGGAGAATTTTGAAGGCCTAAAAGGTACATAAATAATGTCTTTTCAAATAAAATTAATCGTCAATAATGTCTAATCTGTAATTGGATTGTAATCTCCCTATAGTAATTTCTTTTTGCCAATAAGTTGGTATATATTTCCAAAATTTACAACTCACCAACAGGTATCGATAGACACCCTCTTTAACACACTAGTAAGAATAATACCAACATATACATTAAACACAGACCCAAATGCTAATGAGGAGCCAAACCTAAGGCATCATGATCTCACTATCTGTCACAAAGCTTCAATTACCCCACCCCCACCCCTATGCTAAAATTGGCACATTTTATCTCTCAAATTCTCAAAAAATCGACAGAGAAATTCTCAAAAAATCGACAGAGAAATTCTCAATAAACAGTACCCACACCCTAAAAAAAAATGAAAAGGAGCTAACTTGATAAAGAAATTCACAACCCCATAGTCAAATATCGAATTAATCCCCAACCCCACCCCGTCTATAACCCTAAATGCCGAAAAACAATCAAATCCCATAACCCCAAAACCGAATCTTGAAATTACCCAATTATCTAACCCCCAACCGGTCATATTCTTGAAAAAAACCCTAGCAAGAACAGATCTGATAAATATTGATAGAAAATAATTTTTTCACCAATAAAAACGAAATCAAACATGCAAACCCACCTGGCAGAAGCTAAACCCCAAGAAGCAGATTGAAGAAATTCAACAACAAAATATGAAAATTGGGAAAATCAAGCGATTATCTTCAACATTTGGTGATGAAAGAGAGAGTATCAATGGCCTCCTGGAATACAGGGGGGGAGAAGTTGAGGCCAGTCGTGGGGTAGAGGAGATTCGGGGGGTGGGGTGGGGGGTAAGGATGGCTGCAGAAGCACAAGAATGGAGTTCACTGATTTTTGATTCTGTTAATTTTTCCCCCCTGGTATTCACAGAAAAAAAACTTCTTAAAAATACTAGAAACTAATTATTGATAATAATTAATTAATTAAATTAAATTTGATTAAATTAATTAGATTCTAGTTATAGAATTAAACAATTTTTAAAAAAAAAAGATTCTATATTTTATTATTTATAACCTAAAATAAATTATGATTACAATTCTAAAAATTGTTGTCTTGACAGAATCAAACCTTTGATGTTTTCCTTCCACAGAATCTGCTACAGCTAACCAGTAGTGTGCCTTTTTGGGCCAAAGTGGTCCATATAAAAAAAAAAATGTGATGTGATGTGTTCAATTTTAATTGTTTTTTGAAAAAATAGCAATTAAAGAAGAGCAAATACATGTGCTACTTTAGAAAGTTAGATCATTATTTTCATTTAGCAACCTTTGAGTATTATTATTATTATTATTATTATTATTATTATTATTATTATTATTATTATTATGTATGATCAACTCTGCGATCAGTTGTTCGAATCAATAGGTCTTAAATTGTTCATTTGAAAAAATTGAAATCTTTCTTATTGGACGATCATGATACTTCCCAAAGTATATATTTATTTATTTTTATCACATGAAAAATTATACTTGTTACTCTTTGAGTGTGCTATAAATTTTTATTTTATACAATGATTGACAAATCAAACAAGAGAAATAATCAACCGTAGACAAGCTCAATTCGACGAGCTCAATGGATACTATATATTTTAATTTTTGACATTTAATACTTTGATTCTATTTTTAAGAATACGCGTTCAATTTTGATTTTTGATTTTTTAATTATTTATATCCATTGAAGTTTATTTCGATCAATTTGATTTGAATTTTTTATGTAAAAACTTTGTACAATAAAGTTATTGTTGATTTACTCCTAAGTTGAAAATTAAAACAGAAATACATCATTCTCATAATAAATTTGCCAAAGAAAACTTCCTCATCTTTAATGTAATCAAAATAATACAGTTAGCAATAATTGGGTCACTCAACAATGTAAAAGAACACATCCAAAAAATATTTAATGAGATGAAAAAGTATATTCAATTAGAATTTACAACAATATAAATTTATACAATAAATACAATAAAATGTCAAATTTGAAGTAGCAATTTTATCTGTGACTTCTCTTTTCATGTCGAAAGATCATGTTTAACTCTCACATATGTCCATCTTCCGTTATTCTTTAAAATGTACAAGTTAATCTCTGAAACATGCAAGGATTATACTAAAAAATTTATTCACGCTCATATTTGAAGAAATTCGTAAATAAATCAGTAACTTCTCACTGTTAACATCAAATTAATTATATATTTCATATATTTTCAAGATAATTTAATGCAATTACATATAGGAGTGTCAAGATGTAATCATCTTTTATGGAAAAAAAATTAATTGAATTATCTTTTCAAAACATTCATGAGATCAAATGTATGTGCACGATCATAAAAATACTTTATTGATATCACGAAAATTGCATAGATTATTAGATTTATTATATTGCATGCATGTGTTGTGGTCTTAATTTATTTCTAGTAATTCTTGTTCATTTATCTTTGCATTCGCAGGGGACTTTTTAATATTATTCTTTTTCATTATGCAAATAATTAATAAATAACATTGTATACTCTCCACAATTAATTTATACAATATTTCTAATTCATAAATATATATAAAATGCGAGAATTAAGTTATTTTTCATAAATAATTCACATTTATTCAAATTAATAAAATTTGTAGTTTATAACTTTGATAATGAAAAGATATTTACTTCTCAAAAGATTTGAAGTTACTTGTCTTTATGACTTTTTATAACTAAAGAAAAATAAATGTTTTATTATATTAATTATATAAGGCTTCTTACTTCTTTTTTAATAGATGAAAATGTCGATAATATGCTTATCTAGAAGCATAATTCTTTAACTTAAGAGACATCAATTCTCTCATTATCTCAAATAACTATTTTTATCTTATGGGAATCATTTTTACAAACTTCAAACTTTTAGCTAGATTTCGAAACTAAAAAGGTTTGTCAAAAATTTGAAAAGAATATATTAATTTTTTAATCTAAAAGGCAAAATCGCTTTTGATGGAGCATTTTTCTTCTAATAAAATTTACGTGTTAATTCTTTTTAAAAAATACAAAAATCGTTGACATAAAAAAAAATCTTTTTTCCTTAGAACGCTGCTACGGCAGCAATTTGTCAAAAAAAAAATTAACAAATGTTGAGTAGGCAAACCAAATGTTGGAGCAAAATGCCTGTCTCTTAATAACTTTTGCAATCAGAGCGATATTAAAAAAATCATGGTATCATTTTGTCAAAAAAAATTGCTCCGTCAGGAGCGATTTTGCTCTTTTGATTTTTTTTTTTAAAAAAATTGATAAACCCTTTCAGAATTTTTGAAATTTTTTTTACCCTTTCGACTCTTGACTCCTTTTAGCTAGGGCCTGACAGTGCACATATTTTGTTGTAATTATGGAATCTTGGGAGCGATCGGCTTAATTTGCATTTTTATCGGATCAAAATTGCTTTCAATGTAATTACTTGTTTGACAGTATATTTATAAAAAATTATTTACTGTTTAATAATTCATGTCTAATATTGATCTTATAGTTACTTTTTCGTAATATGTATAACTTAATTCTAACATAACTTATGACTTTACAATTATTTGTTTTCTTGTCATATGGGAATCGTTTCAATGCAATTGCTTGTATGACGACGTATTTTTAAAAAGTGCTTGTATGATAACCTGTTTGTAAAAAGGTGTTTACTGTTTGATAATTCATGTCTAGTATTATTATCTAACACGCATAACTTAGTTCCAATATAACGTGTAAAAAAACATAATAATTTCAATATCAAAACCCACACATTATATTATAATAAACATAAATTTAATTCATACAAAACTTATGCTACATAACTTAATTTAAAAATTAATTTGTGCCTTTTTCATTTTTCTTTGTTGAGCTTTAATTTTACATGAGAATTTTTTTTTACTTCCACCTTTCATCTCAATTCTTTAAATCAATGATATTCACAAAACTTCCATTTTTTCCCCTTTTGTTTCCTCTTATTTGTAGTTTTGATGTAATCGTGGGTTACATTTAAGTAATTGTTCAAAGCACATGCTTTCGTCGGAACTCATATAGACACAATAACGTTCAATATAAATTTTACTAGCTAGATTAAAATTTTGACCAACTCTGTTTTTCTTGATAGTCGACCTATATAAATGGTGTATAAAGATGGTATCAATAGTGTGTATACATTAGATACTAGTTACACACTTATTATACACAAAACATATAATAATGATACATTTTTTTATACAAATAGTCAAACACTATGGAAATACATTGTCTATATAACAATGATGCCATTTTTATATGCATGATACATTTTCTATACAAGAATAATATAATTTATAAACATTTGCAGAAATTAGTTGGAAAAGAGGGGAAAATTATGCGAAATGGCAACTATTTAGATTATAGTTTTGTTCTTTTTTAATATGTAGCTGTTGTTTCTCGCTTTTTTGCTATTCGGTTCCTAATTATATGAACCTAGAATTTGTATAATTCAGTTCCTAATTGTATAAATTCATAATTTGTATAATCCATTTTCTGATTGTATAATTTTAGAATTTGTATATTCCTACCCTAGCTATTTTTATACAATTTATGAAAAATTCATAATAAATTACTTTATTCGTATATTAAAAAGTGAAAACTACAAGAGAAATATACAGACCACAACTTCCATTTCTATACATTTTTCCTGGTTGTATATTTGTAAGTGAAATATACAAACCACGACCTCCATAGCAAATAAAATTATAATTAATGAGCGCAATTACTGAAATTATAGTTATAGAACCTTATTATACGTATTATCATTGTTATTTATTTAAAAAAAAGGCTATGAAATAAAATTTATCAAAGGCAAAAAATTATTTTTTAAGCAAAATGACCATAAATGTCTTTGTTCATAAGAAAGTCACATGTCAGCAAGATGTGAGGTCAGAAACAGATTTTAAGCAGCCCAGCCCACAGGCCCATATTGTAGTTTGTATATGGATCTCTAGTAATGGGCTAACAAAGCCCATTATCCAATATTCCTAATTCGAAACTTAATCCAAGGCTTATACACATGTAATTGTCCAATAAGACGAATCTTATCGTTTTGTACTCATTCTGTTCAATAATATTTGTTCACTATTGACTTTGCACACTTTTTAAGAAAATATAGATAGCGTGATAATTTTATCATATCACCCTTTGGATATAATAAATACAATATATTGAAAATGTAATAGGAAAATGACCATAATTAGTGATAAAGATAAATAAGAAACGAAATATAAAATTACCCATTAACTTTATAAAGTGGATAAGTATTATCGAATATCTTAAAATAGCATAGTGAACGACTATTGTAAGACGGATGAAGGAATAGATTATTTAAGGAAAGATAACACAAAGTATTTATTATTTTATGATACTTAATAGTTACACAATCTCACATGACATCTTGCCATTTCAGAGTAAAAATTATTGCCAATAGGTTTCGTTAATTTTGATATATTCAGTTTCATCGAGTTGACAAATGATTTTTTTTTTTAATTTAGATTTTTAGTATTTGATTTTTGTATTTGATTTAGTAAAGAGATATTTCAAAAATATTTACGTATAATTTAGATAAATATTATATCAGAGTGGGGCTGTGGGGGTATGAGCTAGCTATATGAGGGGTAGAGATCGGTAGTCAAGGCAGACACACCTGACCAAAGTGGTGTCAAGTAGGGGTGGGTGTTTGGTTCTTCGATCGGTTTAATCAAATTTTAATTTGATATTTGATTTTTAAAAAGTGTGCATCATAGTTTATATCAAACTAGATCGATTTAATTCGATTTTTTCTACTTCGATTCGGTTCAGTTTGATAATTTTAAATTGATTTTTCGATGTGAATAAAAATAAAGATGAAATATGATAAAGTGTTAAGAGTTTTATCACGTGTTTGATAAAAATCAAGAAGGTAGGTGATTTTTAGGAAAACATTTTACTGTTGTCATTTAAAAATTGAAAATTTAAAAGGATCATGTAAATATTTTGAGTCAAAATTCAAAATGCATAAGTATTATTAATTAAGCAATATAATTTAAATATTTTTAAATTAATTAAATAAAACTTCGGTTCTTCGGTGCACCGTAGTTTCCATCAGCGTGATACCTTAAGAGGAAAACATTTTACCGTTGTCATTTAAAAATTGAAAATTTGAAAGGGCCGTGTAAATATTTTGAGTCAAAATCCAAAAATGTATAAGTATTATTGATTAAGCAATATAATTTAAATATTTTTAAATTAATTAAATAAAACTTTTCGGTGCACCGTAGTTTCGAAACTCTTACACCGTACTCCAAACCGAAGTTTCAAAAAAAAATTGACACCGAATCGAAATACCAAAGAATCGATATCAGAAAACCGAATTTTTTCAGTTCGACTCAATTTTTTGATTTTTCGATATTTATGTACCCCGTGTCAAGTAACACCCTTTCTTCCTAAAATAATGTTAGATACATAGAGATTAATTTTTTGTTTGATAAATATATAAACACAAATATTAATAACTCTTGGTACAAAATTAAATATTTAATTTAATGATTAAAATATTACAAAAGTTCTATGAAATTGTGTACTCTAATCCTACTATCTAATATTCATCAATGATGAGGAAGAAGACAATCATGCGCATTATTAATTCTGAAAAATATTTTATTAGGTAAAGGAACTTATTTTCCTAAATAAAAATTTTAATTTCCAAAAATAATAATAATAATATCAATAATAATAATAATATTTTGATCAAGAATATTGCAAAACCTTGTAAATTTCTAAGATTCATAAATTTGACAATTATGAAACTATCGATCGGTCGAGTGCAATATATAAATATTCTTTAATCAGGTTAAAAAATTTATTTATCTAAAAAAAATATTTTTCTTTAAAATTATTGACTAATCAAATATGAAAAAATTGATTAGTGTAATTTGTTTTGGATAGTATACATGCATGCAAAGATCCAAATTATGTAGTGAAGTAATTGTTGTTCAAATAATCACCGTTGAATATGTTGGAATACGAGTTTAGATATAATCATTTTAAAACTATGTTCTTGGATCTTGTCCAATGCAATTATTAACTTAATCTTTTTTAATTATGTCCTTTCACGCTAAGAAGTTAACGATCAAGAGGAGCAGATTCAACAATATAGAGTCCGAAACTCAAAGGGTAGAAATTTTTTACAAAAATTCCAAAACGGTATATAAAATTTTATATGTTACCAAAACGGTAAAATCGCTGCAGGAGCAGCGATTTACAAAGTAAAATCGCTGCTCCGGCAGCGATTTATTTTTTAAAAAAATATTTTTTTTTAATTAAAACGCTGCTAGGGCCACGATTATTTAAAGAAAAAAATTTCCTTATTAATCGCTGCACGAAGCTTTTTTTTTTAAAAAAATATTAAAATTTTTTAATACAGCGATTTTATATTAAAAAAAATTCTAATATTTTTTAAAATTTAAATATATAACTTATAGGAAAAATTTTATTAAATCGCAAAAATGTTAATACCGTTTTGATTAATATAAAATTAAAAAAAAAATTATTAAATCGCAAAAATGTTAATACAGCGATTTTATATATATAAAAAAATTATAATATTTTTTAAAATTTTAAAAATTATAAGAAATAAATAACTTATAAGAAAAATTATTAAAATTTTAAAAAATATTATAATTTTTTTATATATATAAAATCGCTGTATTAACATTTTTGCGATTTAATAATTTTTTTTAATTTTATATTAATCAAAACGGTATTAACATTTTTGCGATTTAATAAAATTTTTCTTATAAGTTATATATTTAAATTTTAAAAAATATTATAATTTTTTTTAATATAAAATCGCTGTATTAAAAAATTTTAATATTTTTTTTTTAAAAAAAAGCTTCGTGCAGCGATTTAATAAGGAATTTTTTTTCTTTAAATAAATCGTGGCCCTAGCAGCGTTTTAATAAAAAAAAATATTTTTTTAAAAAATAAATCGCTGCCCGTAGCAGCGATTTATGTATAATTTTTTTTTTTTTTATAAATCGCTGCCCCGGCAGCGATTTATTTAAAAGAAAGGCAGCGATTCATTTTTTTATTAAAAAAATTTTTTTTTTGCTAAATCGCTGCCGGAGCAGCGATTTTACTTTGTAAATCGCTGCTCCTGCAGCGATTTTACCGTTTTGGTAACATATAAAATTTTATATACCGTTTTGGAATTTTTGTAAAAAATTTCTACCCTTTGAGTTTCGGACACTCCAACAATATATATACGGTATTGCTGAATATCGTATCAAATCAAAGTTTAATTGATTATTTGTTTGAATTATCAAATCGAAATTTAAAAATTTGATATTTGATATCAATTTTTAATTACTAATTAACAAATTATTGAACTTTAAATTTGAGAAATTCAAATCGAATATCGAACCCCCACTCTTATACCAACAAGTTTTTTTTAATTAAGGGGTAAATTAAAAAAATTATCTTCTGATATAGAATTTTGTAAACGCCGTACAAAATAGAAAAATAATCGGTTAATATACGACGAAAGGAATACTATTTTTCAATAAAAAATATTCAGTGATTATTTACGTAAATATACTGAATATTTTATTGAATTAATAAAGGAAAAAATAATAATATTTTATAGAGAAGAATTAGGATGTTTTATTAACGCTGAAAAAAAAATTATGATTAGGTCCATCAATTTTATTTTATATGTCATTTTTTTATAAATAGATAAATCACAATACTTATTATTTTATAAAATTTATGCATAAATTACTATATTTTTATTTATTATACTTTTAATAGAATAATTAATTAATCTTATCATTTATCAATAAAATTGACTTAAAAAGATATTATGAGTATTATGATTATAATTGATTAAAAGCCTAGAGAATATAACAGGTTATCCATCCACATGATGAGCCTGTGTTAATTTGATAATTCCCAAATATTCCAAATCCTACCTTTATTCAAAACCTATTGGTGTATATTTGTGTTACGTATTCGATTTATAGTTTATTTTATTTAGAGTTATGATCTATTAGAAATAATTCAAAGACGATAAGATTAAGTCCGTTCTTTTTAATTAGAGTTAAAGAGTCAAAATTATCTTTAAATTATTTCAATTAAGTTTCATATTTGAACTATATGTATTGCGAGTGTGAGCTATTTACTTGAGCTATCACCTTATCATTAGCTAAACACACCTAGATATTGACTAGACCGGATGTTGCGGGCTTAGGTTCGTGGGTTCGGACAAAGCCTATAACTTCTTGGTATATTCACTACAACAAAAATAACTTTCAGCGACATTAGATATTGACACTTATAAAGAGTGTCAAAGTCTTTACCGGCATCAGTTAAGTGTCAATTAAACCAATGCCGCTAAAGACTTTAGGGACACATAGAAAGAGTGACAATTGCAGATAAAAATACATATTAAGCGGCAATTAAGAATTAAATGCCATTAATAATCATTTTTGTTGTAGTGATTCTATATTTGTAATGAAATAAATATATGCTCCCTCTGTCTCAATTTATATGATACTTCATGTTTTTAGAGTCAAACAATTTAAGTTTGATTGGAAATTTACGCATGAAATCTTCATTTTTATAAAATAAAATTTATATATTTGTAAACTATGTAAAAGGTACTATGAATCACAATAATTGATAATTCAAAATGTTTAAAAGATCTATAAAAAATTTACGGTCAATGATAGACTTGTTTAACTCTAGAGATCAGAAATGTGACATATAAAATGAGACGGAGAGAGTATGTACACTAACTTGCGAAATCCTCTAACAAAACTAATTGATAGCTTAATGGTAAGGAAAGGATTGTAGACTATGAACAAATCCAAATTCAAATCCTTTTAAAGGAAACTTAGAACGTATTCCTAAACTTTTAATTTGACTCTGCCTTTTATTTGTAGGTGCACTATTTTTTCCATAAAATTTCTTGACATAGTCATATATAACGACTCTTTTGCTATTTTTAAAAAAATATAGTTTGATTAGTTTATTTATAATCCTAAACTCTCTCCTTTCAAGTCGGAGATATTAATTCCATCGTAATAGAGACAAGACCACAACTAACAAAATGGAGAAAAAGTTTATGAATGTCAGAATAAATTAATTTCTTATAATTTTAACTTTAATTTATTTAAATTTGCCGGTGAAATTATTTTTCCCAAATGAAGTGTATTTTGCTATTTTTTAGGTGATAATTTAGATAGAAAATTCATAATATCAAGACTTAATTCAATTATCAAACTGAAAAATCTGATATAATTTAAGTATATTAATGATCCTTTTTTAACTCCTCAAACCATGTACATACTCATGAGAGAGAATAAAAAAACGTAAGTTAAAATTGTTTCAATTATATTTCATATGTTAAATGACTTTTTCTTACGCCGTTTAGGCAATTTGACTACAAATTACAATTTAGTAATTTTTATGATACTTAGATAAAGTTAAATGAAATTCTTATCATATAAAAATTATTTAATAATTTTGATTATTAAACTAAATTAAAATTAAATGACGAGTTGAATGATGTTTTATTTCAAATACAGTCTAGTGTTTTAATTTATAAGGAGACACAATTTAATGTTATGTTATATATCTTGTTGTTCACTTAATTGGTTAGTTAAATACTTTAAATTCTCTGAAGTTTTAATTTCATGATCTCATAATTAATATTTATTTTTGTTCGATCGATCTGATGATCACATCCCATAATAAATCTTGAAATCGTGTATATACATTAACTTTATGCACATTCAAGGTTTAAGCTTTATAAGCTTTTTAATCTTAATAGAATAACAGATAAATTTAAATTAGGCTAATTAACTTTTTCAAAAAAATATAATGTAAATTACAAATAAGTATTATGATGGAGTGGTAATTAGTAATTCTTTAACCTTATAAAAATTTCATGTATGAGTCCCTCAAGTACGTAATCGTCTTTTTTGAGTAGTGTTTTACCTCATAATACGAGACTTTCCATCTAGGGTCCATTACAAAAAATCGAAAAAAATAAAATTTGATTAATTGCATGAGCTTAGAGGCAAATCTAAGTGGGGATTCATGTTTTTTCATAGATCTTATATTTGTATTAGAAAATTAAATAAATATATTTATATTAACATGTAAACTTCAAACAATATTACTTTAAAATTCCTAACTCCTAACTTTAGCTCTGCATCAGGGCATCTGCACCATGAGGTCTCTGTATAGATTTAAGTGGTTTATATAAGGGATAATTGTATATAATAGCAAATTAATAATCTAAAACAAATGGAGTAGCTAAAGTTTGATCTAATTGTGCTCCATAGCAAACATTAGCCAAAATTTGTCAGTCGTCTCTCTCTCAAAAATCTCGCTCGCCACTCTCCCATTCTCGCTCCAATCTTTCGCTCATTTCCTCACTTTCTACACAAACACAAGTGTACAAATACTGTTTCTATTTGTATAAAGCAGAGAAAATTGTATATATAATATATATATATATATTTTTTTTTTCCCCCCTTTCTCCCTCTTCCAGATCTCGCTCGCAACCCTCGCCTATCTCACTTATACAAACATAAGCGAAATGTATAAATTGTGTTTCTGTTTGTATAAAGCGTGAGAAAATTGTATATACAAATGCAAGTACATATATTTTCGTCCTATACACTTATAATTATACAATAAAAATGTTCCTCTGCACAGTTTCTTTTGCCTTTCTCTCTTTCTCGTTTTATACAAATTCAAATTGTACAAATTTCTCTCTTTCTCGTTTTAATCAATTCGATTCAATTGTATATCCCCTGTCCAAGTCTCTTTTATTTTTCTCTACCTCATTTTATATAAGTTCAAATTGTATATAATCGTTATATACACTTATAATCATACAATTCGTTCTATACACATCGTTTATACAATTCTCTGCCCAAGTGTCTTTCTCTTTATCGTTTTATACACTTCGTTTTATACAATTCACTTCAACTGTATATATATAACGAATTATACAGTTTCTATATTTGTTATGGAGCGAAATTATGCAAACTTTGCTATAACATACAAATATAAATTTTTTATTTGCTATATGTGAAAATTGTCTTTATATAATTTGGGTCCAATAATGTTTGTTGGAATAAAAATATAATTACAAGTATATATATAAAATTTAAAGTTATTTATTTGACTTTGGGCTGCCTTGAATTTAGGGTGTAACATGCATGGCTATACGCACATGCGTGGTTTTATTTCTTGGCTGAATGAAAAATGATTTTAGCTTTTAGAATGTACATGTGCTCACAAAGTCAATGTAAATGGCAAAATCAATAAAAGTGTACTCTTAGTCAATATATCGAATTTAAGACACTTTATTAATTAAAATTAAGATATTTATTGATTAAAATTTAAGACACTTTATTAATTCAAATTATATAAAATTAAGATATTTATATTAAATAAATTAAATTTGAATTCATTAATGCCGAATTTTGAATTTGTCTATTTTATTTTATTACATACGATGCAATAAAGGGGCGAAACAAATTTGAATTTAGATCGGAGTGAATTCATTAATTTCATCAATAAGGATTGTGATAGAATGATAAGTACTCCATCTTTAATTAAAAGGCTTTGGGTTCGAGTTCTTTTTTACTCTAATTTTTTTTTTTAAAAAATATTCATAATGATTAAATTGTATATGATCTTTTTTCAACAATTTCATTTATTTTCGATAATGATTTTAAATAGTAGATTTTTCATCTATCTCCATCATTGATTGTAATTATGTACATCATTTAATGAATGACAAATATAGAATCAGATGATATTACTCTAATCCAATGAATTCTTGGTAGTCCAACATTAATTTGCCATAATCAACTTGGGAAGTGCTTAAAAATTACCAATATATATATATTTTTTTTTAAAATAAACTAATTTCTTTTTCAAGTATTAGTTAAAAATTATTTAAGTTTAAAAGATAAAAATATTTTAAAAATAAAATAACATAGATAAAATATCATTCTGATCAAATATGTTTTGCCAAAACAATTATTTCAATTAACTTCAATTACTTTCTTCGTCCATTTGTTTGTTGTACTATTTTAATTGGAGTACTAAAAAGAAAAGAGAAAAAAACTCTTAAAATTTTGCAAATTCTCAAATATAAATATGTAGTATATATGAAAATATTTTTTAAGTTGTTAATAATATATCATATAAAAGATTTAAATTATCAAAAATATTTTCTTTAATATAGAATAAAAAATAATTAAATAAAACTGAGAGTAATTCGTTTCGTCACAGGAACGAACTCTAGACCGAAAGAATGTCAGGTGACGTTAGGAAAACCAATAGTTGTTTGGTGTAAGGTAGAAGACAAATTATTTATATGTAAAAATTAATATGATATTTGATTTATAATTTAAAAATATTTATATATATATATTACAAAAGCTTATATATATTTTATAAAAGTAGGATAACTAATACTTTGGTGTACTTAGGTAAGTTAAAATTTGTGGCTATTTTTTTTTATGACAAGGAAAATTCGCAGTCGCTATTATTTGGGTGCGCATAGTGTAAAATCTCTGTGTCTATGTAATAGCTCGCAAATCACATAGGATAGGTAACCCGCACTAAACAAGTTTGGTGCAACGAGCTCGTCCTAGAAGGCATACCATACCTCTTGCTTTTCCTGACAAAGGATTTCGAACTTGAGACCTCCAATATGAAAGTTTTAAGTCCAAACCACTGATCTACCCGAAGGATCAAATTTGTAGATATTATTACAATAAATGAAGTTTTTTTTCTTCCTTTTTTCAACAATAAAGATAACTTTTGTTTAGCTGATTCAGTGCTATTTGATATTCATATAAGAATCCAAATTTTTTTAAATTTACACCGAATAGGGTGTTATTCAAGACGAACATTTTTCTATCAAAGATTTTTTTTTCACATTCAAAAAATATATTTAAGAGAAAAAATAATATCACCAACTAGATCATATCTTTAACGATAACGATAAAAGATAATTGATACTCTACGGAGTATATATATATATATATATTCTTTTTTAAAAAAAAAAATAAAGAAATTAATTACGTTAATAATACCTCGACAGTGTTTGGTGGGGCAGAGAAATGGACGGAGGGTTGTAATAATGATTTTGTTTTTGAAGACAACCAGACGCACCTTTTTTTAAAAATTTAAAATACTATAAATATCAATAAACAAACACTCGCACGCACTCTCAGAAAATTACGTCAAATTACCATCTTATCCTTCTTCTTCCTCCTCTCAATTCTCTCTGTTTTTCTTTTTTTTTTCAGAAAAAAATTTCCACAAAAACAAATCCAAAAGAGCTTGGATCCGACCCGTTTGGACCCATTTGCTCTTTCTAGTTTCTTCTCCTTTCTCTCTCTCTGTTTCTTGAATTTTTTTTGATTTTTTTTTCACAGAGAGGGAGACCTACATTCATTTATTATTATTGTTAATGGTGTTTTCTTCATTCAAAAAAACAAAAAGGTATGAACTTTTTTATGTATATATATTGATGGTGGGTATCTACCAGAATTTACAACTGATGTCCCATTTTTTGTGTTGCGGGGTATAACTTGTTTGAGATCGAGACGTAGTTGGTGTTTCGTTATTAATTATTTACCTTAAAGTTATGGGTTGGAATTATCTTTTTTTGAAATTTTGGTAACATATTCATCCCATCTTCTTAGTTATTTCTTAATTCTTGACCTATTGATAAGTAGCTTGTTCTATTGTGATTTTTTACTTTTTTTTGCTGTTTTCATTCTTGATATTTTATAGCTGCATTTGAGTTTGAGAGTTTTTTTTTGAAAAAACAACTTTTTCTATATCATGAAGTATTAATAAAGATCTGCGTATATTTTATCTATCTGTTATCGAGATATATTGTTGTTGTTCTCATCATCATTCTTTATATTTTGTCTTTTTCCGCTTTTTAAAGCAATTGCTTTGTTGATTTTTTTTTCTTTTTTATAGTTTCTAACAACTTTGGTGTTGTTATTCTTTTGTTTGTTTTGTTTTGTGTTATGATGTTAATGTGGACCTATTTTTTGCTTCATTCTCTCTTATGCCTAATCTGACAATTGTTTTGTCTGATTCAGTCTCTGAAAGTGAATACAAGGTCATCTTAATTCCATCCTTTTTCATCATTAACAATTTTAATATACAGGACAAGGAAAATATAAAAATAAAAAATGAGAGAAAAAGCAGTTTATTACATTTATATAGAACACCTTTTTTAGTTATGTCTCTATTTTATTTACTTTTTCTTATGTGTAGCACATGAAATTATTATACTTTGTTTCATTAGTTTCTTTGCACTTAGCCATCTTTGTGTTCTTTTTTGCTTTTTTTTTTTGTCAGTAATATTCTTGTATTACATCTGTTTTTTGAGGTTCACTGCTTTTAAAAGCCTGTTAAAAACAGCTTTTGTCTCATCTTTTTGAGTTTTATTCTAAAGTATATATAAGATTTTGAAAACTGCTAAATCAAGATTCATTTGTGTAGATTTTACTATTAGTTCCAGATGATAAGTACTTCTTTAAGGTAAGCCTTTTGTACTCCAGTAATCGCAAATGCAGATAATGTATTGAATCAAATTTCAAACTCATTTACTAGTCACATCTTTGTAGATTGTGACTTCTTCTTGATGTAGACGTCGTTATGTTTTCTGTATTATCGTTTTTCCTTTCAATTATTACTTTGATTTGCTTCACTTGAGACAAGGATCTTTCAAAAACACTCTCTCTACCTTCATTAGATAGGGAAAGGTCTGCGTACCCTACACCCTCACAGACCGTACTTTGTATGTTGTTGTATGGAATTGTATATTCAGATATTTCAAGTTTCTCTTGTTCATGTGCCAGGTATACATAATTTCGTGAGTTCCAATCGAAATTTACATCTTTGCATGGTGTTCATCAGCAATTAGCAGACAGATTTGTGAGGTGAGTAGTAATAATGGGTGGTTGTGTATCAACTCCAGCAACCACAATCAGGGCAAGGAAGAAACACCATCGTCGCCACAGAAAATACCATAGAAAGAATTCAAACTCAGGTATAATAGGAACCAGGAAAAGAAACAGCGATGCGCGGGTGACAGACATTGCTGTTAGTGAGTTTGTTCATACAACTTGCAGAACATCTGAGGTCTCCAACTCCACATTTCATCTTACTCAGTTGCAGTGGCAGCATAATCAAATAGATGGCAACGGTAAACTCTTCTTTTTTTTCTATTTTGAACCTCATATTTTCATATGCCTATGCTCAATGCTTAATGGACTCTTCAAAAGTGTATTTTTGGAGAATTTGACAACTTTTTTGGAGAGTCCGAGCAGCATAGGTTTAAAGAATAAAGATAGAATAATCCTGCTAAATGTTTTGTATCATGACACTTTCTGTACCTTTTATTGTGGTTATGTTAGTTCTGGTGCCTTTTCTGTTCACAAGAAGGAAACAAATATGCATTCTAACATCTTAGCAAACGGAGTTTTGTGTGTTTAGGCTATTGATAATGAAATTTTTTTGAACTGGAAGCTTGAAAATGATAAGAGATTTACATTTTTACAGTTGTTTGCCAAGAAGAAGCATGGTTCGACTCGCACAGCATTTTTGAATCCGACTCAGATGATGACTTTAGTAGTGTTCATGGAGGTAATGATCATCAGTTTCTGTTGTTGTTGTGCTTATAATTGATGACTTTGTCTATCTATGGATTAAGAAGGCCATCATTCTTGAACAAAGTTATGATATTTTCGTTCTATTCCTTCTAGATATTTTCCCCAACATTTCAAATGGACAAGTAGTTCAGTATGAAACTTCATCATGCTTTATGGATAGCAAACATAAGTACAAAGAATATCATGAGAAATATCTCAAGATAGATGGCTTGAGCAAAGATGGAGTTCAGGATCCAAGTGGAACTGCAGTTGTAACTGCTCAGGAGTATGAACGTCCATCCATGGGGAAGGGTGAAGATTTTGGCACAAAAAAGAAGAAGAACTTGGATCGTGCGTATGCAAGTTTTAAAAATGTTAAAAAGGAGATACTTCAGATGCAGGAGAAAACTCAGGAAACTGTTTTCAAGTCTGTTTTACCGAAGCTGGTAAATACCTTGAGTTTCAATGACAAAATCATAAATGGACAAAACTCAGCTCCACATTCTCAAGTAAAGAAGTCGACTATTATAAGGCTTTCTATGAAGAGGACATCTGTTGATGGGGAAGAAAATGAATTTTGTGAGTACCTCACCTCATTTCTATACTTAACTTTCAGCATAAATCGAGTCCAATATGAGAATCACATTTTTGTTCTCATTATTTTCGAATCTAACTACTAGCAAAATCTTGCTGAGATCATGATGCACCTTCAAGTTTAGATTTTTCCCGGTCTAGAGATGGAAGGTTGAAAAGCTTCGGTGATGATTAGTTAATAATACATTTAACATAGTGGTATTCTTGTAGGTTCTTCAAGAAAGTTTCTTCGCCGCCCCAGGGCTGGGCTTTTAATTCCCTGTTGCACAGAAGAAAAGTCTATTGCAGGAAGTTGGTCAAAGATTGAGCCCTCGAACTTTAAGCTCCGTGGTGATAGTTATTTCAAGTATGCTCTTAACTTACATTTTGTACCAATTAATTACTGTTGTTGGACTTCTAATGGATTTTAAACCTGTTTCTCTACTATTTTTCCATTTAATCTGCAGAGATAAGAGGAAAGCCCCTGCTACTAATGTGTCTCCTTATACTCCAATTGGGGTCGATTTATTTGTTTGCCCAAGAAAGATCAATCATATAGCACAACATATTGAGCTTCCTTCTATAAAAGGAGATGGAAGAATACCACCTTTACTAATTGTTAACATTCAGGTATTAGAGCAGTCTCTCCCAACTAAACGAAGTAGATGTTTTTTGATATAACATTCTATTCTAACCAATATAGTTGTTCTCTGACAGCTGCCAACTTATCCTGCTCCGATGTTCGTTGGTGATGCTGATGGAGAAGGCTTGAGCCTTGTAGTATATTTCAAACTTTCTGAAACTTTTGAGGAGGACATCTCTCCCCAGTTTCAGGACACCATCAAGGTACTTATGTCAACTTTATGAAGCAAAATCAACGGATTTTCTACTCCTTTCGTTTTTCATTTTTCCCTTCCTCTTTACTTGTAATTTAAGGAAGGTATTAACGAGGGGAGAGGCAGAAAGTAGAGTATGCTAGTTCTGTTTTCCATTTTGGACAGTGGTTAGCTGAAAGGTTAGGCTAGGGAGGTCATTAACTTTACCATATTGCAATTTAGATGATTGACAATTACTTCCTTCATAGCTGGCGATAGAGTCTTTTGCTGATATGGTTATTCTGATCTGCCTTGCTTCCCGATTTATGTTTCCTTTATACGTGCTACTCGTTTATATGATAGAGATTCATCGAGGATGACATGGAAAAGGTGAAAGGTTTTGCAAAAGAATCAACTGTTCCTTTCAGAGAGAGGTTGAAGATTATGGTTGGGTTGGTTAATCCAGATGAGATTGTTACAAGTTCAACTGAAAGGAAGCTTTTGAATGCTTACAATGAAAAGCCTGTGCTTTCCCGCCCTCAACACAATTTTTATCAGGTGGATCTTTGATACCCTGACTTTAGTTTGTTTGTCAGTTTATCAACAGTGTTGTTCCATTTTAACACCACAATATTCTCAATGTGCATGGTCTCTGCTTATTATAGGGCCCGAATTACCTAGAAGTTGATCTTGACATTCATCGCTTCAGCTACATAGCAAGAAAGGGGCTCGATGCTTTTAGAGAACGTTTACGACATGGAATACTTGATTTTGGTCTAACAATTCAGGTTTGTCATTTCTTTTCAGAAAGCAGATATGATGCTAGTTTGAGGATGGTTGGCTTAATTACTTCAGGCTTTATTAATGGTGTATGTTCATTGTGTAATCACTAAATTCTACAGGCACAGAAGCCAGAGGAGCTGCCAGAGAAAGTGCTTGGTTGTGTTAGATTGAACAAGATCGATTTTGTTGATCATGGCCAAATACCCACCCTTGTGAGAGTTGAGGAAGATTCTTGTTCAGAATAATACATCTAAAACCTACAGCGACATGTTACATAGGGGAGTAGATGTTAGTGTATCTTGAGCTCTGTATATAGCTCATTTGTTGTTAAGAAAAACAACACCTCACATTTAGTATTAAATTTGCACCAATTGTTACTAACTCACTAAGTTATAGTGGACGCTTGTGGTGCTCCGAACCAACTGACTTAGCATACTTGATCTGCTTCAGCCATTTGCGTTGGATAAGACGCAAGGGAAGTAAACCGCTCCTAACTCAAAAAGTTTTCCATTCCTGAAGTGCTAGCTTGACACTTCTAGTTAGAGGTGAAAGGAATCTCAACTATTCCGCCACACCTTGATGTGATAAAGAATCAAAATGTTTGGTGGAGAAAGATATCTTATTTGTATTTATGAGATTATTTCTGAATTAGAGCATTATGCTTGTAATTTTGATCTTTTAGGTTGTAATGGTTTATATTGGAGAAGCTTTTGAGCTTCCATGTAATGGTAGCACTTGATCCAAATAATAACATTTAATTTGGTATTCCCTTTTTTAGTGGGGAACTTGTAAATTCAGATTTTTCCTTTGAGTGGAACTACTTGAATCACCAAATGAAACTTATATAATTTCTTTTTAGATATATTCTTATTAAAAACGGACTAAAAAGAAGAATAAAATCGAAATGAAAGGAGTATTATGGATAGTTAAAACTTTAATACCAAATCAAGAAAGATAGAATGAAATGACAAAAGAAAGAAGGCTAAGGAAACAAGAAGTCATACTGGCAGTCTGTGGCTAGAATCACAACACATCACTCATAAAAGTGCACTAGATTTCTTCAGATTAAACCTTAGCCAATTCTAACTTATAAGAACCAAACAATTTCTTGATAACTTTTGGCCTATCTGCTTATGTGTAAAGCCATATCCATTGGCCCATACTTCTAGGAATTTAACTCTGCCAACAGTGAAAAGGTATCCTACTTGTACTGGATTAGCTCAAAAACTTCATGTGGTCTACATGTAACCACATTCTCCATATATAACACAATGAATTCTCTCTTTATACATCAATAACTTTTTGCTATATCCACTTATCCAATATATATACACTGATCAATTTCTTTTTATAGCAAGAATCTCTCTAAATCTGCAATTGCAGTACTATTTGGCTAATTAAGGCAAGACATTCTCTATTCAATATGGAAGCTTGCTTTGTCACTTCAAAGCCCCTCTCAGAGAAACTCTTCCCTTTGTTAGGATCAAGAGTTTCTTATTCTACAAGGAGGAGGTCATTTGTTAGTCAATTTCATCAGCCAAAAAAAGCAGGCAATCCTTTTTCAGTGACATGTAAGTGCCCTGTTTCTTGTTTCCTTATTTTTGTTTCTCAAAGGTATTTTCGTGGAGGCTCCTATGAGTCAGTCCAGTAGTGATCGGATCAAATCTCAATTACTTCCTAAGTTAGTTGCACCAAATCTTCACTTTTGATGCCGTGCATCGTGTCAGATTTTCCAAAATATGCTACTTTTGGAGAATCCAACACACATCCATTGACATTTTTAAGAGTGTGAGGAACTATTAATCTCATGATCACTAATGTAAAAGCGGAGTGAGGATTTTCATTAAGCTATCAAAATATAAACCACACACCCGAAAAGCTAAAGCGTTTCAACATCTAATATAGTTAGTGTAGTTTTCTATCAAGGAGTTTCGATCGAACCCCTCGGTCCTATCTATCTCTGCTAATGGTATCTATCAACACTGATTCAAAGTACGAGAGTCAAACCATCTAATTTTCATTAAAAACTTGATCCAAAAATGTTCAAGTTCTTAAAATAATAGAACTTACATATTTAACTAAAAGAACTACTAATCACAAATCCATAATTATTACGAATTTAAATGCTTATATATAAAACATTTTGAATCACATAAATTTTGGCATATAGAGTAAAATGAAACAGATTTTCAGGTAATTTTCAAATTAAGCATGATCAGATAAACATATATTAAGAAAATTTTGTACTTGTAGGTTGCCAGGCAAGTTCACCATTGCCATCACCTTCACCTCAAGATGAAGAAAGGCCTTTCACTGAAACAGACTGGCGATCATTTCGAGCACGGTTAGTCGCCGGCGAACGAGCTTCCCGGTCAGAAGATCGCTCCTCCGTCGTCAATCCCGACACCGTCGACGATCTTCCTCCGCCTCCGGCCGTCACAATCGGCACGAAATGGGCCCACACCATTCACGAACCGGAAAAAGGCTGTATACTCATCGCTACCGAAAAGCTGGATGGCGTTCACATATTTGAACGGACTGTAGTTCTGTTATTATCAATGGGCCCAATAGGCCCAATGGGCTTAATTTTAAACAGGCCTTCACTTATGTCCATTAAGGAAATGAAACCGTCGGTACTTGATATGTCGGGGACATTTGCTAATAGGCCATTGTTTTTTGGTGGGCCTTTAGAAGATGGGCTTTTCTTAGTAAGCCCAAATGAAGATGGGCTTGGAAAAAGTGGAGTTTTTGATGAAGTAATGAGAGGTTTGTACTATGGTACAAAAGAAAGTGTGGGATGTGCTTCTGAAATGGTGAAAAGGGATGTTGTTGGGGTTGATAATTTTAGGTTTTTTGATGGGTATTGTGCATGGGAAAAAGATCAATTGAAGGATGAGATTAGAGCTGGTTATTGGACTGTAGCTGCTTGTAGCCCAAGTGTAATTGGGCTTTCTGATGTGGGAAGTGTTGGGCTTTGGGATGAAGTTCTTGGGCTTATGACTCCAAAGAAAGTTTGGTGATGTGAATTTTTTGAGTTAGATTTGTGTTGTTGAAAGTAGAAGGCCCAATTATTGTAAATTATTATGCATTGTTTTTTTTAACCAATTAAAAAGATAATGATATTATTGTCTAAGTTGCACGGACTCTTCAATTTTGATGCTATACCTGCTTCTAATCCTCTAATTCATGTATTAGCCATACATATCTTCGTATCCAATAGAACGTATAGATTGACTGAAAAAACATATAGCAAATAAGGTATCAGTAATACACAAAGCTGATATATACATATTTTTTTTCAATTTCTAATGCACTTTAACAAATGAGTCCTTAAGGGGGTTGTTTGGAACGCAAATTACATTATTCTGATCTCTGAAATAATTTATCTCGTCAGGAAGATGGAATGAGATAATCCCAAACTGGATGAATAAAGGTAGGATATCTTAGATAAAATTTATATAGCATTTGGTAGATGGTACAAATACAATTTACCAAACATAATATAAATTTTATTCCAAATTTAATTGTCATACCAATCTGAAACACCTCGCTCATTCAAACGTCAGACTAACTCATACTTTTGGGATACGATTAAGAGATTAATGTGTTAGGCAATATGTTTTAGAAGGTATTTTAATTGAATATTAATTGTATGTTAAGTTTTGAAGTTAAGCAAGTTGTAAAATAGAAGTTGGAAAAAGTTACTGTAACTTTTCTATAAGGACTTCTCTCAAAATTTGGGTAAAACATGTTTTTTGTGGTCCCTCAATATAAAGATCTACGAGTCTAATTTCAATGCACTAGATTATTTGTGCATATAACTTCAGAATAGAGAGATATTAATCTTTTCGTAAGGCTACACAAACAGGCACGTCAAGGTGGGCCCCTAGCACCTATATCGGTTTAGCTTCATAAAAGTTGTTTGAACTTCGTTTGAACTCATAAAATTGACCAAAACTCATACAAAATCAGAAGGAAAGTCCCTACATTCTCTATGGATATTGGTTCTTTCATCTCGAAAGTTGCTCTACATAGCGAGCTCATCGTTTTGGTATAATTTTTTCATAGATTTCATGACGTATCTTCATGAGTGTTGTGACAGTGAAATATCACGTGTTTCTATATTAATTGTAGCTTGAACTTTTGAATTAGATTTGTGTTGTTAGAAAGTAGAAGCCCACTCTTGTATGTTATTATGCATTGACTTTTTAACCAATTAAAAAAAGAAAGTGAAGTCATTGTCTTATACGGACTCTTCAATTTTGATGTTATACATGCTTCTAATCCTTTAATTCATGTATTATCTATACAAATTTTAGTATCTGATAATGCACTCTTAATTAATGAGCCCTTATAAGGGGGGTTACTTGAAACACGAATTAAATTATTTTGAGATTATAATTTCTGAACATCAGGAAGATAAGATGGTACAAATACCATTTACCAAATGTAATATATATTTTATTCCAAATTTAATCTAGGGACTAAACGAGCCCTAACAACTTGACTAACTTTAGTACTAATCACTATTATTTAAGTAATTAACTCTATAAGCTAACTATAATCCCAATACATGGAAATTACCATATTAAGTAACAAAATCTCATATCCATGCTAGTGTTATAGTACTCTTCACAAGAATGAGTCAAAGCATCACATCTTATTATTAATAGTACTAGTTACACAACATTAATTTTTTAAATAACAATGGTTAATACTTTTTTACTATATTTGAAATAATATTCATATTTGGAGGTGTTGCTATTTTAAAAGTGAGCTAAAAAAAAAACTATAAGTTGTTTTTCAAGATAGAAATACAACTTAAAATTAAATTTTGATTTTCACTGTCAAATGTTAAAACATGATTTATTGCAGAAGAGATAACTTAAATGCAGTGAAAAAGAAAATTAACAAACCACATCCCCAGTTTATGCTAAAAACATGCAACATATAAGCAAAGGTCTGTGAATGAAGAACTTGATAAAAAATAATAATAATCTGAGCTTGTCTATAATTACTCTTGATCATACAAAAAAGTACCAATATGTATAACCTACACAGTTCATTAACAAGGGACTTAAAATTTTCTATAATCTACTGTCTAAAATGACAAGAAAACAACAAGGGCGATGGCGATCAAACTGACTAGGTAAAAAAATAATGAAATGAAGCCAAAAGAATCATCTCAACCTCTAATGGAGCCAAATGGATAGCCAAAAGTGAGCGCCACCATCCTAGCTTTTCTTCTCGGGATGTCCCGATTTTGTATCACTGATGGTAACAGTGAGAGCCAAATGTATACTACATCCACCTAAAGTGCAGATATAATGTGTACTTTTGTCACATCAACAAGCTAGGCAACGAATTTTTAGTTTACAGATGGGAAGAACGAATCTCATATTCATGCTAGTATCGCAGGTACTCTTCATAGAAGTGAGTCAAAGTAGCACACATCCCATACCTGAATATATATCCCAGCCAATTCTGTCAAGTATCAGAATCTCCTTCTCAATTCGATTTTAAGTTCCCTAGCAAATATTCAGCAAAGCCTATGCCATTTGAATTTCTATCCTGCGTATTGTCCTTGCAGCATAACACGTACACTACTCCAATATGTGACAATTCCTAACGAAATCATTGGTGCTGTTAACATACTTGGTCCAAAAAGGCCGGAGATGCTCAAAGCCTATTTCAAGCCAAGGCTTCGATTGACCATTGTAATGAATGACAGCAGCCTTCTTCACATTCTCAACATTGGTATTATTCTGATAGCCTAAGCCAAGCATGTGCCACGACGGGTCAATAGGATGAACATGACCTTTGAATGCAATCAAAGCAGGAGGCAGTGTTCCAAGTTTCCACATTGTTAAGTTAGACTTCAGATTCTGCAATGATCAAAAAGCTTCAGAATGCCAACCAAAAGCTTATTTCCGTTCACCATATTGAGAAAACACTGAAGACTAGATTGCACGATTTCAAGTTGAATTGCAATTATAAGTAGATAAAATTATTCAAATGTTTTCAGAACTGAAATAATAGATAAATCCTTGAGTGGCATAATACAACACAATTTAGTCAATCAACATCTAATCTACACCAATCCCATTGGAAATAATAGGTAAAGCAAAGATTACATGCCACGGTAATACCTTGTTTATAGAAGAAAGGACCCAAAAGTAGACAATACAGAAAACCAAGATCGCAAAGCTCATCTCATATAACAAGCAAAAATGCCAATCTAGGACGTACTTGTGTCTCCTAGATGAACATGCCACTCGAAAGAAGTTAAATGAGCCACAAAAGAAGACAAGTAATATGAAGACATAAGCAGGAATACAGGAAGAACTGCAGCTTTTGTAAGATTTTTTTAAAAAAAAAGTAATCTCCAGCTCCAGACAAAAAATAAAGATCTCGTGGAATTTAGAAAATTCATATATTTAAAGATTAGGTTAAGAAATCATGAAGATGTGATTACCTCTTTAAGCCATGAATGATAACTATCTCTTATACTTGTCTTCCTCCATGCACGCAAGTCAAATATATTCATCCCATAAGCCCATGCACACTCATCGGGGTTCAAATTCTTTGCAATGAGAGGATGAGAAAAATTGAAGTAATTTCTGAATCGCTTAGACATCACCCACCTATCTTCACCTTTACAGGTCTCAACAGCTCCATTCACCTTACCATTCAGATCAATGTCCCACAAGGGGGATAGGTCACGCTGAATTACAATATCATCGTCTAAGAAAACCACTTTATCAAGGTTCGGGAAGAGCTGCAAAATACAACACAAAAAATCTCAAACTTGTATCGGCAAGAGAGCATACATATCTATCTATACAGTGCGGAATAAGAATTATCATTGTCTCTAGATTTTTCCTGGAATTGTATTCCTGAGAGGTTATGATTAAAAATTTAAAACTAGTGGTATTCATTTATCACTTTTTCCTTTCCATTTGTTTTCCTTTTGTTTTGATATGCTATAAAACACCCTCCCCTCCGTACCCCTATGCAGGAGCTCAACAGCGGTCCTTCCCACTTATTGTACTGTTAGCAACTTGAATAACCACCCTTGTCCTTACTAGGTTATCCATCTCTTATCAAGCCTTTTTGACCTGACGATTTCATCCTTCCAAATTATAAGTTAGAGCAACAGAAGACAATTTATGATATATGACAAAGTGTTACCTCTGGTAAATATACGCGAATATGATTTAGCAAGGATATGTATTTTGGACTTCTAGCCTGCAATTTTGAGGCAAAAGAGCGTGGAGTAATATCACTGAGATTGGCACCTGCAATATGATTTCCATGGTAGTATTGCCGAATCCCATAATGGCTCTCAACTGCTTCGAGCACGGGAACATTTTCTCTTGTCAACCAGTCAAACTGATGAATACCTTTAACTTCCACGATAGCAGGAGAGACAGGATTCAGAGCAAACCATGAATGCATGCCTGCATATGTTTTCTTATCAGTGATGACATGGAAAACAATCTTTTCAGGTTTTAGAGCTGACTGCACGCCAGAACTGACGACAACTGCCGCAGCTAGGATGTTATCAGTTGACAGTACAAAATGGTGCAATGAGTTGTCAGAAAGCAAAGGGAGTAGTTCTGGTGAAGGCAACTGCTTGCGTGCATGAGCATTGGTCGAGTATTCATCAGTCAAACGCAGTGAAAGACAGTGAATGCCTTTTGGAACTGCACTTGCTGCAAAATGTTTATTCGTTAACTCAGCAAATTTTGATTCCCTGATCTCCCTTTCAGATTTCTCCATCTGCAAAATAATGAATTCATTATATGAAAAGAACAGTGTAAAGGGAAGTTTAATAAGGGCTATATATAGATCATCTGAACATATAAATAGAATCTAAATGCATGCATAGGCATTAAGAGAACCACAGCTATGGGGTAGATAATGTTGCTCGGGCTCTTCACTTTAAATGACGTACCCGTGTTGACACGACGTGGGTGTGGGATCTGTACTGGGTGTGGTCAACCAATTTTGGGTACTTTTACCGAAATCAACGGAGAAACACGGGACAGATACAATGATTTAGCAATCAAAACTAAAGCTAAAGTAAAATTGAAGAAAAATGGAATAGCTTTTATATAAAAAATATCTGTTACAAATTTTCCTTTTATCTTGTTCTGTGGTTCTCCTCTTGATCAATATTTGCTCCTTGGAATACCTTGTAAGTTTTCCACATAGTGTCTCAGAATTTACACATATAACTCGATTTTTAGATACTCGAATTATTTTAGCCGAATCCCCACACCCATATCCGTACCCCCTAATCTTAAAATTTAGATCATGAAGGATCCGTACCTTTACTAGACTCCCACACCCAAGGCCAAGCAACTTAGACCGAAATTTTATTTTTCTTGGGTTTTTGATAATTTATGTTATGTCAAACAAATAACTGCAGCACCTAATTCATAGAATAGCAAAGATCAGAATGAACCGTGCAACAAAATCTACAACAGTAGATAACATTCAGAGAAGAAGAAGTATTGGTATCCTAGAACGAAACAGGCTATATATGACGGGAAGAAGGGTTCTTTGCTATTAATGAACCAATCTCATGCATTTCATTCCATTATTCATATCTTTCTGTATTTGTCCCTGCCCAAAACAGAAGGCAAGAGAAACAATAAAGCAAAATGAAAATGCAGAATTAATGCACCTAGAAATAAATAGTACACAAATAAAGAGAGAGATCAATTATATGCACATACCATTCCCTTCAACATCAAAGCAAATTCTTTTGTGCTGTGCTTGTTGTTTTTTACTTCAGAAACCAGTTGACTATACGACTCTGGGAGCTTCAAGCCAGCAGGCACTTCCTCAGAGTTCACTTGATTGAGGATCTTAACAAAATCCTTAACAAGCTTCTGCTGAAACAAAAAATGTAAAGGCTTGGGCTAAGGAAAGTATTCCACTTAAACTTGTCCAAAAGAAAAACAAAACAACGAAAGGTATTCAGCTCAAAGCCTCAAACGCTCAACAAGATTTGAAACTAGGACATGAAACCAGCAACAAAAATGTAGATGGAAGTTAGTTTTACCCCTGAACCATCAGATCGCCCAAGGAGCTTTGGTCCCAATCGTCTGCCTAAACAATCTGAAGATCAATGTGAAGGAAATGAGGTTATGGTTTCTCATGACAACATAATGAAAAATGAAAACTAGCACCCTTTCTGAAACTAAATTAAGAGAGAAGCAGCAAGGACCAGCATCTTTACTAGATTTAACAACAAGGCCAAATTCAAACAGCATGTGTAGGCACACTGGTATTTTAAGGCTGGGGTCCAAAAACCAAAACAGTCTGTCCAGCAAAAAAGCTTCTTATATCATTTCTTTGGAACAGAGAAACAACATTCCGAAATATCCCAAAGCAATTAAATAATGTGATATGAAATTGTGAACTGAAGAAACTTGTGATTCAAAATAGCACAAAAACCTAGATAACAAACCACGATTACTGACGGTGTATACATATGTTGCACATGCAAGAAGCAAATCTAAAATCATACTTACCATATACCATTCAAACAAAACACATGAAACAGCACTAAGCCCCCCACGCCCACCCAAATGCACACAGATACTCGGTACTACAACTCATATCACACTCTCTTTTCCTTTTTAAGGGATATTTGTCATCAAACTGAAATACTTCAATAGTGTAATGATAGAAATAATCAACACTGCTTTAATAAATCGGACAACACTCAACAAACTAAGAAATAAAGCAACTCCTACCACATTACCAGTGAGAGGGAAATGATTTAATCCCTATTGAACTGTGACAAAATCCAGGCAACCTAGAAATCAATTGATTAGTCCACTATATGTTCCTTTTTTTATCAGTCTGACCACTCAACTATACCTCAAGGCTCAAGTCCAAGCTAATTCGTCAAGGAAAAGAATCCTCTATATATTGTATTATATTTGTGCTCCATAATCAAATCTTGTCGAGTAATTTGTCTAAGGAAAATCATGGGTTTTCGGAATCCCACACTTATTCCTACCCAAACTTAATGTAAGTGCAACTAAACCGTAATCCCAACTAATTGGTATCACCTATATGGATCATTTACTTTCATAGTTACATTATGTTGTAGTTTTAGCTACTTTTGCATTGGTTACTAGAGATTATAGCTTTTCTCAGACAACTACCCTTCATGTAATTTAGGTCTATCTTGTCCTTTTGGTACATACCCTCTATCACCATAGTGTTGCTTGACTGGGGCATTTACAAGTCTACACATAAAAAGCTACCTAATAATGATGAAACACGAATGTTTCCACCTCAAGCAACAACTTTTGTGAAGCAGAACATGATCTAATTAACTTTACAATAAAGGAAAACAAAACAGAGAAAAAATATCAAAGATCTATCTAACAATGCAATAAAGGTAAATGGAGGGAAAACGATTAAGTACCAAATGAGGAGCATTTGTTGACACCTTCAAGGGTAACAAGAGCAGTGAGAATGAAGATAAATGGCAACAAGAAAGCGAGGAAGAGTATGGTGTGAAAGAGTTTTCGGTAAGAGAATTGGCGAGATGCGACCTTGATCTTCATCAAATCACCTAGCCCTCCATTGCTATTTGATATTGTTATACTTCTCATGCTAGGTGAGAAGTGCAGCTGCATCTTCCTCCCTTCTCCACCCCAACTAATTTATCTACTCCAATCACCACCACTATCCCCCAATTCACCAAAACTCCAAACAAAAAGCTACCTTAAATAAGGGACGGCACCCACTATCTCTCCCTTTATTCTACGCAGTGGGGCAATCTTAAAACAATCAAGAAATGATCTTTTTCAACACCAGATCCACCACAATACCAATTTGAAGACTCTTAACCTCTTTTCCAATTCTGGGTAATGCTTAAACCGTCCAAATTCGCTCATTTCACCATCAGATCCACCAAAACAGAAATTTTGAGGATCTTACCGTTAACGGTCCCTTTCGAGACCAATGTACTGGATTCTCTCACCTCCTCCAAGAAACCCAAACCGAGCTATAGCTTCTATAATAAACGGAAACGTCTACAACCTTCTATTACCAATTTCTTCATAAACACACACACATCTGTGTGTGCAAAAAAAAAATCTCTGTATGAAACGAATGAATTAAATCAACCCCAAAAAACGAAAATTTGAATCTGATGAATAAATCCGAACAAAATCGGAGGTGGGAATTTGATTCTTGAGCTGAAATGAGCTAAAAAAAAAAAATTGAGATGAGAAGAATGGAATACAGAAAGAGAAAAAAAAGGGGAAGATGGGATGTAATGGCCTATTTTTGTGTTATTCTGTGTTTTTTTTCTTCTAATATTAATGGATAATTCTTTCTCTATTTTAGGGGAAAAATATATTGTTTTAATATAACAAAATTTTCAATCTATTTATTATTGTAAGAAACTTATATGACATAACCAAAAATAAATAAAATAAACATGTGGGAACTTGGAAGAGAGAGAGTTATTTTGAAAATCTTAAAATTATGATAGAGATGTTCAAGGAGAAAAATTAATTTAGTATTTAAAAATAAATAATTAATGTTATAGATAAATTATTTAAAAAATATTAATTTTTTAAGTAATAGATATAAAAAAGAATATTTTGAAATAATAGACAAAGACAAGTCAATCCAAAAAATTGACTAATTAAATTTTCTTCAACTCTTTTTTCCCCAATGTAAAAAGAAGACAATAATTGATTTCGCTAATTAATGTATTTTTAGATAGTGTATAATACAGTTTAAAATGAAACTATGAGAAGTGAAAGTTTTTACTTACTTAATATTTCCTCAATTTCATTTTTATGTGGCTTCTTTTTTTTTTTAATAAAAATGTATTTTTTATTATAGTTAGAAATAATTTAATTTTAAAATTTTTATTTTTATTCTTAATGAAATGTTTATAACCACACAAATATGTAAGAATTATTTTAGACCATAAATTTCAAAAAAAAATAAAAAATTCTGAACACATACTATGTCAAGTCAAATGACGTAAGATAAAATGGGAGGAGTGAGTATAATATATGAAAGGAAAAAAAATATTTAATTCGACAAACATTCCACCATATTTATTATTTCTCCTTTCGTTTGAAATTATTACATATTATCCCACTAATTAGTAATTTTGTACCATATTTAAAATCAGATAGACTTAGCTACATACATTTTTACAAACATGGAGATAGGTGAGCGGGAGAAAGAGAAACAAGCATGATAGGAAGGAGGCGAGCGAAAGAAAGAGAGAAATAAACGAAATAGGAGGGAGGCGAGCGAAAGAAAGAGAGAAATAAACGAGATAGGAGGGAGGCGAGCGAAAGAAAGAGAGAAATAAATGAGATAGGAGGGAAGCGAGGGAAAGAGAGAGAGAAACAAACGAGATATGAGGGAGGCGAACGAAAGAGGAAAATGGCGAGTAGGACAGAAAAAAGGTGAGCGAGAGAGTCATATACATGTGGATCAACTTGTATACAATGTATATAGAAAAAGTTTCACCTAATTTGTATTTCAACGTATCTGGACGTGTTAAATACATGTATCAGAAGTCTTTAATATGATAAAATTTATAATATTACGAACTAGCGTAAATCTAAGTATTTAACCCATAAACTTGTGGAGTTTCTATAACATACGAGAAGACTTAATCAATGTAAGCAAAAATGATAACTTTTATAATTTTGATTAGTTGATATACCACAGTAAGTTTTAATTGTATTATTAATGTAAATGTTAATATATACTTTGGTATGTCATTAAAAACTTCATCTATAAACAACCTAAATTATAAACAGTATTTTTACTAACTAGGTCGGATATTATAATCATTTTGCTAATTATTTCATACAATTAAGATCTTGTAACACATTCTTTTTTTATTTTTTAATAGCTACAATTACCTATTAAAAAGATTTTGCAGGATTAAAATAAGAGTTAAATGTATGTATAAATAAGATAAGTTTGTAATGCACTGATGACTCAATTTTACTAAAATCAAATGAAATATGGTTCAAAAGATTTTAGAAAAAAAAATTAACAAAAATAAAGATGAAGTTTTTCTGCTAAACAAACTCTAATTAAGATTAATTTAATCAGAATTTGACTTTGATATTTTATTTTTTATGATTCTTGTTAGTGTTCAAGATGAATTAGTCGTGTAAGGCACGATGCATTAGGCATTATTTAGATTTTTAGGCAATTTCATTAATTTGCTTATCCACAAATCAAAAAGTTCATTTTATTTTAACAAAAATATTTAGTATTTATGATTGATAAATGATAGATATGTGCAGGCTTAATTGTTTCTCTAAACTTGAATATTCAATGATTTTTATTTTTGTAAGATTACTTTATAAATTTATAGGAGTTATAGGAGAGTAAGATATGTATGCATGTCACATAAACTTTTTATCCTCACGGTAATGTTTTTTTTTTTTTTTCTAAAAAAAAGAATAATTAACTTTTTAGATTTTCTTTTTAGATCAAACTAGTAAAGTTTTGCAAAATCACATTCACAAATTTAGCCCAAAAATACTCTATTGAAACAGATAATCATTGGGTGAAAAAAAAAAACGATAATCATTATATATACGTAAAATATATATAATACAAGTTATACAAGTAAAATTCATTGTTTTGTTTTTATTTTTCATAAAATTTAGGCAGCATGTCACGTTTGTCTCTTCCAAAAAGACTTTGCGCGCATTAATTAATTTAAATTGACTTAACCAATTCACTGACCGACAGAAATTTTAATCCATCTGTCCCTATTTAATTGTCAATTTTAAAAATGACAGATATTAAGATAACAATAATTAACATACTAAAATTACAATTTTATCCATATGAATTATAATTTCAAAAGAAATGAATTAAAACTTAAATATAAAATTGACATTCTTGTTTGTCAATCAAAGATCAAGACAAATCACCTGATTTAGGCTTAGACTGTCATGTTAGCGGTCTCAAATTCGAAACTTCTTGCCAGCAACAGCAAGGGGTTTGCATGCTTTCTGGATCGGATTTTACCCTGTATGCATTCAAAGGTAAGACAAACCGGGTATATAGAGGTTAAACACTAAAACTTTAAATACTTCTTTATAAACTATAGCTGAAAAAAAAAACACTTGGGTCTTCATGTTCTGGCTTTAATCAGCTCTAATTGCCAAATTACTGTCCACTTCCTTTGATAAAAGCAAATGCGACTACTATCAAACATATGGCATATGATGTAACGTACAAGTAAACTATTCATATCGACTGTAAGAAGTCTGAGAAAATGAAAAGAGAACGAGCGCCATCTCCTCTAGATCTCCATCGGAATTCCCATTCTATCTGGCGGGGGCTTCTCCAGATGCTTGCTTTTTCATGTTAGCAATGTGCTTTTTACCGGTGACATGTTTACTGAAAACAGTCTCACTGTTGCAAACCACTTTACATACAAGACATTGACGGACGTCGTTTGCAGCTGCTCCTCCTTCCAAAACCTTTTGTGTCTTGGTCTCCAACTTCTCACTCAGCTCAGCTGCCGCCTTCATTGCATCTTTCGCATCTCCAGAATTTACTATGTTAGGCTTCTCTTGTGGTCCAATAGATGTACTAACTGGCACCTCTGAAGGAACAAGAGATGCAGAAGCAGGGACAGACTTCTGTCGCTTTGTTATGTTAGCAATGTGCTTTTTGCCAATGAGATGAGTTCTGAAAACAGTCTCACTGTTGCAAACCACATTGCAAGGAAGACAAATACGGACCTCATCTGTGGCTGCTCCTCCTTCCAAAACCTTACGTGTTTTTGTCTCCAAATTCTCAACCACTATAACGGCCTTCTCCACTGAATCTTGTCTATTTGCTGAATTCATCTTGTTAGGCTCCTCTTGCAGTCCAACAAATGGGTTCTCTGACGCTACAGAAGTAACAAGAGGGGCAGAAGTAGAAGCTGTGATAACACTGCCTCCTTTTAAGTTATCCAAACTTCTTTTGTGTTTTTTGCCTAATATATGTGTGTCAAGAACAGTTTGGCCGGTAAATTCAATTTTGCAAATATGACACCATACAGGCTTCATCTTAATTTTCCTTTGGACTCCTCCCCAAGACCCACTTCTCAGAGGTTGGACAAATAAGTTGGGATTTATATTTGCAGGAGTCAAATTCTCTGCACCATTTAGGGACACTGCAGTTATCTGTACATTAAGTACTCGGATTACATTCTTTTTAAATAGAAGAGAAATTATATATAGTATAGAATGCTGAAACCATTTAAATATATAAATATGTGATATGACGAAGCAGGAAATTAGATGTGCCAGATTTAGTATGTGGATGAGATGTTTGTAAGAATTATTTACTGCAGCAAATGAACAAACTTCAAGTGAGATGTCAATCCCACGAAAGATTATCATCTAATACAACCACATGGATGAAACACGTGGTCAATAATTGCAGAACAAAAACAGCATGAGGAGGTAGGTCTTTTATTAACGGGATCCAGCTTTGGCCCTTGCATGATGACAGGTGCATAACTTATCATCAAATGTCATAAATTTAGCAACATTTTTAAGCATCTACACATGAACACCAACCTATCATCAACAGTACAACAACGTCTCAGTCCCAAACAAGTTGGGGTCGGCTATATGAATCCCCACTTCAGCTGATTTCATATTCTAGTCTTTCTTACAAATTAAATAGAAGTAAAAAATAAGTCAAACTAGCAAAGCATCAACACTATCATGGACTGCCTCAATCAGGAAAACCAACCTTAAAAATGTCAACTGATCCAAGATAGAAGACTTCTACAGGATCTGACTTTATTAGTCACTGAACCTCAGTCCCTACATGTATAAAGACAATCTGATTCCACGAAAAGTAACCTTTATTATTGTTTCCCACCTCCCCCTTTTCTTATCAGTTGTTGCTGTTTAGTTGCATATAGAGAGATTGTTGGATTTAACAGTTGGAACCACCTTCTCGGTAAGAGAAATTCCTTAATTTACCACTTTGTTTATTGCATATAACACAAATGGTTTTGAAACACCAAGATAAATGTTAAAGATTTGGTTGCAACTAAAATAAATATAAGAGCTTAGGCGAGACTTTTGGATGATTTGATGACTCACTTCCGATAAAAGTCATATAAACTGAGACATTTTGGATAGTTTAGAAGTAGCCGTTATATCACTTGCCGTTACTTTTACTCTTTCTTGTTTGACTTGCTACCTAGATAAACCCCTTAAACTTGACGTGTTAGCCTTATAAACTTACAGAATGACCAATTAGATACTTGATAACAATGTATCCTCTAAACACATAGTTCATCAAAACCAAGGGCGTGAAAAAAATTTACTGGTGATCTATCAAATAACGAATGAAAAAAGGAAACGTGTCAAAAATAGAAAAATAATAAATAAAAAACAACCCCCTCTCCCACAAGACTACATCCCTACTAGCCCGCTTATTCTTTTTCATCTGCACCCTACAGCAATCCCCCATTGATTTCTCCTTTCTTCCTCAATCCCCACTCCTCCCTCCTCCACCTGTAGCCCTCTCTCATATCTTCTCTGCAAACCCAGCTTTATTGTCTCCCTTTCCCCTCAACCCTTGCTACCATTGACAACTACAGGTAAGATATTAGGTCTAATAGAAATAAGAATACGATACTGAAACATAAAAAGCAAAAATACATAATCTAGGCTTTCTCACGCACCTAGATACGAGTATAAATCACATGATTTGCCATGTCAGCATGAGGTCCTTATATGGCCTATTCATGTCAAGTTAAAAGTGTCTAACTGGTAACTTCATAAGTTTATATTACAAAAATGTGCCACGTTTAAGGCACTATCTAGGTATTTAGCCTTCTTGTTTCTTACTTAAAATCCAAATTCTTTTCTTCAAACCTTCTCGAATTTCCACCAAAATCAACTCACGAAATCCAGATGGTTCTTCATCACAATATTATTACCATCAGTATACTCGTTTATAGGAATTAAAAGTTAACGGGAGAAATGAGACGCTGCAGTAGTTATGGATCTGGCTACATTATGTAGGCATTCATCTTCATCTTTGCAGTATGAATTTGAATACTCTATGGAACAAAAGAAAACATTAACGAATTTTACAATCGTTTGAAAAATGTTATTATTAAATGACACCAAAATCATATAATCCCTCCATAATTAGAATGAAACAGGCCAAAGGATACTGATGGTAATACTTGAAAGACACCAAAATAACTCCCTCTTTATTCCAATTTATATGTTCCAAATTTTATATTTCATGACGCGACATAATGATTAGTATCAAACCATTAACAATATTATATATATGAGTTTAGCAACTGATAAAAACTCAAATTATATCCCTCCCAACAAAAGAAATGTTTGAGCTACACAATAGCGAATGACCTATGTATACATAACAGGAAAATAATAATTGACCTTGTATCTACAAGGTAACTTCCACGGTGAATGAACCCCCTTCCACCCCTCTAGCTCCACCCTCTCTACAGGATGACTCTATCCATCAATACATAGGAATACAAGAAAATCCACTGAATGTCACCTTTGCTGAAAACTCAAACCTAGATTCCCAAGGTTGTACATCAACTCATAAGACTCCTAGACCAACCCCATGGAGAACATTCTAGTCCATGTCTCAGTCCCAGTGTGACTGGTCATCCTCTCGGACTTAGACCTGCTAATCATCGCCTTGGTAAGCTATTGACTCACCAATAAGCTAATCAGACGCGGGCTTAACTATTTACATTTCAAACATTCATATATCACTTCATCATAACTAATACAACAAATCAATAATATCTGGAACATGTATATCAAATTTGCTGATATTCAAGGATGCTCAATTAACAACAGAAGTGTTTACAACTGACCTCACCAGTCCTGAAAGGGCCATTTGATCCCAAAAGTCGCACCACATTCGGATCCTGATAATACACTTGCGTTGCTTCCACAGAGCTAGTAGCACCATTGATCTGTCCATACCGATAGACCATACTTTGTCCTTGGAATTCGTGTCCTCCACCATAACCAAGTGCATATGAACTAGGGTTAGGGTTTTGAGGCACAGATTGATCGGAATTCGTCATCACCGGTGGTGAAGGGTTAGGGTACAAGGCTGGGTTTGGCGGTACTCCGGCCCATGAATTGTAGTTGTACTCCATTGAACTATGAGCAAAATTGAGCAATAGATGTTAGAGATAAATGGAGAGCTTCATCAATGGAGTTCACCGAGAATTTGGCTGAAGTTATGTATTTGTTGTTAAATTCATTGGGTTATTGACACAAATAGGAAATATCCAAAATAGTTTTTTTTTCTTCTTTTTTTAGTTTTATTAAATAACATTGCGTTTTAACTTTAATGATTTAGAAATTAAAATGATGCTTTTTTTTATAATTATATGATTTGTATGTGATTTAACTTTTAGAAAGCATTCGACGTAATAAAAAGAGGGCAACTTTCACATATAGCAAACTAAAAATTCATATTTGTATGCTATATCAAACTTTGCATAATTGCGCTTCATAGCAAACATGAAAACTGTATAATTCGCTATACATATATAAGTGTATAATTCGCTGGCCTAAATTGTATAATTCGCTGGCCTAAATTGTATAATTCGCTGGCCTATTTCACTGCAATTGTATAATTAGCTTTGCATACAGTTGAATCGAATTAAAATGTATGTATATTGCATAATTATAAGTGTATAGCAAGAAGATATATGATTTTCTCGCTTTATACAAAAACAGAAACACAATATATACACTTCTGTGTTATAAAGCTAGAAAAAATTATTTTCACTGCAATTGTATAATTCACAATTGTATAATTCTTGGCCTTTTTCTCTGCAATATTGAAGTAAAATGTTTGTAAATTATATAATTAAATGTATAACACGAAGATATACATTTTTGCATGTGTATATACATTTTCTCTCGCTTTATACAAAACAAAAACAAAAAATTATACACTTCTGTGTATAAAGCGAGAGAAGCGAGAATGGGAGAGTGGCGAGCGAGACTTCTGGGAGAGAGACGCCTGGCAAATTTTTGCCAATGTTTGCTATGGAGTACAATTAAATCAAACCCTAGCTATTCCATTTAATTTAGGTTATTAGTTTGCTATTATATACAATTTTCCCTAAAAAGAAAATATTTTATGAGTAATGATTTGAAAGTATGGAAATTTAATTAATTTTATGAATTATTTTATTAATTTATTACAATGTACATGTTATTAATTTAAAGTGTATTTCTCTATCATGAATAAAAATGAAATATGATAATGTAATCTATGAGCTGACTTTAAGCTAGCGTTTGGCCATATATTTTCAAATATTTTTGGCAAATATTATTTGAGTGAAAATTTGGGTGAAAATTTCACCATGTATTTGGCCATAAAATTTGGGAAATATATTTCACCTTTTTAGAAAAATATGATTTTACACACAAGTTTTAAAAACTATCAAAACTAACTAAAAGTTTGTATTACAAGTCAATTGAATGTTCGTTACAACAATAACAAATAAGTCCATGACACTAAAGCAATATGGTATTTGGAGTGAGGTGCAACCAGAATTATTCCATACATCGTGAAGTAGACAAAGTACATGACTTTGTTACGTAAAGCCAATTTTAATAATTTTCATCAACAATCATATCATTATTTAATATTCACTAAATATTTCATCACTATTTTGGTGTTCACGTAAAAAATGATATAATACAACGCAAGCAACAACTAGAGGGGGTTTTTTGTAAAAGATAAAAGATTGGGGTAAAATTTTAATTTTTAAAATATCCAAATAATGAGATTTGGCCCAAATACTTGAAAAAACTAGTATTTGGAAATTTGCCAAAAATATTTGCCAAATAATGACAAATTGTATGGACAAACATTATTTGCCAAATTTTTCCCAAATATTATTTGGAAAATTTATGGCCAAACGGACCCTTAAGAATTTGTTTGATTTTTTTACTCTAAACCTAAAAGTGCATTTTACATAAATATTAAAGGTGGGAAAAATATTTAAATGAATATCCGAATTTATTATTTTTGTAAAAGTATACAAAATAAGATCATTTGGTAGTTCATTGTTTAATATTGTCTCATAGTTTAATTTTGTCTTATTATTATTATATTATTATTATTATTATTATCATTATTATATTATTATTTATCTTTTTCTTTGTTTATGAGCTAACTTTAAGGATTTTGATTGTTTTTTCCTAGTAAATTTAAAAGTGTATTGTTATGAAAACATGAAGAACAAGCATATAAATTTAAATGCGTGTCATATTATATATATATTTCCAAATCACCTGATAATTTTGTCTTTTTTTAAAAGAATTTATTCAAAAATTAATCTCGATAATACACATGCAGAAGAATAAAAAATTAGGATTCAACAAATTACAATAAGTGTATCAAAATTTTAATACTATTTTGATTCTTTTATCTTTTTAAATATAAAAATTATCAAACCAGTCAAAATTATATTTTTTTTCATGTTTTAATTTTACCCTTAGCATAAAATATTCTCCAACTCTTTTTGTTCTGTTTTACTTGTCCAATTTGATTTTTCTACTTGTCATTTTTAAAAAATCAAGAAAAAAAATTATTTTATACTTATTATATCCTCAATATTTAGAGAGCTATTATTTTTGATAAAGGTAGAACCTCTTTAATGAGTAAATTGATTTTGAAAATGTTTCAATTAATATGGCAAAATAGTAAAGTCATTATGTCAATTATTATTTTCTTAATAAGTGTGTCAAATAAAAAATAAATAGATACGTGTTACCAAATAAAATATGAACAAGTAAATATGAATAGAAAAAGTAATGAATAGAGATAATGGGGTAAAATACTTATATCATTAATAATTGCTTTTTAATTAAATATGTAAGTCAAAAAGTGACAAGTAAAAATGAACGGAGAAACTAAATAAGTTTGGTTGAGTTCTAACTGCTAAACCAATATGCGCTATGTCAAAACTTGTTAAGCAAATTTCTTCTTTTATTTTTCTTACAGAAAAATGCATAGCACATATTTCTCTATCTGGACATTATTTAAGATTTATCTTCTTCTCTCACTACTCATGAGTTATGAATATCATATACTATAACTTGTCCCAAAATGTTTGGTAGCAAGATTTTTGAATCGAACAAACAAAATCCTCTGACAAAGACAAGTAAATGACAAAGGTGATATCATCAATACAAAAGAAACATTAAGAGTCTGGTAGTGACCATGAATGGTCTTTCAGCCTAAGTGGGATAAAACAAAACAGAAACTGAACGTAGTAAAAAAAAAAAGGTAAGAATCCCAGCTGACTGCATCATATAAGTAATATCTTTGATTTGTGAACAAGCTACTACTCGAGCCAGGTAAAGCGATTAAGCAACAGCTGGCATGTCCTTGAGCCAAGCATCCAGAGGCTTACCAATTGAGTAGACTATAAATCCGATCTCCCTAAGCTTCTCCGCGTCCACAACATTCCTACCATCAAATATAAAAGCAGGTTTTTGCATGCTATCATACATCTTCTTATAGTCGAGAGACTTAAATTCATCCCACTCTGTAAGGATGCAGACAGCATGGGCATCCTTAGTTGCTGTATAGGCATCCCAAACAACGCTGACTTGTTTCACGGTTGTTGGACTCATTGGCTGAAGGTGAAGAGGATGATCCCAATCGAACTTTTTCATTGAGAGGTCTCTCTGAATTTGGTCCTCATTCACTTGAGGATCATATATGCTCAAATTAGCCTTGTCCCCCAGCAGTCCCTTGCAAACATCAATTGCAGGGGTCTCTCGAGTATCACCAGTATCCTTCTTGAAAGCAAAACCTAGAATGGCGACTTTCTTGCCTGATACTGTGTTGAACATGGAGGCAACAACGCGGTTGACAAAACGACTCTTCTGATAGTCATTGATCTTGATAACCTGTTTCCAGTATTCAGCTACCTCTGGAAGACCATTGCACTCACAAATGTAAACCAGATTCAGAATATCCTTCTGGAAGCAAGACCCACCAAAACCAACACTGGCATTAAGGAACTTGGGACCAATCCTTGAGTCCTTTCCAACAGCATATGCTACCTGTGAGACATTTGCTCCAGTAGCCTCACAAAGAGCTGACATGGCATTCACAGAAGAGATTCTTTGCGCCAAAAATGCATTGGCAGCCAATTTTGAGAGCTCAGCTGACCACAAATTGGTGGTGAGGATGCGTTCTTCAGGGACCCATTGGGCATAAACATCCTTCAATGCTTGGATAGCCTTCTGCCCCCCTGGAGTTTCCCGACCTCCGATTAGGACCCTGTCAGGTTCAAAAAGGTCTTCGATAGCAGTCCCTTCTGCAAGAAACTCAGGGTTTGAGAGGATCTGGAAGTTAATGCCCTTGCTGTTGTGGGTCAAAATCTTTTCAATTGCCTCGGCAGTTTTGACAGGAACAGTTGATTTCTCAACAACTATCTTATCAGATTTTGAGACATCAGCTATCATGCGAGCTGCACTCTCCCAATAAGTAAGATCTGCAGCCTTGCCTGCTCCGAGACCCCTTGTCTTGGTAGGAGTATTCACAGAAACAAAAACGATATCAGCCTCCCGCACATGTTTCTCCACATCTGTGCTGAAGAAGAGGTTCCTGCCTCGGCACTCCTTGACTATATCATAGAGGCCTGGCTCATATATGGGGAGTGTATCACTGTTCCAGGCTGTGATACGAGGCACAGAAATATCAACAACAACCACTTCAATAGAAGGGCATTTGAGTGCTATGACAGCCATGGTGGGCCCCCCAACATATCCAGCTCCTATACAGCAAATCTTAACCATTTTCCTTTGTTTCAAACTGCAAGATATAAAAGTTCATGACTCCATGCATTTTTGAGGCTGTATTACTCTCGACATAAAGACATCTCATAATGCAAGGACTAATAAGAAATATGCACAAAATTTTTGACAAAAGTTTGAATGTGTTTATAGAGGAACAAAATGGACCCAAATAGTGGAGAAAGAACGTAGAGGGGTCATATAGACAAGCGTTGGTATCGAGGTACACTTGGTAGATTCATTGATTGTCTTTATATATTGCCATTCACTGACCCTGCTCAGCAAATGCTTGTCCTAGTCCTACAGTGATCTCCACAACCAAAACTGATAGCATATACATAATATGAGCTAACTACCAACCACCAGATCTACATTCTTAATCCCTAAATGTATTACATCATAAAGGAGTAGGCTTTCACGTATTTTAGCACAACAACAGTATAAAGTTTTAGTCAAAAGAAGGAATTAAACAGAAACACATGTTGCCTACGCACTACGACTGGGGCGAACTTATAGGCCATATTAATGGGGCATGCGAACACGTGATCTCTCCATAAAACTAGATATTTTATGCAACTATGTTCTAAAACACGCTTACTACAAGAAGCCTAAATGGTGCACTTAGCAAGTGATTCGCCTCTCCCCTGCTGTACATTTTACTTTATAGTTTATACTACTTGCTAAGCCAATTTCACGGATTCACCTATGGTACTGTTTACATATAACTTGAGAATTCAATCAAATATGCACCAATCAACAAAACGAAATGTGAGAATTTGATTAATTGGACAACAAAATTCCACAAGCAATTACATTTACTAATCATGAACTTAAACGGATCTAAATTAAAAAAACAGTCAGATTCAGAGTCCTCCTCTCGCTCTGAGCTAAAATTCCACTGACATTCACCAGATCAACTCATATCACAAATCAACCAATAAATTATCAAATCAAACATTAGATCTAGAGAAATCACAACAATCAACCACGCATTTCCGCAGGAAACCGAAGATTACATATCAAAACTAAGTACACCGACAATAAAAAAAACGCTCAAAATTCACATCTAGGAAAAAACTTGAGGAGAAAGTGAATCAATAACAAAATGAATGAAGCAAATTATCATCACTCACCTGCAAAATCAATAAGAAATGGAGTGAAGAGAAAGATTACCTGTAGTTTAACGAGAGAAGAGGGAAAATGGATCTGGAAAAAGATGAAGAGAATTATGAGAGCTAAGAAGGCGGGGACATTCTTAAATAGTCTGTTTTGGTGTCAAATCTTAGATCTAACCCAACGCTGCAGCAGAGCTTGACGAATGACGAGTCTTCTTTAAGCCAAAATCATAATTTTATTAATCAATTACTAATTAGGTGTGATTTGGTAGTTAGTACCAAAGGCGGAGTTAAGTTCAGGTATTAAATTTTAATATTTGGTAGTTAACTAACGGTATGTTTGAATCATTGTTATTCATTATATTGTATTGTTAAATTTTGTTGTTATGAACAATGAAAATTCATATTTTATGGAACAACTAATTTAGTGTGTTCCCATTGTTACTTAATTTCTTTTTCCAATTATATCTTTACATAATATTTCAAAGAGAAAAGGGTCAAATATACCCCTAAACTATTCAAAAAGGTCTAGATATACCCTCCGTTTAAAGTTTGGTTCACTGATACCCTCGTCATCCTACTTTTGGCCCAAATATGCCCTTATGGTCGTTAGTTGTCATGTTGGATATATCCAACTCATTTTTCATTTCTTTAAATGCCACATGGAATTGAGATGTCATTTTGCCTTACCACATAACATTTATATGAAAATGGAAAGATATTTGGACTCATAAACACCTAATCCGACCCTTAAATCAATCCCCTTTTAAATAAATTATCTGACCAATTTTCAACAATTTTGTTTAATTTTTAATTTTTTTTGATTAATTCCAAAAATGAGTAATTGATTAATTAAAAAAATAGGAAAATATGAAAAAAGTATAAAATTAACGCCAAACATTCATTAATAATTATAGTAACCTTAAATTCAATTTAAAAACTTTTTTTAAAATTTTTTATTTTTTTCGATAAATCCCGAAATGAGTAATTGATTAATAAAAAATATGAAAAAAATATAAAATTAACGCCAAAAATAAAAAAAATAAATACAGTAACCTTAAATCAAAAATTTCAATATTTTTTAATTTTTAATTTTTTTGACAAATCCCAAAAATGATTTTATTAACAAAAAATATGAAAAAATATAAAAATTACCCAAAAAATTCAGAAATAAAAAATAGGAAAATATGAAAAAAAATCAAATAATTTTTTTTTTTGAAATTATTGAATTTAAGTTTACTATATTTATTTGTGAATTTTGACGTATATTTTTTATTTTGTTTTCATATTTTTCCCTTTTTATTAAAAAAATAACTCATTTTCGGGATTTGCCAAAAAAAATAAAAAATTTAAAAAAAATTGTAGATTGAAATGTTACTATATATATTTGTGAACTTTTGACGTTAATTTATATTTTTTTTCACACTTTTCATAATTTTTATTAATAAATTACTCATTTTCGAGATTTATCAAAAAATAAAAAAATTTAAAAAAATTGAAATGTTAGATTTAAGGTTACTATATTTATTTTTGAATTTTTGGCGTTAATTTTATATTTTTTTTCAATTTTTTTTATTTTTTATTAATCAATTACTCATTTTTGGGATTTACCGCAATAATAAAAATTAAACAAAATTGTTAAAAATGGGTCGTATAGTGAATTTAAAAGGAGTTGATTTATAGGTCGGATTAGGTGTTTATGAGTCCAAATATCTTTCCATTTTCATATAAATGTTATGTGGTAAGATCAAAATGACATGGCAATTCCGTGTGGCATTTAAAGAAATGAAAAATGAGTTGGATATGTCCAACATGGCAACTAACGCTCATAAGGGCATATTTGGACCAAAAGTTGGACGGCGAGGGCATGATTGAACCAAACTTTGAACGAAGGGTATATATAGACCTTTTCGAATAGTTTAGGGGCATAATTGACCCTTCTCCCTATTTCAAAATACAATTTTTACCTTTTACCTTTAATTATTTAAATCTAATCAAACCTCTTACTCTATAATAATAAAGGATATTTTAGTAAATTAATAAATTACAATACAGTACGATACGATCAAACCGAACAAATGAACAATTAAAATGCTATTAAACAACAACAAACAATACAGTCTATCTAAACATTGTATCTACCATACAATACAACACAATAGAATATAATACAATACATTATGAAACAATGGGAAACGATAAATTCAAACAAAGTGTAAAAATTAAATTATTCATATGTAAACGTATGTGATTTATTATAGACAAATTACGGAAATATGCATATTTTGTTTCATTTATTTATATTATCTCCTATTATTTTTAAAAATCTCCAAAGTCACTTACTTTTTTAATGTATTGTAACTGCATATTAATGTATTTGAGCTAGTATTTAATGTATCGATATAATTTTTAATGTATTGAGCTATATATTGATATATCCGAGTCAATATTTAATGTATCTGAATAACTAAAACATGTACATATAAATCATGAGAAAATCTATATTATTTTATATAAAATAAAAACTAAAATAACTTATATATACTAACTAAGGGCCCGTTTGGATGGGCTTAATAAAAGCAGCTTTAAAAAAGCACTTTTAAAAGTGCTGAAACTTATTTTTAAAATAAGCAGTTATGCGTTTGGATAAAAGTGCTGAAGTTGTTATGTCAAACATGAAAAGGGAAAAATGGAAGAAAGAAATGTTAAGGTTATATGGGTAATTTGGAGATTGTATAAAAATATTAAGCACAAAAAGATAAAAATGTGGTCAACTTAAAATAGCTTATAAGCTAAAAAAAAAAAAACACCCCTACCCCAGCTTTTAACTTTTGGCTTAAAATAAGTTTTTTTAAACTTAAAATAAGCTGTTTTGAGTATTGCCAAACAGTTAAATAAGTCAAAAACCAGCTTTTAAGTCAGTTTGACCAGCTTTTAAGCTGAGCCAAACAGGCTCTAAGGGCCTGTTTGGATGAGCTTAATAAAAACAGCTTTAAAAAAGTACTTTTGAAAGTGCTGAAACTTATTTTTAAAATAAACAGTTATGCGTTTGGATAAAAGTGCTGAAGTTGTTATGCCAAACGTGAAAATGGAAAAATGGAAGAAAGAGATGTTAGGGTTATATGGGTAATTTGGAGATTGTATAAAAATATTAAGGGCAAAAAGATAAAAATGTGGTCAACTTAAAACAGCTTATAAGCTAAAAAAAAAAAAACACCCCTACCCCAGCTTTTAACTTTTGACTTAAAATAATTTTTTTTTAACTTAAAATAAGTTGTTTTGAGTATTGCCAAACAGTTAAATAAGTCAAAAACCAGCTTTTAAGTCATTTTGACCAGCTTTTAAGCTGAGCCAAACAGACTCTAATACATTGCATTATTTGCTTTTTGTTTCAAATATCTGGATGGGAGTACTATCACTGCATAAAAGTCATATTTTTTTTCCGTTGAACAGAGGAATTTTATTTGTGCATAAAAGTCATACTTCTTTAGTCCAATTAAGTTGTCATATCTTTTCTTTAAAAGTTAAATTATTTTTTTGGCAATATTCTAAAATTATATTTTCTTAATTAAATTGACATAATAAAAATTGTATTTATGGTGTTTTATATAATTGTTAAATGTTTAAAATTTAAAATAAAATTTTAATTTAGTTCAACACTTATAAAAAATAAATTAAATTCAGTTTTAACAAGCTATAAACATAAAAACTAATTTAAGAGGGAGGAAATACGTAAAAATGAATAGTCGACTGTCCTATTCCAAAACTTAACATTGGGGCCCTATCCCAACCCCTTGCACTAAATTAGGCATGCTATATTTCCATATAAATGCAACAATAAATAATTAAATAATAAGTACACTATATTACTACTCCTATAATAATAATAATAATGAATATTCTTTGATTTTATATATATAGAGAGAATGTGAGATGATAAAATAAAGAGAAAAGAATTTCAAAATATATTTAATTTTGACCGAAATTGTTATAACAATGTCAAACTTTGGAATGAATCTATTACCCTCCACTCTAGTGTATTTCAAAGATATTTAGGTGCTCATGTGACATCATAAAAATTGCATCATTATAAATAGTAATGTATCTGGTTGGACCTTTGCATATCTTAAAATACACTATTAAATAGTACATGGAATAATAGGTTCAGCCCTAAGTTTGAGATTGTTACAACAATTTTGATCAAAGTTCAAATATATTTCAGTCATTTTTGCCTAAAATAAATTAACACAATTTTCAAGCATATATAATGTGTATTATAGTTTATATCTTTATTTAATTTATTTTTTTTGAAATTGCACAAATTGAACACATATATATATTATAAAAACTTTTATTCTTCTCTTCATTCTCAATTGTATAACTTTTTTAAAAAAATCATTGTCATTGCCAAACTTGTTGATACAAATAAAATAATTTAATTAATTAGAGATCTTATTCTAACTTTTAGAGATCTTAAGTTGAATTTTCATAAGAGGCCACATACTCTAATGATTCCAACTAAATTATGTTAATCTAACTTTGATTTCAAGTTGCTTAGTTGTTGACTTGTTGTTAGTTTGGTAGTATAAAGTTTAGAAATTGAAGATTACTTAATAGAAGAATCTTAGTTCAAACTCATATTATTGTTATTTTATTTAATATTGAATATTTATACTAAGATATGATTAAATTCAAAATAGTTTGTAATGTTTATTTCAAAGCTAGCATTTCTAACAAGAATTCTATTATTTTATTTATAGCAAATGTATTCATCCATGGTTCTCTCTCCATTACGGAATACTAATTTTATTTAGGAGTAAGTACACCTAATTTTAAATTATAATTGAAATTTCAAAAACACATTTTAACTAAATTAAAATTTTATCATCTCTTGAATTCACTTTTTTAAAATTTTTATGTACCTTGGCTTACATGACATTCAAATACCTCTTACGCGTGTCAACAACGTGGAGTCACGAAGTATGCCACGTAAGTAGGGATGACAATGGGGCGGGGCGAGGCAGTTTGAGCTTTACCCGCATAATTTTTAATTTGTCCTGCCACGCATAGCAACTTTTTTCATTTTCAATTCACCCCACCCTGCCCTGCATGAACTTTCCTTGCATACTTTTTTAATATTTTCTTTTACTAATTAAGTTCGATGATGAAAATAAAATTTATAAAAAAAATATTTTTCATTAAGTTATATTAATTTAATTGGAATCGTATTTTTTTTATTGAACCACTTTGATTTACTATCTTGAATAATTTAGTAGTTTTAAATAAAATATTTTAATAAATGTATGTTCTATCCCTCTTATAAGATGTACGAAGTTAAAATTAAGTCTGAACACACATGAAATCACATAAATTTGTAACTTGTCTCACCCCACATTAATTTAAATAAAACCTACATCAACCGGCCCGGCATCCCACCTGTCCCGCCCTATATAGCCTTAAATCCATCCTGCCCTGTCTCATTGCCGTCCTACACATAGGCAAAGTTCAAAGAGTAATAGATTCTTAGTTCAAAGCTATAAGGCATAACATTGCAAATTTTAAGATTTTAATTCCAAGTAAATAAGAATTATACGGGACAATCCAAGAGTTATCTAAATAATTTTTTCTTTTATCTTGATAACCTAGACAGTGTTGCGTCTCCTGTAAAAATCATTTCCTTTTGATGTTTTTTCGATAATTTTTTTTTAATATTTGAATTTGCAGTAATCTTTCTTCCTTAACAAGGTAATTTTCGAATACCACAGTGCCACCCGCTTTGCTCATATGAAAACAATAGAGGATATAGTAAAGGATCATAACAACCAAAGTAATAGTTAACTCACAATCATTTTCATTCACCCATATTGATGCTACTTGAGTAAAAAATATGTGTTATCAATGAGATTCGAATCTTGGTACAACAACACTAAAAGAGTCTTAAATACCCATCCTCGAAACATTGGGCCAACTATATGATTTATTCATTGGGTGTTCTATGTTAATTTTATACAAATACCTATCGATTTCTACATGGATATATATATTTCGTTACAAAGTTAATGAGTGCTCGAGCACCCGGCGAATACCATGTGGATTCGCCCCTGGTAGAACTTGGTAGATTGAATACTCGCCGGTCCAATTCAGTCACATTTAAGGGCGATATGATGATTTTGCAAGTTAGGAATCTTAGATAAAGTTCACAAAAATATAGAATATGAATTATCTTTTAGTATGCCCATCAGTTCCTTCACTACCGATTCATCTACTTTATCAGAAAATGTCATTCTATTCGCAACCTTATTCTCATTATCATAAAAATATAATTGTAAGTTTCTAGAGCTTCTTTCATTGGGATAAAAATTATTTATAAAGTGATACATATGTAAGAAAAAATGTAAGTAATTAGTTTGATATGCTCTAACCTTGTGAAATTGAGGAATAACATTTTACATTAAGGTCTCATTTGTTTGCACTTAATGGAGGTATGAATCATTATCCTTTAGATTCGGCTCATTAAGTACGTTTGATTTTTGGGTTTGAATCTTTTTTTTTTAAAATGGAATATAATTAGATTGTAGTTAAATTCAGATTAAAATACCTAGATCTTAACACAAATTTAAATATTCAGATGTATATTCAGATTCAGACCTCTTAATCTTAATGAAAACAAATGAGCTCTAAGATTATCCTTAATAAGACTTGGTGATTCAACAGGGTTGGTCGAATTTGTATTTGCAGGAACCCGCCTAGTTGTCGACTCTCTATTTTTAAGGTGTCGCTGCAGCAGAAGCTCATTCTTCTGTTAATTCCTTATATATAAAAGTAGTAAAGTAATATATATAGTATATACACTCCACATTTTTGTGGATGATATTTTTTACATATATAGTAATTCATTTTAGAATTATGCAATACATAGGGCTGTTAATTGTTTGGATTCATTATTGATAAAATTAAAACAAATCAATTTAATCAATTTTTAAATTTCTAAAATCAAATCAAACAAAAAAAAAACAATCGTCTATTTGGTTGTTTTTTTTATTTATTGAAAGGTTTAAATTTGTTGAGGGTATACACATTTTGATAGACAAGGATACGTAATACATGATTAATTCACTAAAAAAAACTATCGTGAATTCAATTGAACAAAATTAGAGTTATTATTTTATGAACAAAGCAATTGAATTAAGAAAAAATGTAACTATATGATGTGAGGTAGGGTAGACAAAGCCTGAACTTTGAAGTAATGAATTTTGATAGATTGAACTTAGAGTTCTAATAGTAGAACTAAAATTTATGTGCTGGACTTTAGGATATAATAAAGTTAAAACCTAGTTAATTTAAATTTAACAAAATACTTATATTTTATCTGTGAATAATATATTAAATTATTATGAAAATCACATATATTATTTTTTTGTTAGATTTGATTATTTTTTGGCGTTTTTTAGTAAAGTGATTCAATTTAAATTACGGTGCAATTTATTTTTTTTAATCATAACTATGAAAAACCCTTACAAATTATTTTTGATATATTAAAGGAAAAAAAGACTAATATATCAATAACTATCTTAAATGATATGCAGATATTCTCTGTCGTACTTTTGGGACATTGATGCTCCTGCTGTGCAAAAACTAGAACATATATATCTTTATAAACGGACATACACGTGTCATAATCTTATCCACCGACCCGACATCAGATCGTTGGATAAGTTTACACACGTGTTCCTATTTAGTCATTTGTTAAAGTGAATGCATATATTCTAATTTTTGGACGACAGAATATCAAAATCCCAAAAATATAAAAAAAATATTTAGATACTATTTATAATAATTGGAGAATATATTTATTTATATAGCTAACAATAAAAACACAATATTACTAAATGTGACCATATTCATCATTATTGTTTTATACACACTGCCAAATGACACTGATTTGTTGCTTCTGAAGGCAGATAAATTTAACAATCTCGAGGAGAAGTTCACTTTACTTAGGCCGGAGGAGGAGTTTGATGCCGGAATCCCAAAAACCTGCTAGTGTGTATCGGAGAAAGCTTATCTATGGAGCGCGTAAGGCTTCGATTGACGTTCGAGGACCCGAACATTCTCAGTGATTTACAGAAATCAGAGGGTCTGAGGTGCAGTTGGTTTCTTCTCAAACCCCAATTGCTACACAAAACTATCTCCGATCTGTCTTCTCATATTCTCCGCACTTTTCAACTCCATAGCTCTTGTCCGCATGGCCTTCTCCTCTCTGTATGTTCTCTAACATCAGTTTTTTTTAGTTGATTACTGTTTGCTGCTTTATGGTTTGTGGATTCAGTATTTTGTACTAGTTGAAATAGAGTGGTTCACTGAGCTTGCGTGCACTTTAACTGAGTAGCTACTGTTAGAAAAATAGGAAACATAATCGAAGAAGAAATGACTTTGTCCGTATACATATTAGGAAAATACAAGGAATTTCATACAGTAAAGCCTATGTTTATACCTGCACATTTCTCTTAAGCTACTTCGAGAGATGATTTTTCAGAATAGTCATGTTCTTTTACATACACGCGTGTGTTCAATTTAAGACCTTCATATATTACAAACTATCTAACAGCTACATCTTTAACTAGTTGCTAATTTTTCCACTGAGGGTTAGGAAAATGGAGAAATCACCTACCTTATTTGTTTTCTGATTGGTATGAAATTATGGTTTCCCATGTTTTTTCACTGACCGCTATCCAGTAGCCACAGTGTTTGGTGCTTGGTTTGTTACATTGTTGATTGAACTTGGAGATGGAGGCTTTTCTCTGGCTGCTCCGTTGCTACAAATTAAAATTTCTATGACACTACATTGTTAAGTGGCTTACTTTCCCGTCATATACATGCAGATGGACGGATTTCTCTTGCCTCCTTTCGAATCAACTTGTATCTTGAAGGATAAATGTATAGTCAGGTTTGCTGAATTGCAGTTTTGTCACTTCTTCAAAAATTTCTTATTGTTATTATTATTACTGTTGTTTCTATTCATAAAAGTTATATTCTTGAAACTCATATGTTAGTGTGAAGAAGAAAGGCGGTGTTTTGGCCATTGAAGGAAATGATGCACCAAGTATAGTTGAGAATATCAGAATCGTTGAGAAGCAACCTGTAAACACGCGACACTTACTGTTGGCGAATAAGGAGTTTGACAATGAATCTGGAGGCTATGAGAGTGAAGATGAGGAAGGGGCAGATCCAACAAAAGTTTCAAGTTCACATCTGGAAAATTCATTGGGTTGTAATATTATCTCCGAGAAAAGGAAGGCATCAGAAACACTTCCTGGCTCGAAGTAATTTCTTGATAACTTGGTTGGAGATTCTGATTTGCCCATACATTGGTTTTGTAAGGCTCACAATTGACTTCTTGAATCGTTCTACTTCACAGGAAAAAGAAACATTGTTCTGAAGTTGCTGAGAAGGTTGATGAGCAGACCAAGAAATCTCAACAAGGTCTGACAAGCAAGAAGAGTCATTGCAAGCAAAAGAAGCTAGCTGATCCGGATAGCAAAGATGTGGATAATATCAAAGGAAGTGCTGAAAGTAGCAAGGTTAATGACAGTATTTCGGGCATGAAGAAGTACGACTATTGGAAGCTACTATCTCATTCTTTGCATGATTACAGTTTATTTTAGGTTATTTCTGCTTTATTTGGCCAGTTTCTCCCCATTTTCTTGGTGTATTCCTTTGAAAGCCTTACTGTGGTCATTACTAGATTTTACATTCCTTCCCGCAATACCACTTGGTTGAGGGTTTGTTCCTTTCCACTACTACCATTTTAGCATCAATAACAAAATTGAAGGTGTTGATTGTCTCCATTTCGATGAGTGTTTCCTTGCTGATGTATTTGCTTTGATCGTTTTGTGTATCCTTTAAGTGTTGCTCACCGTTTGTACGGAGTATGGTTTGGTGTTTGAACGTGAAGTCCAAACTAATAGGAACTAATACAACATTAGAGCCCTGTTGCATGAGAGCCTGAACCCCATCTTTCCATATCAGGCATCTTGTAAGTTTCCCAAGTTCATCTTTGTCCATCTTCTGCTGGTTAAAATCTTGAATGTATCTTCTTCATAACAATTCCTAGTAATTTGTCCCTAATCTGATATTTGTTTGCGGTGGGTTGACAAGTTCAATCTTATTAATGAGAAGTGCAAGATCCAGGAAAATTTATATTTATAGCTGCTTCTCTTGTGACGACTTAGGCATTTGCAAGTGCATCCTGTTCTTTTTTATGCATGCAGAAATGTTCAATATCTTGGTAGCTACTGAACACTTTTTCCGTTTTCTATTGAAGTGACGAGATTCAAGAGAAGGGTGTGGAGAATCTAGAGGCAACCACCAAGCCTGAGAGAGTAAAAAAGGTCCATTTCTACAACTTTTCTCCTACATTTCTTTGAGAAATTGACAACAAATAATCCTACAGTTGGTGGAGCTATTTCAGAAAATTGTGTGAAACTGTGTAGATTAATACTGCACCTGCACTGTATTAAAAGTGTTACGTAAAAGTGACATTTGTTCTTGTCATAAAGTCGTCTGACATGATCAGATGCTATTGTGCACTGTCAGATCTGTTGGTTACTATAGTTTTTGATGAAGCTAGTGGTTTCATTGATGGCATCTAGAAGATGCAAAATTACAAACGATATTGCATCCAAAGATAAAACTGAGATAACTATATAGCAAAAGCAGTCTACTCTAAAATCAAGGAGCTAACAGAGATCAAAAAGTTGTCATGAAAATCTACAGGGAACAAATTGTGTCAGTTAGACAGAAACATTAAGCACCTAGCCTTTATAGATTGATTGGGAGTTGATGCACCATCAAAACATCACTATCTCTTTCTGTCCACAAAACCCAAAAAATGCTAGCAGGGATCTCCAAATCTTCCTGATGGCTCTGTAAACTTTCCATGTGTGCTAATTTTCAAAGGCTTCCTTAGTATTCTGAGGCATGACCCAACTAGTCCAAAAATAGGGAAGACCATACTCCATAAATCTGTTGCAACTGTGGAAATTTTCAACAATCATTTTTCCCGCATCTTTCTTTTTAACTATTTTTTAATAAAAAAATAAAAAAAAATCTGTAGCAACTGTGCCGTGTAGAAACAAATGATTGTTGATCTCTATACTATTATATGACACATGTAGCATCTATTTATGATTTGGACTTTTCTTTTCCTTTAGTTCTCGTATGTGAGGTATGCTTCCTGTAGTGCAATCCAACAAAAACATATGATTTTAGGGGGTAATTGGTCCTCCAAATTAGCTTCCATGGCCAGTTAGTAACCTCCTTTGACAGAATAGCTCCCTTCCTTGGTTGGAGCTTTCCCTCTTCAACTGGTCCAAATTCTGGGCATTCACTGGACAGGTTTCTAGTCTTGACAAGAGGCTCAGCAGATATTCGAACTCCCAGTCTTGCATATTTCTTCTGAATTGGATGCTCCAAGTATTGTTTTCTCTATATCGGAATATGGTAGAGGTAGGATCACATGATTCGATAGAGGCTTGGGTAATCCTCCTTTAGCATACTATTCCCAAGCCACTTTTCCTTCCCATAATTTGATGTGTATGTCCTGATTGAATTCATCCCAGAGTGGAGCTCTGGAAAGCATAGTATTGACTATGAATCCATGCTTGGCTTTGATTATCTCTTTCCATAGTGTGCCTTCTTGTGCACATCTCCATAGCCATTTCACTAGTAAGCTCTTGTTATGTGTAGCCAAATCTTTGATACCCAGGTCACCCTATAGCTTAGGCATAGTGCATTTAGACCACTTAACCAGGTGGACATTGTGGTGCTTGTTTCCCTGCCACAAGAAGTCCCTTCTGATTTTGTGAAATTGCTTTAGGATCTTTTTTGGAATAGGGAATGATGACATCAGGTATGTTGGGATGCTATCTAGTGTACTATTGATAAGTGTGAACCTTCCACCCATTCAAAGATACTGCAACTGCCATGAGCTTAGTTTCCTTTCAAACTCTCAACCACTCCATTCCAGGAGTTTTCAACTTTGAATTTTGCACCTAGTGGTACGCCCAAATAGGAGGTTGGGATGGATCCAGTATTACAACACACGATTTCTGCTAGATTTCCTAGGTTGGGTACCTGATTAACAGAATATTAAGACTTTTAAGCAAGTAGATCTGTAGATGTGTAGTCCTGATGGAACCTCAAAAATGAGCAGAGCGATGTTCAGGTAGAGAACCTGGTTAGTATCACCCCACAGAATAATAGTGTATCATTGGCATACAGTATGTCGGAGATATTGACTGAACCCTGGACTTCTTCCCACATCAAAGTCATTAAGCCAGTGCAGTTTCTTGGATCCAACAGTCTGCTAAGCCGTCCATGGAAGTATGAAAAGAAATGGTGATGTGGATCACCTTTCCACAAGCCTTTCTGAGGAGAGAAGAATCCCACTGGATTCCTGTTGATGAGAATGGAGTATTTCACTGTCATGATGCTGAATTTGATCCATCTGATACACCTCTCGAAATCCCATTTTTCTTAGCAAAGCAATGAGATATGACCAATTCAGTTGTCGAAAGCTTTCTCAATGTCTAGTTTGCAAATTATTCCTGCTTCTCCGCTTTTTAGCTTCCACTCCAGCACTTCATTAGCATTGAGTGCAGGATCAGTGATCTGGCTATTTTTTATGAAGGCATTCTGATGGTTAGAGACTATTTTCCCCGTGACAGTTTTGAGCCTTTCAGCAAGGACTTTGGCTGCAATTTGGTATATGCTGACAATTAGACTAATTGGCATGTAATCTCTTAGTTCGGTTGCTTCTTACTTCTTAGGAACTAGAGCTATAAAAGGTGCATTTGACCACCTAATCATGGGTGTTGATGAAAGTGATTGAGGGCATTCATTATGTCAACTTTGATAAACTCCCAAGCCTTCTGATAGAATGCCATAGTATACTCATCAGGCCGTGGGGGGTTGTCAGGAGCACATTATTTGATCACAGTCGGTAATTCATTCTTTGTAAAAGCCAATTCATGGCTAACTTTCTCCTCTTCTGAAATGCTTTCTAAGCCCTGAAAATCAGGACTTCGTTTCCAGTTTTCATGTTCTGTGTATAAGTCATAGAATTTCAAGATTTCCCTTTCAATAGTCTGTATCTTCAATAATTGCATCACCTACTCTGAGCTTGTCAATACAGTTGTCCCTCCTGTGAGAATTAGCCATCTTCTGGAAGTACTTTGTGTTACTGTCTCCTCCTTTCGACCACAAACATCTTGAATTTTGCTTCCATGAGGTTTCCACAGCTTTGACCAGGTGGTGATATTGCAGTTTTAGAGCAAGTAGCCTAGCCCTCTCTGTTGATGAAGGGGTTTGGTTTCTGCCATCTGTTCCAACGCAGAGAGTTCAACTAGAATTCTGCTAATTTGGTTTCTACCTTGCCATAGACCTCTTTATTACAGTTTGTGATGTCCCTTTTGAGATTCTTCTGCTATTGAACAAGTATGAAGTCGGGATTGCCATTAACTGTGTAACTTTGCCACCATTCCTTTGCTTTATCAAGGAAGCCCTCAGCCTTAGCCACATGTTTTCGAATTTAAAATAAGAATGGCCCGTCTCCCAATCACCATTTTCTAGTATCAAAGGTCTGGGTCTTGATAAAACCATCGGGAGAGCTACCTACTTAATTAAGTTAAAGCTATCATTCCATTCATATGAGAACAAGATTCTATCGATTCTGGAGGCTCGTACGTGTGCTTCAGCTCAGGACCAAGTGAAAGTGGCATCCTGTAATGGCAGATCATCAAAACCAGATCTTGTATTAATGCTGAGAAATCTGTCATGGGTTTTGTTCTCCTTGTACAATTTAGCCTCTCGTTTTCATGTCTGAATACGTTAAAGTCACCCCCAAGACCCAATGGTCCTCCATAATCCCCTTATACCTATTTCATGCTATGATAATTGTCTCTCAGGATTGGTGTGCGGGCCATATATCCCAGTGGAAAACCAACTAAAATCCTCTTGAAGGGATTCTGGCATACATGCGATAGAATAAGAGCCTTGGTAGATATCTGTACATTGCCATTGGCGCTTGTCCCACAGCACTATCATCCCTCCCCTTGTGCCACTGGGTTTTAACTCTGCCCAATCAGCCCACCTATTGCCCCCCATATATGATGAATAAGTGTAGTTGACCAGTCTTCTACTTCCGTCTCCTGTAAACATATAATGTCAGCCTTCCATTTATGAATCAGACATTTGAATTTAGCTTCTTGAGGGGAGAAATTTGTTGGGGTATTTCACAAGTTATATTCTCTTACTCATATGATCAGTTAGCTGTGTTACAAATAGTTTCCATTATATTTCACTGTTAATCGTATTTTTCAATTTTCCTTCGGAAGATTTGCCTAAAGATCTTGTAGTGCTCAGATGTTGATTCTTTCTCTCAGGGTCCGAGTAGAAGTGCCCGGAAACAATATGCAAAAAGGCAATGGTTGCGAGAAATGGTCAAAATTTATAAGAATGTAGCTTCTGAAGCAGAGGGACTTGTAAGTTAATTATAAGATGTAGATATTTGCCTCTCTTTTTAGTTCTCAAAAAAATTATAAGATGTAAATATGCCAACTGTTGTTTCCACGGTATGTTATATTTGAGCGCAAAATTTTTGCTGCGAAACTAGAAACAACTGCAGGCTAATGGTGGAAGAAGAGCTGGTAAATTACACCCAAAGTGGCTTGTTAATGGTGAGACTGATGGCAAACCAATGGCACGTGTGAGTAGTGAGATGCCGAGAAGTACTTCTTGCTTTTGCTTCTGAATCATGTATCAAAAACTTATATGATAAGACTTTGCAGAGGAACTGGAAGCAGCAACAAAGCAAAACTGAATATCAAGAGGTGAATGGCCAACCAAAAGGACTAGTGAGTAATCAGACTTGAACAAATGTTTTAATTCTTCTGCATAGTCTCATTTCTGTTGATGAAGTAGTGTACCACATGTAGCTGCACTGGAAGAAATTGCGGGAAGAAGATAAGGGTAGAGATACGAACAAACAAGATCAGGCGAATGAAAAAAGCACCTTCTGTGGAGAACCAGGACAACACAATGATATGGAGGCTGAAATTATTCCAGGTTTTTTTTTAATAATTCAGCTGTCCTCCACTTTTCAGGGGAGGAGTTTTAGATGCTATATTTCTTCCTACCAGTTCCTAAAATATTAATCCAAATTAACCGCTTCTTTTGCCATAGTTTTAGTTTTGTATTCTTATTATGGAAGAACTCTGGTTATCAATAAAAATAAAAATATGGAAGAACTAGAGAGTCTGAGTTTTTTCTTTTTTTATTTAATGCAGATCAAGCTTTGCAGCATGATCAAGTGCAAGAGGTAGGTTCGGCTATAGTTTGTATCATAATGTTCTTGCAATTAATTTCTTTTGAATTTTTATATAAAAAATTCAAAGGAAGAGCTTTAGGTACCAAAAGTAGAGTTGTCAAGTAAAAATTTGTCTTGAATGTCATTTTGAGATTTGTATTCAAGCTTAACAATTAGAGATGCTAATACAAGGAGTAAACAGATATTGTTATGCATTATATGTGGCTATTTGGTTATAAATCAATAAAAGATGTTTCGATCCAACTTTCTTTCATGAAGGACATATGATTAGTTTTAAGTTGCACCATAAAAGCATCGATGTGTGGAGAAGAATCCTCATTGAAGCTGGTCATAAATGACATGTAAGATACCTCATGTATATAGAAGTTTATGCCACAGGATATAAAAAATTTATAAAATTACGATTATATCCAGTTTTTTTGTTATAAATCACATCGAGATAACTCCATTTTTGTAAGGAAGATGGATCACAGGAGTTACTTGAGCTGAGTGAAATTGAATTTACATCCTGTCTGAGTGGATGTCACTGATTGGAATTTTGAACCCAAATTTGAGGAAGTCTAGTTAATTGCAGTTCAGTGATACTTTTATGTTCAATAAGTCCAAAAGTTTCTCTTTAGTACAGGACATGTGTCATCTCTTGAGATGGTTTGTTAGCTAGTGGGGTCATAGAGTATTGTTGTATATCCTGATTCTATAGTATATAAGTGCAGTCTCAGATGGAGATATTGATTGAATGAAAAGTTATTTTAATTCTTATTTCTCTTTAATTCCTCTTTGTTCTACTTTATGGTGTTCCCCAGTTGGGAATCGCTAGAGTGGATTTCTCTGTGTCGTGATTTTGCACTTTAGTTACAAATAGTCAGATATTCAACTTCTGCTTGTAATGCTAATTGCAGAGGCCTTCTTGCGACAACTTGGAATAATAAATTGCATCTTCTTGCAGATAGCTTTTCCGTCAATTCATGAAGTTTGCCTTGTCAAAAATGGTAATTCAGACTCTGTAGCAGGACTTCGTGCCACAAACAAATCAAATCCGGTCCTTAAGGCTGCTGAGAAGAAAACTAATGGCCCAGCTATAGGTAATTATCGTTGTTATTGCACTGGCTATGTGGTGGAGTTAGTTGGAGGAGATTTCATTAGATCAACGTACTTTTCCTTTCCATTTGAGTCATTATAATTTGACTGTTTGTGGAAAATGAACCATGGAAACCAAACACATTCTGTTCTTAAAGGTGTGAGATGATGCTTTTTGTTAACTCCTTGACGATTAGTCATTACTGTGCGTTGAATTTCATAACTAGGTATTCATGTTATTTGCAGAAAAAGGAGTAAACCTCTGGGAACAACTCAGTGAGACCATCAACGCGGAGAAGGAACAGTTGCATAAAGAAAGTAGCTGGGGTACGTGGAGCTCTGCGAAGAAGAGCTCATGGTCACAGAGAGCCTTGAAAGGCAGTGCTCGTGGTCCTACAATGGCCTTTCGAAGATATAAAAGATGAAATATGAGATGAAGCAAACTTGTATATATTGTGTTCCTTACTCTCACAATGAAGTCAACGAACTCCGTTTTGTAGGTATCAAGGGGAAACTTTGTTGCTTATAGTAGCAGCAAGTTAGTGTTTCCTAAAGTTTATCTGGATGTCTTAGTTACAACTAGTATGTAAAAATGTTCCATATGTAAGCTTGACAAAAATTTAACCTTTCTTGTACTGTACTGCAAATCTGCAAAGTGTCTAACCTAAAACTAGTTTGAGTTTTTGGTGCAAGTAATTCTAGTATTGTGTGCTTTAAGCATGGTTTCCTGTTATTTCTTCCTCTCTTTTTACTCGAGGTTGAAGTGTATAGTTGAAGGAAATGACATTTTATGCGGTTAATTTAATTATCTAATTTAAAAAAGAGGACAATCTATGTTTTTTACGTAAAATATCTAGCTGGAATACTTTATTAGGAATTAAGATGTTTACTTAAGTATTTTTTTTTTAATTTGATTTTATTTCACATTATGTCTTTCAACTTTGGGTGAGCATAATATTTGTATAAAATTAAACAAGTAGATATATAAGTTTTATGTGACATAATCCACGTAAGATACCACTACGTTGGACTCAAATTGATACATGATGAGCACGTGTCTATTGTTTAATTTTATCCATATTTGTGCACACCAAAAGTTGGAAGTCATAAATGTGAACTAACGTTAAATTTAAAAAATACTCCCTCCGTCTCTATATTACTTGTTCATATTTCTCTTTTAGCTGTCCCTATTTACTTGTTCATTTTGACAAATCAAGAAAGGACAACTTTTTTCCCGTATTATACTAAAATTCTTGAAAAATTTAAGTTTTAATTTATCATTTTTAAAACCATAATAAATAAGGATAAAACTGTAACTTCGCTATGCTAATAATTATTGCTATGATGCTACTTAATATGTGTGTCATTTCTAAAGTGAACAACTAAATATGGACAGAATGAATATACTTATGTATTATGTTTTGATTGAAACTGACTTAGTTCAAGTTTCTAAATATTAACAAGTTTAACCGACAGACCATTAATTACCTGATGATGGTTAATTATTAGTTGTATATAAGTTAAATCATAATCTGTATCTCTTAAAATAAAATCATTTTCTTGTCCCAATACAAGTTAAATTTAACGGTCCAATTTGCAAACTGATTATTATGATCTAAAGAAACGAATCCAATGTTTTTTTTTTTTTTAAAAAAAAATAATTCCAAAAAAACTAGCCGTTACAAAAGCCAAGAGCGTCTAAAGCTCAACGTGTACTTCTTTTCTCGTCCATTGATGAATGCAAGAACCAGAAAACCCTAGCCAATCAGCAATACTACAAAATCCAAACTCCGACCAATTTTCCGGCGAAAATCACATTGCTTTTCCACAGTGACTGATGGAGTCCAACTGCAAATCCACTAGGCTTACGCCTAAGAAATGCTCCAAGAATACCGAAAATTTGAACCCAAATGTCGAAAACAGTCCGGGGTTTTCAAAATCTTGTAAATCACCAATGATGGCCAAATCGGCGATGAAAACCCAAAAGTCAGTTTCCAGAAACCCTAATACTAGTCAATTGGCTTCGCCTTCACCCAAAAACAAAATTCGTCAGAGGAAGTTTGTTATTGCCAAGAAGAAGAAGTCTAATAGAGATGAAGTGAACGCTTCAATGGTTTGTAAGTGTAATAAGGTTGGTGATGAGAAAAAGAAGTGTCTTTGTGTTGCTTACGAGACTCTTAGGGCTTCTCAAGAAGAGTTCTTCAAGAATCGTAGTGGAAATGAACAGGAAGAGGACAATGAAGTAGAGAAGTTGGATCGCGATGACGAGTCCTTGATTTCAAACGTTCAGAGTGTTAGGTGTATGGGTGATTTGCCAGTCAGGCACAACCAGGAGGTAACAGTTCCTGTTTCAATTTCTGAGGGTGAATTAGTTGAATTGGCGGAAACGTCAAAGGAAGGGGTGGGTTCGGGTGGAATGAATGTTGTTGGGACTGTAAAGAGGGGGAGGGAGAGGTTGTTGGAAGAAGCAAGACAAAGTGTACCTGACTCTAGTTCTGGGAAAGTGTTAAATCTTGTTAAGGCTTTTGAGAAGCTCCTCACACCAAAAAAAAATGTGTGTGAGGAGAAAGGGGAAAAAGATGAAAAGGAAGAAGAGTCTAGCAAGGAACAACAAGGCTTACAGCCCCCCATGGTTCCTGAGACACAGGTATCTTCATCTTCGTTTTGTCCACCAGATTTTTTCCTCACCTCCGAGAGTTTAGGCTTGGATTCGCGTCGTGCCTCCTCATTGGATAGCAGCCATGGATGGTTAGTATTCGAAACACCACTGATTCAGTTTTATTTTCTGTTTCACTTTCCAATGTTAGAAGGATTCACTTTATTATCAACTAGTCTTAAGCTGATTTTCAACCCTGCTTTATCTGAGCTTGTATATGGTAGATTATCATATAGTAGAGTCCTATTTGTTTATGATGGAATGTAACTTTTGCTTGCTGTTGTTCTTTTGTCCCTCATTTGGGTGCTGATGAATTTGTTTTACTTATTTGAAGCTTCAGTTTTTCAAGCAGGACTTCAGGTGGTGGTCAAAGAAGCAGACGCGATGTAAGAATTTATCATCCATAACCGTTAGGCGAGCAATTTGTGTTGGCCTCTGTTGATTTATTTTCATTTGTAATGCTGCAGAGTGCTGAATCAATAGGCACGCTTCCTAGAAGAAGCTGGAAGAGAAGGCATCGCAAACCAACCTCCCAAAAGCCCTTCAAACTTATAACTGAGGTTCGTGAGTTCTGTGTATGGTTACTCTAGCATTACCTACTTGGTTGCTTGTTGTGCAAATATGACCAAATATGTGGTAGCACTATATCTGGTTGGGATGTGCTTATTTGGACAAATAATTTTTTAAACCGAATGGACTAAGAAAGCAACAACACCATGCGCAATGCAATCCTAAAACTGGGGAGGGTAGATTGTATGCAAACCTTACCCCTCTACCTCGTGGAGGTAGAGAGACTGTTTCTGAAGACTGGACTATGAAAGATGGATTGAATTTTGTGGCTACAAGAAAATCAGAAAATTTTGTGGCTACAAGAAAATCAGAAAATTTTGTGGCTACAAGAAAATCAGAATATTGGTCTTTAAATTCCCTCTGTTGTTGACATTCTTAATGGTCATTGTTCCCTGATCACTAGGTGGTCTTTATTTGTATAGTTTCCTATTCTTTGAATCCACCGATTAATTATGTCCTTTCATTGTTGAACTGCATATATGATCAACCTTTTCAGTTTAGGGTGTCATGTTAAATCCAGTTAATCATTTACCAATTTACTTGAGGAGTTGCTTAGATTGGCTATTTTGCTGCAGGAAAGGGGAAAAAACAAGGAGCAAGAATTTGTTAAGAAAGTGCAACAAATGGTGGAGGAAGAGGAGAAACAGAGGATACCAATTGCACAAGGCCTTCCATGGACAACAGACGAGCCAGAGGTAGCGTAGGCTTTTCACTGTAGTCATTTCTAATAAGTACTTTATTTGTGAATATCTCTACAAGATTATCTTGTTACGATGTCCAGAACTTAAAAGGAAATGCATCTTGTTGATCTAACATTTTACTGAAAGGAGTTTTCTGAACCAAAATAAAAGAGAAATTAAAGTAAAATGTTGTTGGATTATACGTTAGCTAATGAAAACAGAACTGAATTGCTCCATTTTCAACTGTATAGTGTTTGTCAAAGCCTCCGGTAAAAGAGATCACAAGGCCAGTTGATCTGGTGCTGCACAGTGACATTAGGGCTGTTGAACGTTTTGAGTTCGACCATCAGGTAAACTTTTTTATTCTTTATAAACTTTGATCATTCATTTACCTAGATTAATATCTCTTCATGAGAGGTAGCTTTAGTTTCGTGCAAAATGCTGCTATGAATATTATCATAATTTTTGTTTCGTCAAGAATATTTCACACAGAACAATGTAAAAATGTATGTCTGTGTAAATAGATTTCCCTAAGAAACTGCAACAATAAGAGGACCCAAGCAATTTTCTTCCAGTGAAACACTTGCATATGTACAGAAATAACCAATGTAAGTGCATTTGTATCAGGTAGCAGAAAAACTGAGCTATATTGAACAATACAAAATGGAAAGAGAGAGACTACAGAAGGTAAGCCAAGCAAGTTTTTGGGATGAAATGCATGTATGCAATCTTGTACTTCCATTCTTATTGATACCTTTTATTATTACCTTCTCTAGATGGCTGAGGAAGAAGAAATTAGGAGGCTGAGAAAGGAACTTGTTCCAAAAGCTCAACCAATGCCCTACTTTGACAGGCCTTTCATTCCTAGAAGGTAGTAACAAATTCCAACTTTAGTTCAACTACAAGCTTTTTAGATGAGCATTATTTCTAAATAGGAAATTTGGTGATCTGCATTAGGTCAGCAAAGAATCCTACCATGCCAAGAGAGCCAAAGTTCCATTTGCCGCAACACAAGAAGATCAAGTCCTGCGAGTCTTTGAATGACATGTACATACACAGCAAGAACGACTTGGGATGCAGCAATGGCCTGTGAGACAGTCCTACATACACAGCAAGAACGACAGCAATGGCCTGTGAGACAGTCCTACATTTGGATCTGCATCACCAATTCATATTCTTTTATTCAATGGTGTATAATATGAACACTAGTTTTTTCTTAATCGTCTCAATGTTGATAAAGAAAAAGAAACAGTGATTTTGGCTCAATAATATGCCATCTCTATTGGCACATTCCCCGGGTACTTGTGTGATTTGAGTGAAAACATTTTGATTGCCCCATTTTTTCGATTGAAATGATCGTTGTTACTTCCTCTTCCCGTTGTTCATCAATATATCACCAACCTTTTTGATATGTAACTTAGGCAGCAACATGATCACTGTTGATCACAACATTATTGGAGATTTTACTGTATTACCATGTTTTTTAGTTGATGATCAGATGAAGAAACAAACTCTTGGCTCTTACCTTGGTTTGTTTTTATTTTGTTGTGGGAAATTTGCATTTTTCAATTCTTAAATATCGACAAATTTTGGCAAGAAAGGGTGTGATCTAGCCGTCAATGAAGTGGTTGAGAATCATGAGGTCTCAGTTTTAAAATTCAGAAGAGAAAAGAAAACACTAGGTCATTTTTCCATATATCTTAGCAGTCAATGAAGTGATTGAGAATCATGAGATCTCAGTTTTAAAATTCAGAAGAGATAAGAAACACTAGGTCATTCTTCCATATATCTTATTAATCTTGGTAGATAGAGTTGTTAGGTATCCGTTGGTCGGAGGTGACAAGTATCTCGTGAAATTAGTCGAGGTATATGAACGGAAATGATCCTTCTATATATGCTCAACTACATTTAAGTTTTAACTATTTAACCTTCAATTACTAAAAGGTACGCTTTTGATTATTTTTCTTGTAAATCATCACCAATTTAACGAATTGTTAACTGTTAGAAACAACAAATTACTCACATGTGTTATATTAAATGAGTAGTCTAATATTTGTGGATACCTTATTTTCTTTATAAACAAACCAAAAACACATATTTTATTAATTTCCACGAGATAATAATTTTAGTAAAATTTGTCATTCTACCCATTATGTTAAATTGTTCACAAAGTTATGTCGGATTGATAATTTATTCACAAATTATGTCGGATTAATAAACTGTTATTTTATTGTCACAAATTTTATTTTACTAAAAAAAACACTTGGCAGTATCCATTCCACCATCTTACTAAATTACATAAATCTAAAATTCATATCGGATTGATAAAACGTTCTATGTGTTGTTTGATTGATTATAAATTTTATTATGCTAACAAAAAACTTTGACACTATTCATTCTACCTATCTTACTTTACATTCTCGTGTCTTATTCATAAATTTTATCAAATATACGAAATTTATATTAAAATAATATAAAAATATTATAAGCTATAGTAATCAATAACTTAAAATATCTTTTCAAAAAAACTATATCAAAATTTAATTGTATCTCTAAATTTTAGAATGTTACCAATATATATACTCCGTTGCATTCCGCGTGTAATATTATTTTCCCTTGCATGATCGGAATATCGAAACTAATTATTATGTTTTATATACATATATAAGTAGTAGAATTGCCTTTTTTCGTTCTCATTAGCAATAAGAGAGAAAGAGAAATAAATAATGGAGAATCAGGCGACGGCCAAGAAAAGAAGCAGGGGACGGCAGAAGATTCCAATAGAGAAGATTGCAAATAAGAAAGGTGACATTCTCAAAGCGTCAAGCCAGTGAACTAAGTGATTGTTGAATCTCCTTCCGGTTAACTTTTTTCCTTGGGATTTCCTTCCGTCGACTCTGTCATTCATCGATTTGAAAAAGGCGAAGATGATGGGTTCAATTCGGAGAATTTAGGGTTAGAACAAGTTGAAGATGAATTTATTGAAGAATGAAGCTCAAGCTAGTAGTAGTAATGATGATTTGAGTATGATGCTCAATGATGATGTGTTCATCCACAATCTCAATCTCAATCTCACTTTGGAGAGCTCCTCTTCAGTACTAATTTCAATCAAAATACACAGGGAATGTAAGTTTGCTAATTTCATTCGCAATTTCTGATTTTTGTACCCAGTTATTGACAGTACGCTAATCTTTACAATTGTTGAATTCGTATATATAATTATTTCTTCTGTGAAGATGTAACAAAAGGGGATGTAGCTCAAATGGTAGAGCGCTCGCTTTGCATGCGAGAGGCACGGGGTTCGATCCCCCGCATCTCCAAAAATATTTTTATTTGTGTAGTATCATACCATTGAATTAGGGTGGCGTATCGTTCCGTTCGATTTTGAAGATTTTTACTTTTTTTGTATCATACCATTGAATTAGGGTTGCGTATCCTTTAGTTCAGTTCAATTTTGAAATTTATCGGTTTGTCTAATTGGTTATTAATTTGTAGAGGTATTAAACCATTATCGAACCATTAAGATATAGACTTATCAGTTATTAGTCGTTATTGATTCGATTATCAATTTAACCGTAAGATTTGACACACAAATAAACATTAAAAATCAATTAGAAACAAGGTGACAAAACCAAATAAATCATACACAGATGAGTTCACAAATTATGTAGAGAAATATTGGTTTAAGGCCTGAAAACTGAAGAGCAGAATTTCAGACAAGTGACATATTGGTGCTCAATTAGCACTCAAACAAACAAAACACAAAAGAGATTAAAAGAAGAATTTGGAAATTCTAAATCAAGAACAGAAACGGATACTCGGTTGAAATTCAATATTTTAAAAAATAAAGTTTTGTCAATTTTTTAAAAAAGTATTTTGTAACTGAAAAAAAAGTTTATAAAAATTTTGTTAAGTTTAAATTTGGAGCTTATTGATTAGTATTATTACTACTTTTCAAAATGTAGATTAATCATCAAGTTATTTTAATTGAAACACTTTGAAATAATTGTGTAAATTTACAATGTTTTTGAAGTAATTTTAAAATAGTGTTGTGTCCCCTTTTAAATAAAGATGATAATTTTTTTTTTGTTTCACTCAAATATCTTTTAAATCAGTACTAAGGGATCATGCGATCTTGATGCTGCAGATATGTTTGACTGGAGTTGATGGGATCCATATCCCTGAAGATTTGTGGTTGCAATGGTTACTAGATGAATTACAGTGAAAGTGACATTCTGCGTCAGCACCATCATTAGCGTAAACAGATGATGAATTTTGCAGCTGAGAACTAGTGAAGCTTTATAGAAGCAGCATTTGGGAGCAAATCTGAATTCAGCTTCTTTGCGGTATGGTTTATTTTACAGGTTGTCATATCTTCAAAAAGGCATATATTTGCAGCCTTTGATGGCTGTTAATCGAAGATTTAAAAGAAGGGGTTACTTTGATGAAATTTTGCACACTCAAGTCTGATAATAGTTAACCATTTTGTCTGTACAATACTATACTAGTACAAAATAGTGATTAATAGTATTAATATGAAACATTTTCATCACGTTGATACACAGTTTTCTTGAAATAATATGTTGCGATTAACTAATGAACAAGTTTTTATCTCCAATGTTGATTAGTCTTACTATTTTTTTCAAGTTTTATTCTTACTTGGGAAAATTAGTCATCATATTACTAAATATACATATACTTTTATTTGTTCACAATAATAAACAATAAATTAATTTACACAATATAATAGATTTGTACAAAGCACTTGTTGTACAAATAAGCTGTAACATTGGGAGGATTGTATACATGTAAGCAGATACTGGGGTCAACAAATATATATATTATATGAGTTTGGAGTTCAACGGGCAAATTAATTGAGTGAAATTCTCAAAAAGTATATAAAAAATAAGATTAGAATGACGGAAGACGCAGTGCCCCTAAGTCACAAGGATAACTGCTACTTGTAAGTCGCGGGTCAATCTAAGTCGTATGCTTTACTGCTCAGTATTTTAAAATAAAAGTTTCATCAATTTTTTTAAAAAGTATTTCGTAACTGGAAATTTTTTTTATAAAAATTATTCAAGTTTAAATTTGGAGCTTATTGATTAGTATTATTACTACTTTTTAAAATGTAGATTAATCATCAAGTTATTTTAATTGAAACACTTTGAAGTAATTGCGTAAATTCACAATGTTTTTAAAGAAAATAATTTTAAAATAGCGTTGTCTCCTTTTAAATAAAGATGATAATTTTTTTTTGTTTCACTCAAATATCTCTTATTAAATTAGTAATAATCAGTTCATTAGATTATATTTTCAAAAAAGAATAACGGCTCATGATAATTCCTTTTAATGTAAATTTAACTGATTTGTTACCTAAATTTAAACTCAATTTGAAAAAGCACACTATAAATACATCAGTTACACCCATAACGTCTCTTTTTAACGCTCGTCTCCTTCTTTACAAAGATCGCTCTTCTCTTCTCTCTTCTGCACAACTTTGAATTGCTCTAAATGGTGAAATTCCCAATTCCATTTTCAATTTTACTTCCTGTTGGGCAAAAGAAATCAAGTTTTTTTTGGGTGTTTTATGCTGCAGACAGTGGTGAAGATCATGGTGGCGAGGATAAAATTGCTGAGAAACAAGGAGGTGGTTGTCAGGAAATTGATCGTATTCAGGTACTTTTTCCTCTTACTTAGGGTTTGAGGGCTTTGTTGATTGATTGATCAATTGAACCTCGAAATCAACTCGTAGAAATGTGTAATTTAGTATATCATGCCTGGGATCATTTATATTGAATTATTATTCCATCGATTTCAAGTTACGTCTTCTGAAATTCATTCACTAAAGTTTCAACTTTATCAATTCATACCCTTGTTTGCCTCTAACGTATATATTACTTCACATTTGAAAAATGTCTTGTGAAATTCAACCTATATAACGACTTTCTTCTTCTTCTTTTTCTTTATAAGGGCTTAAATTTTGGTTGCAAGCAATGGCTGCGAATCCATCGGGGTTGGAGAATTGAATGGTGGAGCGGCCAAACTTGTGTGAGTGATTTCTAATGTCTTGAATCATCAACTGTCTTTGCTCGTATCCTCCTTCTCTTATTCTTCCAAACTTGCGTGAGTGTTTCCCTGTTTTTGGTCTCAACTTATTTATGTGTATCTTTTTGCTGTAGGAAAGTAATTGGAGTACTGAGTTTTATCTTATTTTTTGTGTATTTTTCTTATTACTGGTTGGATGATTCATTTTCTGTATGTTGGTTATGGCCTATGGGGTTTCTATGAATTTGTGTATGCAAGGGAAGTGATGGTGGGTTTTATGATTCTTTTTGGGGTTTTTATTCTAGGATTAGTAAGTAAAATGATTGAAGATATTGGGTGAAAATTAAAGTTGTGAAAATCAAGTGAAGTGATATGAGGGCTTTTAATATGAGGGGATTTACAGGAATTCTATTTTTTGGTCAAGATTGTGATATTTGGAAGTTGAATCTTTTCTAAAATTATGTCCGAGTTAAGTATTCTTTAAAGTTGAATCTTTTCTAAAATTATGTCCGAGTTAAGTATTCTTTAATGCTTAAAAAGTATTATGAATGGAAAATCTGAAACATCTTCCCCCAATTCCTGCCTTTTTGATCTAGCCACTTTGCATTTTAAACATTTGAAGAAAGTTCTAATGAATATGTTATTAGGTTGAAGAAAAGTTCTCACAGTTGGATACCTTTTGTATTATAAGCTGTTTTGCACTGAGAGTAAATTGATAAAAAAAAGATTGTTTTTTGTATCTGAAGTTGTAACTAACTACTGGGAATCATTTTTTGTTTTGGTACCATGTACATCCAAGACTAAGTATTAAGAAGAACATTTCTATACTTGCAATAGTAATACAGTTCCAGCATTCTCCTCTGTCAGCAAGCAGTAAACCTGTTATTGTTCAAACTGTTCTTCCTAAGATCACTGTCATTCCTCTTCCTGCCACTTGCAGCATAGACATTTCTCCATGTCACGCAGATGGATCATTAGTCTCCATTAATAAGCACTATCTGTATTTGTTTTATCATCAAGGAGCTTCAATCAGAAAGATGCTAAGCACCCTGTTTGGTCATTTAAAATGTGAATGTTTTGTCTTCTGCTCTAATTGTTACTTTTCTCATCTCTTTTATCGTGATTAATTTGTTCAGCATCACTTGTGTCATTTTAGTATAGTGATTTATACTCAAATGTACATGCAGGGAGGATCAAGATTGATGGGATAAAACAAGACCTTGGTTCGGTCCTTTTTTCATTCCCTTCATTGTGAAAGGTTAGAGAGACTTCATTAGGTAAGAAACACAATATTTGATTATTACTCAACCCAACTCAATTTTTTTAATGTCTTCTTTCTGTTAAATAAATTGAATTGTTTAAGTGCATTCTAACTTTGTTTTTTTTTTCAGGGGGGGGCGGCCTCGGGGCACGACGGTGCCTCGGGGCTGCAGGGGGGCGGCCTCGGGGCACGACGGTGCTCGGGGCTGCTGGGGGCGGCCTCGGGGCACGACGGTGCTCCGGGGCTGCTGGGGGCGGCCTCGGGGCACGACGGTGCTCCGGGGCTGCCTGAGGGGGGCGGGGGGGAAGGGGACGAGGGCCCCGGGGTGCTGGGGGGGGGCCTAGGGCACGACGGTGCCCCGGGGCTGGTGGGGGGGGGGGCCTCGGGGACAACGGGTGCCCCGGGGATGCTGGGGGGGCGGCCTCGGGGCACGACGGTGCCCCGGGGCTGCTGGAGGGGGCGGCCTCGGAGAAAGACGGTGCCAAGGGGATGCTGGGGGGGGGGGGCCTCGGGGCACGACGGTGCCCCGGGGCTGCTGGGGGGCGGCCTAGGAGCGACGGGCAGCCGGGCCTGAGGGCTGGGGGGGCGGCCTCGGGGCACGACGGTGCCCCGGGGCTGGTGGGGGGGCGGCCTCGGGGCACGACGGTGGGGGGGCTGCTGGGGGGCGGCGACACGGGGCGCAACGGACCTGCCCCGAAAGGCTGGGGACGGCTCGGGGCTCGGGGCTCACCCCGGGGACCGGTGCTGCTGGGGGGCGGCCTCGGGGCACGACGGTGCCTCGGGGCTGCTGGGGGGGGGCCTCGGGGCACGACGGTGCCCCGGGGCTGCTGGGGGGCGGCCTCGGGGCACGACGGTGCCCCGGGGCTGCTGGGGGCGGTGCTCGGGGCTGCTGGGGGGGGTGGTGGCCTCGGGGCACGACTGTGCCTCGGGGCTGCTTGGGGGGTGCGGCCTCGGGGCACGACGGTGCCTCGAGGCTGCTGGGGGGCTGCGGCCTCGGGGCACGACGGTGCCTCGGGGCTGCGGCCTCGGGGCTCGACCCAGAAGGCGCCCCTTGCTTTCGCTGGCAAGGGGTTTCGAACTTGAGACTCCAACATGGAAGTCCCAAATAATAAAGGAAAATATTTTCAACTACAAATTACATTTTTTTTGGAAAAAACATTAATCTTTTAAAAATATTTTCTAGAAAAAATTCATTTATAAATCAAAAACTAAAACTCATTTTCGAAAAATATTTTCTACTCACAAACCAAATATGAGAAAATAAGTCCAAATCATTATTCTGTGGCAGTTCTTATGTTCCTTGATGATAAAATGTTGAGTGGGAATTATCTTGCTTCTAACTTAGTTATATTTGGATGCTGATGCATAATTTGTGAGAGTGGTAAAGGGACAGACACAAACATCTAAGACTTAGCACATATTATGTACCAAATCAATTTATCTACATAGGTCGAAGTAAATATCTGAAATCATCCATTATTGTTTATTCTGAAGGTATAATGTCCAACTAGAAGCTAAATGCATGTATCTTGCAGTGGTTGTGTTTGTGTTTCACGGGTAGAAGAAAGAAAAAAGTATGTAGGTCAAATGAATGAGAAAATTACATGGTCTAGTTCTTAATCTCTTCCATATTTCTCAATGTTGCTTTCAATTTAAGAGCATTTTGAAGGTTTGACAGTCTGAATTATGGATGTTTTAGGTCCAATTATTGCAAAAGCTTACTCTTGGTTGGTTTTATACCTGTAGTCCATTGTTGAATATGTCATAGTTTCTTTTGTGAACGGCAAGCAGGTTGTTGCAGAAAATTCAATATTCCAAGCTAAAGCGGAATCTGCAATCCTTCAGGTATGAATACCTGAAGTTATTATACTCTGATCAAACTTACAGGTCACAAGCTTAGTGCTGTAGAGTGGTGCTAATGCTTTCCATCTTTTGATGTCATGCACTGGTACTATTTTGCCACACAGATTAGTTGATTTGTCTTGGTTCTAATTTCATCATTTGTTTTTTTTCCTCCTTATGCTAATCATTTGAACAATCTGACCGTTTGTATTCAGGGACATTGTGGTTCTTGTTGGGCTTTTGGTGCTGCTGAGTCGTTGTCTGATTGTTTCTGATACTCATTTTGGCTAGGTAAATTCATTACTTCATGCAAACAAAGTCTTGCAAGTTTATTCTAGTTATGGTCACTAATGATTCAATTTTTATATGTGAGGCAGAATATTTCTATGTCAGCAAATGATATCGTAGCATGCTGTGGTCACTTGAAGAGTAATACTGTTACATCTTTTTATATATTGTAGGATTTTTATATCCATTTTCCTGTCAGTGTGACCCTTAGTTTGATAAAAAGGGATGTTCCCTCCCTGGATATTGCCATTCCGTAATTCAAGAGGAAGTGTGTTAAAAAGAATCTACACCGGAGTAAGTCCGAGCATTTTTACGTCAATGCGTTCCTGAACGTGGAACTTGATGTGTGTGATGCTTTCCTCGACGCCTCAATGTGATTACTAATTCTTCAAGTAAAACACTAATTAAATAGGATTCATTCAAGTTTCTGAAGATTTGGGGAATAATAACATTTTAAAACTTCATATTCCACAATCTTAATGAGTACTCTTGCCTACTTTTTGCATCAGGATGCTTTATGTAGTTTTCTGTACCCATCACCTTCAGTTTCTGATCTATGCGTAACGGGTGCAACTTGGATATGGGTCCTTTGTGCTGCAAATTACCATTTCAGAATCATCCAGTGGGCAGAAAGGGAATTTAATTACTTTGTGTGGTTGGTTAAAGAACACAGCAATGACATGTTTGCTACTCCAGCTAATACTCTGCTTGTTGAAAGTGGAATGAGATTCATATTATATAAAATCAAATTGCTCGAGTATTAAATAAATCTAGATTGGGCCTTTCTTTCTAGACACAACTGAATCTGTTTTTGAGAGACTAGAAGATTAGAGATACTTTATTCTCTTCAGACAGAAATCTTTCCCACAACCGAAGCAGAGCAGTCGGAAAAACAGCATATCAAGCAGGTTGGCAGAGGGAAATGTTACCAGCACCATCATTAGCGTAATTTTGCAGCTGAGAACCAGTTAAGCTCTTTATAAGAAGCAGCATTTGGGAGCTGAGGTATTCCTTTCAAAATGTCTTTATTTATTTGGAAGGTGTGGAAATGCAAAGTACCAGTTGCTTCTGTGACAGGAAAATGGAATCATAATATTTTTCAATTATGTGGTTGTTGTGATATTCCGGCAAGAGAAACTTTGGAATATCTTTTCTCTCAGGAGATGTTGCTAGAAATGTGTGGAAGTATTATTCTAGTGCAGCTGGCCTACTAGGGCCTTGTATTCAAGTTAAACAAGTTCTGATGAATTGGTGGACGGCTAAAGGTAATAGTAGACAAAAGGTGTTTATCAAGTAGTCCCTAACATCATCTGGTGGCCTCAAATGATTGCTCTTTTAGAGGCCTACAGACCTGCATTTCAGACCAAGGTAGTTAAATGGTAGGGTGGTGGAAATGCAACACATATGGGCTTCTAGAGGCAATTCTGAACCTAGTGTTGCAGCTTTCTGTGTTAGAGATGCAACAGGTGATTTGAAGTGGGCTAAAGGAGTGAAAATCTATGATACTACCAATCTCATGGCAGAGGCAGTTCTTATAAAAGAAGGGACTCAATTTTGTTTCTAGCAAGGCCTTAATAGGGTGATATTGGAAACTGATTCGTTGGCATTAGTACATATACTAAATGGAGATTGGTCTATTCCATGGAGTGTGACATTGAAGGTCAATTCCATCAATTGATTAAGAGAATTGATGATACTCCTTATGGGAGGGAAATACTCTTGCAGACTTTTTTGCTAACCTAGTTTTTCAGTTTGCAGGTTCTTTTGATTTAAAAATTTCCAAGAGGTTCTAAGTGATGGTAGAAGAATTATTAACATAGACAATCTTGGTATACCACAACTGAGAATAAGGCAGTATAGCATCTACATGTTTTACAGTTTCAAGTTTTGCTTATTTTAAATGATTATAACAATAGGTTCTAGATTAAATGGCTACTACTCCTCACTAATGTCTGAATTAGATTCATTTGGTTACATCATCATGCACCTGGTGAGATAGTGCATATGATAGTGCCTTACTGTCATTGTACTCTGATCAAACTAAAAGGTCACAGATTTAGTGTTGTAGAGTTTTCTATAGAGTGGTGCTAATGGTTCAATTTTTATGTGAAGTTACTTCCATTTAATTGTTAATTGTCAAATAATTGTTGATAAGCTGTTCAAAATAATTGTTGGCCACCAACTCTACCTTTTTAAATTCTAGTGTTACCATCTGCTATAATTGTAGAAATATTAGTGGTTTATATTCTTCTAGTATAATTATGTTTATCTTCTTAAATAGGATGTTCTCTTGGGATCCTATTGAAGGTTTTGATTTTAATCTTTTCTACTTTTTCCCTAGCTAGAGTGACTTTTGAAGTTCATTCAAAAATAAAAATATTAGTTCGATTCAATTAAGCCCATTAGATAAAAAGATCAAATAAATACTAAAAATAAGTAAATAACAAAAGGGAATCTAAACTTAGATTTTACTTTTACAGTTATATCTATAAATTAATTGATACTATACTATGTAAACAAAAGGGGATGTAGCTCAAATGGTAGAGCGCTCGCTTTGCATGCGAGAGGCACGGGGTTCGATCCCCCGCATCTCCAAAAATATTTTTATTTGTTTAGTATCATACCATTGAATTAGGGTGGCGTATCGTTCCGTTCGATTTTGAAGATTTAAACTTTTTTTTCTATCATACCATTGAATTAAGTTGTGTAACGTTTAGTTCAGTTAAATTTTAAAATTTATGATTTTGGCTAATTGATTATCAGTTTGTAGAGATATTAAACCGTTATCAAACCATTAAAATATTGACTTATCGCTTAGTAGTCGTTATTGGTTAAGTTATCAATTTAACAGTAAGATTTGACATACACAAATAAACATTAAAAATCAATTAGAAACAAGGTGACAAATCAAATTACATCTTGCTCAAAAGCAAACATTTTTACGTTTTAGAATAACCAAATATTTGAGACAATCAGAAATAAATGTAGGAAACAAATATATAAGTCAAGGACTTTATACATAAAATAATATAAATATAATATTTTAATTTACTATCAGGTAATCAGTTAACCCGTTAAGAAAAAACCTCAAACGGTTAAGAACAGATAACCCGATAAGCAATAAAATCAAAACCATTATCAAAATTGCTAAATCAATAACTCAATACTGATAATAACTTTTTTTTTAGTTCGGATTATCAGTTTTGATAACTAGTGTTAATCACCATGCACCCCTATAGTTGTAGTAACTGTTCAGACTAATAAGTTGTTCTGCATTTCCCTCTTGAATTCGGCATAGTCTGTGAGCAAGCTACCGTTTACTTTACTCTTCATGTTCTGCAGTAGTCCCCTTAGCACCTGCTCAAAATTGCAGAAGATTAGTTTTGTTAAACTCCTTCGAAAGAGAGAGATTAGGTTCAGTATCTAACCGACTCTGCAACATCTCTACGAACAGCTTCAGGGACTAAAGCTAGGACGTGGGGAAGAACAAAGCTAATACTCATCTGTAGTTGACCTTTCAGCCTGGTCCGTGGTCCATTTCTGTCAGGGTAAAGAGAGCCTTTTACACCAAGTGAGAACTCAGATGGCTTCAACACATCATCCAACCCCTGAAGCTCCCATCTTATCTGCATATTTATGTGGCTTCAACTCCACATCAAAGACAACAAATGTATATATGATTATTAAGGTTACCCGGTGAAGATTTGGTTTGACACTTACTATGTCGAGTTCAAGAACCTTAGAAACAGTATTGGGGACCCCCGGTGGGTACTCGAGTCCTTTGGTTTTACATCTCAATCTCATATCAATAACTGGAAAGACAGTGATCAACAGGAACTCTATGGGTAGCATGTGAATTCTCCACTCTTCCTGCGTGGAATTAGTAGTCGAGCATATATAAAAATGCATGTTTTAATACTGAAACGAGATCTCCAACCATTTCATCTCGACATTAAAAGAGGAAAAAATAACTTTTATTGGGAAGTTCTGTCAAAGTAAGACAACTTATCTAATTCATTTGTGTTTCTGAAAGTGTACATTCAGCTCAAACTTCAAATTGTGGCATTCATCACCGTCTAATCAGTTAGATAGCCAACATACTTAGAAGGTTGTAACGGTCGAGAGTAGTTTAGTAAAACCTAAACTAGTGAACTCAGAAGAATAGAGCGTCTAAGAAACCTGACTGCCTTGAAGCGGAGATGCAACGAAACAGGACAACCTCACAGCTGAATTGCTCAAATGACTACGGAAGTAGAACTAACATGAGACCTACTTAAAACCCCGATATCTTTGTTTGCTGAACTACATTCTTCTCTTTGATTTCGAACAGATATTGTGTTCATCAACAAGAGACTCAGATTTATAAATACTGATGTTAGGACGAATATAACATACGAGTCAAAGACTCATCATCATAGTAATATCGGACATGAGCTAAACAAGTTGACTTTCATTGAACTATGACCTTATGTAAAGAAATAGCAAGTGCCTATCTTCATGGTTTAAGGCCTGACAACTGAAGAGCAGAATTTCAGACAAGTGACATGTTGGTGCTCAATTAGCACTCAAACAAACAAAACACAAAAGAGATTAAAAGATGAATTGGGAATTCATTTTATGAAAGTGGACCTTGTACTAGCTCACGGTGTGAGGATTTGTCCGCGCCATATAACGAACCCATTCCTCAATCAATGTGCGATACACTTACCAACCTTTAACCCCTCCACATCCCAGGACCCAACTTATGAGACTTGGTCAATACAAAATGTGGGCTCAAACATTGGATAAACCAAGAACAGAAACGGATACTCGGTTGAAAAAATGGACCTGTGGCCTCTAACTCTAACCCGAAGGGGCCGTTTGGTTGAAAACAAGTTTGCATAATTTCCAACAAGTTATTTGTTTACAAAAATACCCTTCCTCGAAGGACCTCAGGGGTGTTTTTGTCATTTTCCATTGTTTTATCTCGAGATAACTAATCCCATTACTACTACCCCACTCACTTTCAAGGCAGAGGTAACTAATTCAGATATGTTAGTAACCAAACAAGATATAAAAGGATGCTAACATTAGTTCATAAATTAAGTATTTCCCATGGAGTAGAAAACAAATTATTGGTGATGAATACCTGATTGAGTTGGTGACTTCTTCTTTTGTCAGGAAAAATGGCCTTGAACACTCGAGGCTTATTCTCCAAATATCGATCAAAGCAAGCCTGCCCAAAATTCAATGATTCAACTTAATTGATTTACAAGTAGATAATGTTAAAAAATTGAAAAGTTGAATAATACCCTGGGGTTTTCATAGAGAGGAATATCAGTGCTAATTCTGCAAGTGTAAGTTGTTGCATTATCTATTATCTGAGATTTCACAATCAATTGTTGTAACCTCCTTTGGCGGAAGTAGAATTTTCCTTTATCATTTAATTTGGGGACGAAGAAATTGTTGAGGAATGAAGATGAAGATGATGTATGAGATGCTGCAATTTTTGCCATTTAGCTGAGGATTACTTAATTGAATGGTCTAATGATTTTGACAAGGACTCCATTAATGTTGAAATGGAGGAGAGTGACGGACAGAGAACCATATCTACTCTACATACATACATGTGGCCTTTTTTCGTCCATTCATCAGAACACGAGCCTTCGAGATAACACAGTCGGTGCTAAGTGGGTTCATTGACTCGGATAAATACAATATCTTTTTTATAAATATTATATTTGTATTAGAAAATTAAATAATAATAACTTGTGAAGTGAAAAGAAAATTTAAAACTCTCAAGATTACGAGCTCAACTTAAATTAGGAGTGTTTGAATGTATAATGAAGTTGTTTTTTTTACTTTTTTTTTTGTGAATAGTTTAAAGAAGTGAAAAAACAATTATTATTGTTTTTACCTATTTTTAAAAAATCTAAACATACAACTTCAGAATTTTAGAATTGTATGTCCAAATATGTTTTTCGGAATTTAACTCCAAAAAGAAAGTGAAATTTTATGGTAAATTGTCTTGATTTGTGCTTTATTAATTGAGAAATTAGGCTTCAAACGACATATTTTTATCTATGTAATATAGTTTATTTTGTCTTTTTAAGACACTAGTTTCTGAGGACGTGCTCCGCACGTGTGTTTCATGTGAATTTCTATAGATACGTTAGAATGATTAAAATTTCATGGAAATATATATGTGAATTGTAATGAATAAAAAAATGTGACAATTAAAAAATAAGAATAAAGACTTACGGCAATAAAACATTTATAGAAAATTAAATTAAGAAGCCTTACAAAGAGAAAAAAAAAACAAAAAGAAACAGAATATTTAAGAAAAAAATACAATATAGACATTATTCTTGTAAGATTGATGTATATATAGGTGAAAAATAAGTACAAAATTAGTATGTAACTCTCTGAATTTTTATCGACTCCTTTCATATCCTATCAAAATTCAAGAGTCTTCATCATCTACAATTACTATAGAATAAAAATAATAGCCTAATAATCTTGGTAGAAATTTCATAAGATAAAGAAGTTGAATTTATATAAATAGAATAGAAGGAATATCAAAAGATATCTTGAAGTTTTAGTTTAAATATTTGGATGTTATGAATATGAAAAGATGAGAGTTATGAATATTAAGAGTATAAAAGTTAAATAAGTAATTAGAAAATAATAATAAATAAATGAAGAATATGAAAAAGAAATTAAAGTTAGCAAACCACGTAGAAAGAACAACTAAAGTTCTTATCATGTAATTAAGCATTAATGAATTTAAATTTGTGAAGCTAGAGTCATTCTTTAATAATAATCAAGAGGACATTATTAATGTACGTCTCCATTTTGTAGATTTGCACCCTTTAAATTATTAAATTTCGTTATTTATCATAAAGGATAATACTTTATCCACATCAATCATATTATTAATGAGAGGGGTTAAGGAAAAAGTAATAAGAAGAGGAAAAGTAAAAAAATTTAGGAAAATATTTTTTCTTTAAAAAATTATAATTATTATATACGTATAAATTATAGATGATAAATATTAATAGATTAGATATTTAATTAGGAATTAATCTTCGGAAGTCTAAAAGTCATTAACATTTAATTAAATTTATACAATAAAATATTTAAATATTTATAATTTAATTTATAGAAAGGGTATAACCGTAATTCAATTTTCAACTTTTTTGTTCATGCTTTTAGTAATATATGATTACTGTGTTACATTATAAAACGAAAATATAATTTTTTTTTAGCATTTTTTATTTTTCTTTTCATTTTATTGAATATGAAAATTTGTGAGTTTGAGTGATTTTAGCAAAGGCTTCTCCAACTACTCGTAACCGTTTTTTTTCCCCTTTTATAATCTGTTTCAACTAACTATTTAACTTCTCATATTTCTTTATGACCATTTCCATCTCCTCACTTGTCTAATCAAACAGAAAAATTAACAGAAACCATGTCTTACTACCCGAAAGGCCACCGTCACAGTGACGATGTCCCTGAGTTCGATGAGTATGATGAAACTCCTTATGGTGGTGGATACGATATCAAAGTGACATATGGCAACCCAATTCCACCATCGGAGGAGACTTGCTATCCTCTGTCTTCTGAGTCTGATGATTTCGACCATGATCGTCCTCATTATGCTTCCTCTGCAGAACCATCTGCCTATGGTGATGAAGCTCTTGATAATGAGTACCAGAACTATTCCAAGCCCAAGACTCGTCCCTCCCGTTCCCGCCATGAGGATGGGGATGAAGATGAGAGCCCTCGTCGCAAGCCTGGGATGAATCGTCCTAGCGGAGGAGGTTATGGTGGAGAAAGTGAGTATAATGAACAGAGCTCGGAATACAATGAGCCAAGTTCTGATTACGGATCAGGCTATGGGAGGAAAAATGACGATGATGAGTATGGATCAAGGCAGAGAAGGAAAAGTGAGGACGAGGAGGAAAACACAGATTACGGTTCTGGTTATGGACGCAGACAGACCGACTCTGAGTACGGATCAGGATATGGAAGAAATAATGAGCATGAAGAGAACTCTGGTTATGGACGAAAAACAGACAGTGATGAATATGGATCAGGATATCGGAAAAAAAATAGTGAGTATGAGGAGGAAAGGCAGGAATATGGATCAGGGTATGGAAGAAATAATGAGTACGAAGAGAACTCTGGTTATGGACGAAAAAAAGACACTGATGAATATGGATCAGGAAATCGAAAAAAAAATAGTGAGTACGAGGAGGAAAGGCAGGAATATGGCTCTAGTGGATATGGGAAGACGACAAACTATGGAGAGGAAGAGGACAGTGGGTATGGAGGGAAATCAACTAGTTATGGGCGTTCAAACTACGAGACAACAGAGGGTGAAGGGTATGGGACATCATTTGAGAGGCCTAGTTATGGAAGGTCTGAGGAAGAGGACTACAGAAAACCCAGCTATGGAAGGCGTGACGATGATGATGAAGGCTATGGTCGCAAGAAATATGTAAGTACCTGATCAACTACTCTTCCTAATTTCTGAAAATGAACCTCACTTTTGTGCTCGATCTCAGCTTCACTTTATCTAGAGTTTTACTCAGCTTTCATTGATTTGATCTTATAAATCGGCAGGGTGATGATGAATCGGACGAGGACGAGGACAAGAAACAGCGCCATAGGAGTCACCAACGTCGCCAAAACTATGACGATTGAGCAGAGTGCTTCTATCACCTGCACCACAGATCCATTCATGCCTTAGTAGAAGTTATAGTAAATAAAGTTGGCATGTCTTCATCAGTGTTTGGTGTTTTGTTCCATTACAAACACTGATGATTAAGCAGAGTGCTTTTGTCATCTGCTCAATATTAATGCCATATCACTAGCTATTAGTAAATAAAAGTTGGCATGCCTTTGTTGTGTTTTGTCTGTTCACAGAAAAAAATATTTGCAGTAACTTGTAGTAACAGCTATTTTTCTCCTCTACTTGAATAAAAACCCAGACTTTTCAAGCAATACTATGCCATAAATAGTTCTCTTGTTGCTGTGTCTTTACATTCTCCTAGAAAATGTGAAGTAGTTAAGAACCTCATTAAATGAAGGGTAAATATGGGAAAAAAGTCTCGACAATACACTTATTTTGAACTAAGAAAAGAATTCCAACAATGGACTTAATATGGACTAGAGGGAGTATATACAAACGGCATAAGTTGCTATCAGAGGAAAAACATTTTCTTCTTTACTCTCTTCTCAGAGTTGCAAAAGTTTTACATTGATTTCTTATTGTACCATCACATGGAAAATGCCATATAATCTTCTTCGTCCAATTTGTTTTAAATCAATACTTGACAAAAATGGTAAAAAGATAAAGTAAAGGTATAGATAATACATAGTGTGACATGTTATTATATAATGAGTTACCTAATTCATCTTTTGAGGAAGATGTAGCTGAAGAAGACACACGCTAAAGCAGCAAAGATAGAATTGCCACAAAGGTCTGTTGAGAAGCAACTCACTCATCTGGAATACAAAAATCACAGTTGTAGAAGTGAGAGAATAAGAGAACTAAAAATACTTACTTTCGACCATTCTTTGGTAGAAGCTCCAGCTTTTCACTCAAACTTGATTGACGACAGGTCAATTACTGTATTCTGTCAGATTCTTAGGGCATACATGGACACCTAAATACTTAACTCGGTATGATCATATATACTTATGACTGATCCATAGACAGCTCAAAATGACTAAAATGTGTATCGATTAAGTAATTTCACTCTCCTCCTTCACAGGCAGAATATATTACTAAAAGTTGTTGTCCCCTACTTCCCTCTCAAATTGCAAAAAATAGGCATAAGTAGATGATCATCAAGCTTTTGTGATTCCCACAATATTTAAAGTTAACTTCCTTTATATTATTGATTGGGTAAGCAGTTATTTAGACCTATAGCACACAACACAGAAAGTGCACAGTTTTAGCAGTATACTACATAATGAACAAAACAAAACAAGATCAGTCAACTCTATTTTGGTGAACTGGAAACTTCACGATTCATCTCTTCACCATTCTGAGAGGCAACCAATGAGTCAGAATCGGAGTCTTCTGCTGTTACAGCACCTGGGCTATCGTTATCTTGGTTCCCAGAATTAGATGAAAATGACAGCGGGTTATGTGTTGAGCTTGCTTTCTTTAGTCCCTGAATGGCTCTTATTGCAGCTAGCGTGCTTCGGTATATATCCCCATTTTCTTCCCCCTGTGGAAATGTTGTATCAGGGAGAACATTGGAAGCATAAGAAGTAGTTGCTCCAATCTGTTCATCTGCAGGGACAGCTGATTCAACAACTTCTGCTTCCAAAGGAAATAGGACCTCAAGATTAGCCTCACACTCATGGACTAATCTAGTCAGAGGTTCCGTAGTAAAGATCGGCTGATGAAGTGCGACTTGTGTAAAAGGAAGACGCAACAATCCCCCAGTTCGTTTGTCATACTTCTTCAATATCTTAACAAGTCCTAATGAAACAAAAAATTGTTAGAGATCAGAGGTAGTTATACCTCCAAAGCAAGAAATTTTACTTTCGTGTTAAACTATGACTAGTTATGTGAGAATTGTCTGTGTTTCCCAAGTAGAGCTAGTAGCTCCCATAATTTTACGTCACCCTATTCCTCTCTTTAATACCCATCATCTGTTGTCCCCTCAAAGTATAAAATCAGAAAGAAAAAGTGAACTGGTAGAAGGAATTAGAAGTAGAGGAAGAGAATTAAGGAATAAAGAATCATCATCAGAAAATGGAAAAGGATATTGGGGAAAACAGAAACTCAGAGATGGAGGAAATGTGTTAAACATTAAACCGCAAGCGGAAAATGGCCTAAACTACCCTTAAACTATCGAATTTGGTACAAAAATACCCTTCGTTAACCTTTTGGCTCCAAATGCCCCTGACGTCAACGTATTGGCTCTAAACTACCCTTATTTTTAACGGTCCACTTCAGAAATAAAATTAATAAATTCATTTATTGTGCGGCGCGTTCCTATTGGCTATTATTTAAATTAACCTAATTATTAATCTCAAATCATTATCCGGATCTACCCATAATCTATATCCGCCTCTGTCTAAATGAGGTTCCCTATCTTCATCTTCTTCATTTTTCTTAGTGGTTCTAAAAATCTTCTCTTCAATCTTGGCTTTTCTCTGTACTTGAGTTTTAACAATCAAGTCTGCTTCTTGAAATGCAACAATAAGATTTTGGGTCAAAAAGGGTAACTTTTCAAATCCAAATCTAGCGTATAAATTTTGTCAAATATATGGGTAAAATTTTGATCAGACGTCTTATTCTTTGGCTGAAATTTCTCTCTAAAAGTTCATACATTTTTATCTTTGCAACAGGTCTTATGTTCTGTCTATCATTCGATTTTGTCTTCGATCTCCATTCTTAAACTTCAAGATCCTTCATTAACTAAGAAATATCAATGATGTCAGCTTCTTGATCTTGTTCTCTGAACATTCTCCTTGTGATCTTCATGAACTTGGATTGGAGTTACATGAAGAGTGAGTGTGAAATTGAGAAATTGATTTTAGTGGTGGTGAACTATGAATAACCCATCTGATGCATCAGAACATAGAACTCTTTCTTACTTCAAATACCCCTGATGTTTTGATTATCTTTAAATTCTTGAGAAGCTTTTTTTTTCAATAATCTTCAATTTTGAAATTTTCAAGAGAAAGTAATTAACTTAAAAAAGCTAATTTGTTGATTTAAAGAGGCTTTTAGGCGGGGCGGATATGGGTTATTGGGTGGATCTGCATTCTGATTTGAGATTAATCAATTAGGTTAATTTTGGAAATAGCCAATAGAAACGTGCCATGTAATAAATGAATTCCTTAATTTTATTTTTGAAATGGATCTTTAAAAATAAGGGTAGTTTAGAGCCAATATGTTGACGTCAGGGGTACTTTGGAGCCAAAAGATTAACAAGGGTTTTTTTGTACCAAATTCAATAGTACAAGGGTATTTTAAGCCCTTTTCGGAACTGCATGAAAATGTGGGGTGAAGTGAAGAGAAAGACAGCATCCCAATACTTGGATTAAATTTGTAATAGTGAAAATTGTTTTGGAGTAGCATTCTGTTTCTCTATCTTCTAGCTGCATCTTTACTTCAGTTTATGTAGTTTGATGAGTTGCTTGTAAGAGTCACATAGGGAATAAGGAACCAATAACAGTGGAGAAAGTGGTAAGAATCTAAGACACGTGCAGCTTGGGAAAAGGATGGTGCTGGGAGGACTAGGTGGAAGAAGAAGAGTATGAAAGAGGGAAGACTTTGAGGAGGAATAGCACCTGATGGATGTAGGGAGAGAGAGAGGGAAGAGAGGGATGATGTAATATTCAGACGGCAAACAAGGCCAATTCTCATAACTAGTCATAATTGTATTTAACACAGTAAAATTTCTCCTCTAATCCTTAGAACACTATGATTCTGGAAACACATAACTATCAAGGGTAACAAATTTCAGAAGTGCAACAGACAAAAATTCTGTACCTGCAAAATTTAATGAGCTATAATTTTTCAGAAGAACCATCTCCCCGTGTATGGAAACAAAGTCTTTACGGATGTTCATCATTTCTTCACTGAATTCATTGTTTGTTGCAAGAACTCCATCTTTGTCGCTCTTCTCCTTCACACGTTCAATTCTTTCCTTCAGTTCCTGATATACAAGGAGAAAAAAAATCAAAATCCACACAATAGCAATTTGAGACTCGCTATGTATTACAAATATCTTTAAGAATATAATACTGCAATACGATGACTCTCATTCTGTTTCTACGTTTGATATCTTACACACTCATTCTTGCATCCTTCCAATGTCTACCCCTCCATTAAGATACGGAAAAAGATAACACTGTCCATTTTCAGTGCCCTTCTAAACTCACATAGTGGAATATGAGTCAAAAATTCAGAAAATGCGCCCATAAGTTCCAAACTGAAAAATGCATCCTGTTCCACTGTCTGCCTCCACAACTTTTGAAGCGGCCACCAGGCCCACTACAAATTACATTTTCATCCTACAACCAAATAACTCACTCGACCGCAGACCATCAAGAATCACAGAGCCCCATACCAGAGAAAGCATTTACCATGCTGTCTCCACTGTGCACCAGCCACGATTGTTGTTAGTTGGCCAACAAAACTGTAGCTCCGCCACCCCTGTCTTACCTTACTACTTCTTACAGAATCTAAATTTCACATTCACCAGTCACGTCCATCATTTTGCCACAATTCTTCAGTCCTTGCATCACCATTAACACACCCGCAGCTTTCCTCGAATCCTTCCACTGCCATAACTCATTTCATTATGGATTACCCAAAAAGTATACATTTTGATAGTTACTTGACTCCACATTCCAGTGGCAAACTACGTAATGTTTGTAATTGATGAACTTGGTCACAAACCAGGCATGATGACGACAATATTGCTTTCATTCCATTGAATGTGAAGTCAAAATTCGATTCTAAATGTATATTCAGGCCTGAATAGGACAGTTGCAGATTGAATGAGCAATTATAAGGGCTTCATACTAAAACTTGACAACTTCAGTTTGCACTTTTCAGTAACAATATACTCAACAAAGTTCTCTAGATTGATAGCCATATTCCTGTCTTTATGCTATAATTTACTCATGATGCCTTATGTAGTAAAGGCTGATGGGACAAAGAAATCCTGCATATATTATGGAGTGTAACAGTGAACCTTAAATGTGTTATATATGTGTTAAAGGCATTTGGTTACTTCTGACACCAGATATCATATAATAACTCCTTTCACCAACTACCAATCCTAATCCTGGACTAAGGCGGATGACACGCTCCACCCAAAGCCCTACACGGACACAGGTACCAGATAAAAGAGTTACGAACCCACCCCATTTATTCTGAAATGTATCATATTCTGATCCAGATGAAGAAAAGTTAAAGACCAAGGTCATCATTGGATCCAATCATTTTCAAAAGTAACTTGGTCCCAGTTTATGATTAACCAAGTGACGTATTCAGTATGCATGTCCCTAACTACTAGTACACCTCATGAACCGGCCAAGGGAGGGGTTGACTTCGATGTCAGGTTTGGAGGATCGAGACCAGCTCTGGAAACGGCACAAGTGAAGTGAGTCACCCCCATATAAGTAATATGGGCAAGTACAAGAGGTTAGTATTATGGAACTTTTTCACTTTTTAGTTAAATTAGAGTGAAAATATATGCAACAGACTGGGAAGCATTGACTATAAGGCAATATAAAGAATAAAGTGGTATTTAACAGAGAGAATCAATTGTTTCTACTGAATGTTTAGTTTTATTAGTGGGTGTGAGATTTAATTTTTTCACATGGTAAGTACAAAATGAGGTGTTTCATACAGTAATAATTTGAATTTAGGTTTATGTTTATACTCTGATTGAGTTAAATATCGTGAGTTTTATTAATGGAAATGTTATTTAAATAATTATATACATTACCTTTTTGTCTGAACAAGACAAGAAGAAAGCTGTATAACACAGACTATGCCAGTTCCACGTTATCGAAGTCATATAAAAGTCAATAAACTATAGCAATATCTAATATTTCTCTTGTAGTATTCAATATATGAATGTCTTTCTTATTTAATGTAGTACTTGGGGCCACATCAGCAACAATGCCGATAAGTGTGGTCAAATATCCTAAAACTAATTTGACAGATAGTTTTATTTTTATTAGGTAAAGAACTAATTAGATAGTTATTAACACTTGATCAAGAAAATTTTGATATTTATTGGTTAGGCAGCCTTCATCAAAAGTAGCAGGACAATAAGATAAACAATCCCGACTAGTCTCCACGCTGAGTAATAATGATGCAACAAAGCTTCAAAGAAACTAGTAAATGATAAGCTCACAAAGTGCCCTGCTTGTTTAGGCATCCCAAGCCTACTTTCCATGTTGTGTGGAGGATCATAGGTGGTTGATCTAACAGTTTAGTCAAGCACCCTAACTCCAAGTTGCCTAATAGAAAATTTTCTTCATTGGACTTGAAGGAGGAAGGGTGAACATTTAAGAGTACAAAAATTTTTCTGGAGAATTTACTTAGACAAGTTGCTGCTTACATAACCTTAAATAGGAGGTTGTGGAGGACAAGGAGCATGGTAGAAAGATAGTAGAGTGTTGTCTTATTTATCCTTCCATACTAGTAGTAGTAGTACTTCTCTAGTAGTTTTTGTCCTTTGATTTCTGTCACTATTTGTGGTCTATTGTCTTTGATTATCGCACTAATTTGTTGAAGTTATTGTTCTTTTTCAGAATATTTTGACATGCTCTCTATACTATTTCTCCATAATTTTTTTACTTCCATTATTTCTTTTTCAAACTACTTTGAGATGCTTTTTGCTTGAGCCGAGGGCCAATCGAAAACAACCTTTCTACCTCCCAATGTAGTAAGGTTTGCATAAGCTTTACCCTTCCGAGACCTAACTTGTGGAATTACACTAGGTATGTCATTGTAATCTGTTCGGTCGGGTGTTAGTGTTATATGAGAAAGCCAGAGATATTCTGATATTTAGTGTTTGGCATTTCCTTGGTCAAATCAGCTCAACAAATTATAAAGGCAGTAGGGGGAATATGCCATTAAAATACTTTTATATCCCCAGCTTTACTAAGAATATTCTCCAGGAAGTTCCTGTCATACCATTTCCCTCCACCAGCACCCAACTATTTGCTTCTATTTTTGGGGTATGTCTTGTATATATATCTCCTCTCAATCACTTGAACCATCCATCTAAAGTCTACAAGGGACCATCATTTATTGGCATTGCTCTTAAGTTCGTCATAGTTGCATTTACATTTTTTGGCCTTTGTTGTGATTCATATAGTGATTTACTTCTCCGTTTACACATCAAATATTAGAGCAGCATATCCATCAAAAAGAGAGACTTTGTCACTTAAACAAATCCTAGTACTCTTGAATATCTAAAAATATATATTCTTCAATTCCTCCATCCTTTATCTCACCGCGTACTAATTGCCGCTCACAGAAGTGGCAGTACATTTCTCCCTCTCTACGACAATAAGCTACAAATAATACAACAAGTAAACACCAGAAACATATTCTTTAAAACCTTCACATTCCCAGATCCATCAAAAGCTAACAACTTGATCCAATTTATGCAAATCATTAAGTAAAAATTCTGATGAAATTTTGGTTTTTAGGACTTCAACAAAGCGCAATGGATATAACGGATTCATGCAAGTTGACCACAACTAATCCAGAATCAAGGTGTAATTATCCAATTGATTGAAATGAAGAAAATTGTAAGCTGAGCTTATCAACTGTAAAATTCTGTTCAAGTTTAAACTAATCAAGCGTAACAATTACGCAGTCTCTTCACACCAAAACAAAAATTGAATTTTTTTAACGGGAATCTGTAAACAAAAATTCAAATTTCAGAATTACAAACAGGCAAAGCGAAGATTTTTATTTTATTATTTTAAAATAGAAAAAAAAAAAAGGAAACCTGGAAACGGATAATGAAGTCTTCTTCTTTATCCACGTAGAAATCGTTGAACTTGTCGAGTTCCTCATTGAGAATTCTGATAAACCAATCCTGTAGCTCCGTCGCGGCTGCCGTCGCCGGCGGCAGCGGTGGTAACGGAGGTGTATTATCGGCGGTGGAAGAAGGGATGTGCTTGATAAGCTTCTTCAACGGCTTGTAGCACAAGTATTTATCCCTCCATTCAGGTAGGGTTTCTTCCAAATGGATGCTGAATTCTTTCCCGAATTTCATATCACCGGCAATCGCTTGATTTTATACAAATTCGTCTAAACACACTGATTTTTAAACAGAATTTTGCTTTTTTTTGGAGTTTTTGAAATCCAATAACATAAAGTTCAAAATTTTACAAAAAAAAATGTTAGATTCTCACACCAATTAGCAATTTTGAGTTTAGGATATGCAATTCCCTCACCCACCAACCAAAGGAACTCAAATTAGCAAGATTTATAAGTTTTTATTAAACAAAGAATTTAAGTTATCATAAATGTATCCAACTTTTTACATTATTACCATCAAATACTTCTTTTTGGATAAAAATTAATATCTTTATTAGTTCTACACGTGTTTTTCAATAGCGTTTTTGAGCGAGTTCTAAATAAATTTTGTGACGGAGCGTACAGAAAAGCTTTGGGATCATAAATTAAAAATGTAGATTCATAAGGTGTAAGTCTTAAACTTTGAGGCGTAAGCTGTGAACATAAAAATGTAAGTCTTGTACGTAAAAATGTTACTCCCGAATGTTTTTAATTTGTTTTTTTTTCTTTAAATCATATTTTTAGTATTGGTGTAATGCTATTTCTCAAATAATAATTGTAATGTTTTTTTTTTATTATTGATACTTATCTCAAATAAAAACCACAAATCATTGAAAAGTTTACTTTTACCTATTCTATTAATAATAACAAAACTATAAAATTGAATATACATGAGACTACGCCCTATAGATTCATGGGACATACGTCCCATTTCTCATGGCTTACGCCTTGTTCCGCAATGTATTAAGCGTCTTAACTTACGAGCTCACCTTTTAAAATACTTGTTCTACAAATGGAGTAGAGGAAAATTATTTTATATCTATGGATAAATATATCTCATGAATAAATATAAAATTAAAAAATAAATTTGTAAAAGAATTACGAAATCATTGTGCTGAGCTTTATTTGTTAATATTCAATAATCTTAATAGCAGAAAAAGTGAGTAAAAGTCATAAATAAAAAAATGAATTTTAACTTATGTATGTGAAATTCATAGCCATGGGCCATGGTTTTTCGAAAGAATATTCGATTACAACTTGTAGTTGAGTGTCATGTCAGCTTAGCCATTCTGTCCCCCAAGAGACGCAGGAACAACAATACCAACACATATTTTAGAAAATTGTTGTCAATCAATGATAGTGATTTTTTTTCGCTTATTATTTTTTGAAATCATTATTCAAATTGTGCGTCGAGAATATCAGGTATCTGAGAAATATATTTCACTTTTTTAGAAAAATATTATCTATATTCATAAGTTTTAAAAACTATCAAAAATATTCATAAATATATATTACAAGTCAATTGAATTTTTGATGCAACAAATATTATTTCATACATCGTGAAGTAACAAAGTATACTCTAAGCTGATTATTTATCATTTTCATCAATCACCATATTATTACTTTCGTAGTCACGAACTATTTCGTTACTACTTCGATATTCACATAAAAAAAATATATTACAAAGCATACAAATACTATAGATGATTTTTTGTACAATAATAAAAAATTGATATAAAATTTCAATTTTCAAAAGATTCCAAAGAGATTTGACCCAAATATCAGAAAAAACTAATATTATAGAATTTGAGATTTTGACAAAAACATTTACCAAATAATGGGATAAAAAACTATTTATCAAATTTTCCCCCAAATATTATTTGAAAAATCTATGACCAAATAAGACCCTAACATACAGGTAACTAACTAATAAGGAGTCTCCCACACAGTGAAAACAAATTGATTTTCTCCCCTCCCCATTTTTTTTTAAAAAAAATGCATTCTTTAAACGACATGAGAGGAATATTCATCCTTGAAGAAATTGAGAGGTTAAGAAACACGACATGAAATAATTTAATGGACTGAATCATCTACTAGATGATCCTTCAATAAGGTTCAAACAATTGGATACGTGATAGAAGTCAGCAATAACACAAGTACGAACAACGAAATCAGGACGAAAAGGAAAAGGAAAAAAAATCGTTGCAGGTGAAACAGCCTAAATGGAATCCAAAGCCTGAAGAACATCAGCTTTCACATCTTCAAAATCTTCCACTCCAAGCTAAATCGGACCAAGTTGTCCAAGATGCCATACTTAGCTCTATCAGACTGGCTAAGATCCCTGTTTTACAGTTAAAATCGAGCATGTTATCCACAATGTTTTCATTTAGCACTCGATATGTTAGTAGTGTTGATAGAAAAGCTATAGTTTCCAGTTAAAATAGAACATGGACATACCAATAAGACATTATTGCTGGTTGGTCCACAATGCTCTCACAACCTCCAAACGATGGAGCAATATAAGGAATCCTCAGAGCATCCACAAATTTGGCAGTAGTTAGGAGGTCACCATCAACCTTGTAGAAAAAATATAGCCTTTAATATACTGAGAGAGAGAGAGAGAACTGACAGGGATTCTTGGTTAACAAAAGATCATAGATCCATCATGAAATACAGACCTCAAAACTGACCACACCTCCAAAGCCAGTCATTTGTTTCTTTGCAAGATGATATTCCGGATGACTTGGTAAGCCTGGATAATAGACGTGTTTCACCTGCAACTCATTTTATTCAGATATGACAGCACTAGCAGAGAGATCCAAATGAAACGCAGGAAAAACAAGACCTCTGAACTTTAATGCAACTGCTCATAGATAAGCTAGAAGTGTGGTATGATAGTAAATTTATGTTCAGTAATGAGTCAATCATGCATTATTAGGATGAAGTAGCTAACTGAATAAAGGTGGGTCGTACAGGGAGTGTAACTGTACAGTAACATAGAAATTTTTTATAGAGTTAAGAGGATACTAATCAACACTTAAAGAATGTTTCCTCTAATGTTTACTTGTTTACAACCTATTTGTCTTAGTGAGTCTGCATGTTGTAGTAGAGGACGACTAGGAAGCACACCAAAGTAGCAACCACGGATGTAAGAAAAATCTTTGTTAAGCGATGAAGGAAAGAAAAAACAGAATCACCCAAAAAGTACAGCTTTGTGATGTTAACAGCAGAATCTACGGGTACAAAGGAGTGAGAGAAAAGATCGTTCAGTTTATCTGGCTTAAAAGTTCACCCATATTGATGGTGCATCTTCTTCTACTTTTTTTAAAACTAATAATGATGCATCTTTTCTTTAGTTGCTTTCAGCGCTTTATTTTCACTTACTCCAACAAACATCAAGTTGAATATTCTTACTTTACATAAACATGAAATCATATCAATAAGGTAATTGTGCTCTAGTAAAATGTGAATTTCAGATCATGACTAACAAAGCTATTGAAGCCTAGAGTACCTTGGGATGAGCCTCTAAAATTTCGGCCATCCTCAATGCAGTAGAATTTTGTTGCTGTACACGAAGATGCAGCGTCTTCATGCCTCGGATGATAAGATATGCAGCATTCTGGCAGATGGGAAAATTGTATCAGACTTCTATAAAATACAAGCTTAAATGTAAGTTACACTTCATACAACAGCAACAACTACACCGTAATTACCCTAAACCTCTGGTCAATATTAAAAAAATTAGATTCTCTAACACTACAAGTTCTTTATATTTTCTCCCGGGATACAAACCCCTAATAAGAATAAAACACGTTAAGCTAAAGTAAGCATACCAACGTGACTAGGGTGTCAATTGGGGGGCAGGTTCGTTGAGTTGGGTCGAGATGGCTAGAGATAATGGGTCACAGCTTAACACGCCCAACTCTAACCGAGTTTTAATTTCTTAAATTACTTTCTTATAATTTATTTAATTACTAAATAAAACTAATAACCTTTTTTTTTAATATGGCTATATCAGACATCCAACAAACAAAAAAGATTATAAATGTTTTGACAAGTTCTTTTATGGGTCGATTTGGGCAGCATACTAAGTCCAAATTAGCACAGCTTATAGATTGGCTGACTTGGCTCTACCCAAATTGAGCCACCATGAAAATATGCACAGTCAACCCGCCAAAAGCAATTCTAACACCAAAATTTACATGTATATATGCAGCATAAAACGTCAGGGATTCAAGTCAATCAGTACTCAATTAAGAAAACTCACAGGATTGAGAGCACCACCCAGGATATGATGCAAGTTTCGGATTACTGAAACTAATTTTTCAGGACCACTAATACAACCTGCAAGAACCTGTATGAAGCGCAGCATAGCAGTTAGTTTGATGTTTCTTAGTGGCAGCATAGTTGATTGATTGTTAAAAAGCCAGATAATGCCACTTACATCGTTGTGCCCACCAAGGAATTTCGTAGCGGAGTGCACAACAAGGTCAGCCCCTAGAGCAAGGGCCTTCTGGTTAAGAGGAGTTGCAAATGTTCCATCTATGCAAACCAAGGCTCCTTTTTCACGGCAAAGCTTTGAAACCAGCTCAATGTCAACACATCTCAGGAACGGATTTGTTGGAGACTCGGTAAAGAAAAGATCCACCTGCATTGAACAAGGTGCCAGTCATTAGAATCATCTTCCACAACTCTATAGTTCAGCATAGTTAAGTGATACACAACTATGTGTTTGCATACTTACTTTCTTCTGATTTAATGTTAACTCCAAAGTTCCCATATCTGCTGGATCAATAACTGTGGCCTGTGGTAATGAAACACATCAGCATTTTTTTCTCTTAGACTAACTCAATAAAAGAGAAATGTTATGGTTCAATTATATCCGTCGCCAGCAGTTTTTGGAGAGTGTTACAGAACTGAATTTATAATATTTGTCTCATTACCAAAATAAAAACAACAGCTTTACTTAAATCTTGTAATATTTCTGGAATTCACAAATGGAATGCCAAGTATGTTAGACATTAGGATTAGCGCAAGTACCGTAATTCCCATTTTAGGTAGTATTGTCTCAATAAAAACACGTGTCTTCCTGTAGCAGTCTGTAGTAGTAACAATATGCCCACCAGCAGGAACCAAGGCCAGGAACATTACAGTACTAGCACACATTCCAGATGCCACTATCAAGGTTGATTCAGCACCCTCAAGTGCACTGTTAGAGATACAAATACCTCATTACTAAAAAAATTGATCCTTAAGTACCATTAAGACAACTAAAGAAAATAAAAGCAAAAGACGAAAATAGAAAATTAAAACAAACTAATTAATCAAAGAAAACGCTAACCTAATTTTCTCCTCCAAAACAACAGTAGTGGGGTTCCCATAGCGGCCATATTCAAAACTTGCACGTCTTTTCTCCTGCCAAAATATCAAAGGTGAAATTGATCAAAAACAAGTTCACCAACGATGTACTTAACATTCTCTCTTACCAATTTGATGGTACACCAGTATAATATCTAAAGGAACTTGACTATTAACCAAGAAAGTGACTAGGGTCGTCAAGACTCCCCTTTTCAGGTCAGGGATTTTCCATTGGAACTAGAGAGCGATCGTTTTATTGATTCACACTTTAAGCAACTCAAGGATCAAATACAACAGTAAATACCTTAAAATCAATAAGGTCGGAAGTTTTGTTGAAGAAGTAAGCAGATGTGTTAACCACTGGGGTAGTTATGGCATCAGTAACAATACCGCGTCCCAACCTTTCACCTGCAGAAAAACAAAACAACATAAGTTTTTTTCTTGATTCATAAAGCCAATCTAAAAGCACAAATATTACCCCCATCCTCGAGAGATATATTGAAATAATCTTTATTCAAACTAGAGAATACCCATAAAAGTACATCTATGATGAAACATTTATCTTGTCATAGGCAACCCAACAACCTTCATGCCTTCAGGTGACAATATTCAAGGAATAACATTTCCTTTTTGTTCTACCTTTTTGTTGTGGTTTTTTCAGAAGAGGAAAAGAAAGAAAGAATCAACAGAGATGGTGGATTGGAATGAAAAACGAAAGAAATGCTTCTTTCATTTTCCACGCCAACCCACCATCTTTTACTTGGGTTTGGGTTCCACGACATTTTAAACTTAATATCTTGAAATCTGACTGAGAGTGCTTTGAACCTCAATTGAACTGAGAGATGTGGACTAATTCAGACAAACTGATAAATAAAGTTGAATACTTTTTGAGTATTTATCCAATTTTAGCTTGAAGTGTTACAGTACTATAGTCCAGCTTAAGCCTTCAGTGTGATAAGTCTTCGATACTATACATCAACGGACAATAATTAACAAGGCCCAAAACATATTTCAAGCATGCATCTCTTCCAAGATTGTCAGGTAAACTATGAGTTTTAAACCATTGAATTAATCAATCAACTACACCTCAATCCCGAGCTGCTATATATATCTCTATATCCCATCCTCTCTTAATCGATTTAGACCATTATAAACAGGAGCAGAACTAGTAGCCTGCATGCTGGCCCAGTAGAGTTTGCTCAAAAAGTGTATCTGTATTAATAAATTCATCAAATGTATACACATATTAAATCGAGAAACCAGTTATTATCGCTTAAAGTGCTATGTTAACTTAGAAACCAGTTACTTATCACTTAAAGTCCTTATAAAACTCAGAACTTATAAAGTTGAAATCCTAACTTCGCAAAACAGAAATATATTCATCAGATCTCATCGAGAATGAACCGTCATCTTTCGTAATACAACATAAACGTTAATCAGACTTCTCAGCATGACATAATAAGAGAAATCATAACAAACTAGACTTGTAAGCTGTCAACACAAAGCTTAAGGATCTAAGAATGATACCGGCATGAATAGCAACGCTTCCATCTGAATTCAAAAATGAAGCATATTTAACACCTGTCGAACCCTTAATCTGTACATTTTGATCACTACAATCCGCATTTTCCACAACCGCCACCTCCTCGTCACCTGCGGTGATACCAACCGAAGTAACAGCAGCGGAAGCGGATGAATCGACAGCATTAGCCGCCGGAGTGAACTCAGGACCGGCTTGGTTGTTAGACCAGGAAGCCGCCACAACTTGAGCCACGCCGATGTTGCTGCAATTCCTCCTAGCCTTAATGCTTAGCTGCCTCACGAAATTAGGCGGAAACCTATAAATCAAAGAAGACAGCCCATAAACCTGAGATCGGTTACCCCCGGAGTTATACTTGCCGGAGAACCGAACGCCGGCTTTAGGATGTGGAAGGCTGCCGGAGAAATCAGGCTCCGAACGACATTCGAATGACGGAAATGCCCTAGCGTAACTAGAGACGGCCATTGAATTGTTGATGATTTTGGAGTTTGGAAGGTCAAAAATGTAATTACTCTCACGGCTAGGAGGCTTTGCCCTTTTCCCTGTGAAAAACCCAAAAAAAATGAAAAAGGGAGTTTGTTGAGGAAATTGTGTTCCACACAGAGTTTAAATAGTGATTGTAATCCACAAGTAGACTGTACTTTGAGAAAAAAAAAATTATCGCAAATTAAATGTAATTTTTATTATTATGTGATATAATAAAGTAAAATATATGTTAATTAATTAAAGTAAAGTAGAATAAATAAATTACAAATATAAATAAATTACATTCATATATTAAATTGATATAAACACTCGATACACATAAATTTTATGTTTTCACGCAATTGAGATTTTGTCGTCTTGTTAACTTAGTTGAATGGTGGGCCCAAAACAATTATAGTAAACATATATGACCATTCATCAACTTTAGGGGTCATTTAGCCATGCAATTTAAAGGGGTTTGGATTGATTTTTTCTAAAAAGTAGTTAGGATTGTATAAGGATTTTTTTTATGACTAGGGATTTTGTGATTGGGGTAAAAAAATTGCTTTTATGTAATAGCTCGCAAATTATTTAGGAGAGGAGAGATAATTCGTACTAGACAAGTCTGATATTGCGCTTAGTAAGATTATACAAGAGCTAAGAAGTTAAGATAGTTTTCATAATTTGTTAAGATTATGCTAATGGGAAAAAGTTATAACTTTTGAAAATCCAAATTATATTGTATACAATAAAATTTAATTTGTGTCGAGGAAACAATATCAAAAATTCAGAGTGAAAGTGTTACAAATTCTGTGATTTTTCTGATTACGACTTTTTAGATATAACTCAAGGCCTTGAGTTTGATCTTGAATTTGTATCTTGAACTTGATCTTGCATTCAAGGACTTTAAATCTTGTTCATGAACTTGATCTTGACTTTTACTTAAATTCAAGGGTTTCGAGCTTGTTCTTGAATCTTGTAATTTTGATCTTGATTTGTGGATTTGATGAACTTGATATGGACTTGAGCTTGATGATCTTGAATCAAAGGGTTTTGAGCTTGATCTTGAATCTTGTGGTCTAGTTTTTATCGTTCTTGAACTTGAACGTTCTGCGGCTTCGAATCCACGAGCTTTCTCTAGCTTCTTATTAAAATTCTTGGTTCCTTTTCTAAATTATGAGAACCCCTATTTACAGTTTTAAACTAGATGATTTGTGATTAGTCCCTTCGGTCAATCAGATTTAAGTGACATGACATACATATTTTATGGAACGGACTTTAATTAATAAGAAAATTTTCAAAATGTCAATATTTTGGTGTTTTATAGGATCCCTTAGCACACTTTTCATATTTATTAAAAATATCAATATTTAATTTTTTGTGTATCTAATTTATTGAGTTATGTATTTTTTTAAAAAAATTGTTTGATTTGCATGAATACAATTATTTTCAGAAAGAAACATAACAATTAAAATTCTCATTCTGTTGAAAGGGGTTCTCCAAAACTAGAACTTTCCTTTTTTTGTTACATTTTCATCATAATTGTATATCAACAACTTTTGTATTTTATGTGTTTACTTTATCATTTAAATTAAAATTGTTATTTTACTTACATAGTGAAAACTAAAAATTATATTCCATTGATCAAAATTGTAGTACATGACTGTCAAATATAATTTTGTATCTCAATATAATTTAATCATACATGTGAATATGATTTATAAACTATTAGTTCATGCAAGTTAAATTGGTAATTAAGTGATGATCATGTTAATCAATATTTTAGTAGTTCACTTACCGTTTTAATATATTTATAAAGCGGTAAACCAGTTTGACAATAATTAAAATTAAATTGAACTGATCGATAACATTTTTAGTGATAGATGAAAGATATTTATATAAACGCAACATTTATTAGACTACTAATAATAAATTTCTTAATCTCTCTATGTAGTACTTAATTACTAATCTATTGAAATGAACTTTGATGTATTGGATAGTGTTATGTTCGAGTTAATTAAACTTGTTAACGCGATAATATCAATAATATGACGCTTGTGTCAGTACGAATTCGACACATGTTACTTTTTTTGTTTTAATTTATGTGATATAATTAAAAAAATTAAAAATATTATTTTGAAATATTTTAAATTATTAATTATTGTATTTTATAGTAATTTTTTAAATAATTTCCAAATAATATATAATATTCTCTATGTCTAAATTTAGGTAACACAAATAAAATTTAAAGAATCAACCAATTTTTATGTATTTACTATTAAATATTTGAAATTGTTAATTATTGTGACTTGTAATATTTGTACGTCATTTTCAAGTTATTTTTTTAATTTTTTAATTATTGTTCTTTGATATAATTTTTTTTGTAATTTAAAAATGTTTAACATATTAAAAAAAAGCAATATAAATAAATTAAAATAGACAAAGTACTAAACTGGAATATAAATAGACATGCTAAATTTATGCACAAAAATAAGATAAGAGATTTTGAAAAGATACATGAAACACAAAATATAAATTAATTTCCATTTTTTTTAATAATTTAGCATATATATTTTATTCCTAAATTATTACTTCTTTCATTTAATTTATTTGATCTATTTTTTTACTCTATTTAAAAAGAACAATTTTATCTCTTATTAATAATTTTTTAATTCTAATTTTCATGTAACATGTTGAAGACCCCTAGATTTAAATTTTTCCTTCTTAAATTCATGTCACACTAAAATAAATCAAACATTTTAAAACAAAACAAATACAATCTATTGTCTATTATGTTTTATAGATTAAATACTAATTAATGATTGAATATTATATTTGAAGACCTAAGCAAAAAACTTGGTGAATAGAAACTGGTGGGACCCACAACTGTTAAATGAATACCCAGCCCAACAAAAATAAAAAGGAACTGTTTTATATTAGAATGAGACAAGTTTTATTTAATTTAAAAGTTTAATATGCTTTCATTTGTATTCACCAAAAAATCTCTTAATTTAATGTAAATATCAAGAAGCACACATATTGACGAACACATGTGCGCTTCAAGAAATTTATATTATAGTATAACAAAAATAATAATATATATATAATAGGGAAAACGGTATGATATACTCATCAACTGATATACCTATTGTTATAAAAGTGACTCATATATATCTTTAATTATGAATAAATATGACTCACACATATCTTTTTTCTCTAACGGAAATGAAAAAAAATAAAATTTTAATCTAATTTTTTATTTTCAAAAAATATAATCCCATATGAGTAAATTTAATCCTCGTCAAACATATTTTTTTGATTTTTTTGTTTCAATGACTAATTTAGAATTACCATTTTGATAATCAAATTTATTTATGTTTCATGAATATTCTTGTAAAAATTATTGTAAATGACCAAATTTTTTTCTTCAAATACAAAAATCAAATTACAATATAGAAAAAAAAAAGTTTAAATTTTTTCTTAAAACTAAGGAATGAAAAAATAAAAATAAAATAAGAATAAGAAACTCAAATAATTATAAAAAAAGAAGTCAAAAAATAATTTATATATGAAAAAAATTAAAATATACCTTGAACTTTAATAAAAAAAACATATATATCCTTAAATATTTTTTTTTTAAAAATTAAGTAATAAATATAAGTTTAAAACTATTTTTTTTAACTTCCGTTAAATAAAGAGTATATGTGAGTCATTTTGTAACAGTAAGGATATATGTGAGTCATTTGTATAACTTTTTCAACTCCAAATGAAAAAATTGACGGGTATATCAGACCATTTTTCCTATATAATATAATATATTTCTTCAGAATTAACACACTCATCACACCTAGATTCGTTCCTATCCATGTCCTATTTTTTATTTATCTAACTCCTTCTTTCTTTTTTGTTTAATTATTTATATTAATAACTAATAATAAATTTTTAAGTAGATATTGATACTCAATATCTCCAAACTCAAAAACAAAACCCTCCAACATACAAATGAAAAATAAATAAATAAAATTGACAAAAATCAGAATTGATAAAATCATATTATTTGATAAGTTCTGTTTATTATATATTAAGTCTATAAAACTCCAAACTTATGATAGATTTTTGATTTCTTTGTAAATAAAAATTGAATTAAAGCAAACCTCAACAAATTATGATCAAACCTTTTTTAGGTACTTAGGGCCCGTTTGGATGGGCTTAATAAAAATAGCTTTAAAAAAATACTTTTGAAAGTGCTGAAACTTATTTTTAAAATAAGCAGTTATGCGTTTGGATAAAAATGCTGAAGTTGTTATGCCAAACGTGAAAAAAGAAAAATAGAAGAAAGAGATGTTAGGGTTATATGGGTAATTTGGAGATTGTATAAAAATATTAAGGGAAAAAACATAAAAATGTGGTCAACTTAAAACAGCTTATAAGCTAAAAAAAAAGCACCCCTACCCAGCTTTTAACTTTTGGCTTAAAATAAGTTTTTTAAAACTTAAAATAAACTATTTTGAGTATTGTCAAATAGTTAAATAAGTCAAAAACCAGCTTTTAAGTCAGTTTGACCAGCTTTGAAGCTGAGCCAAACAGGCTCTTAATTGTTTTTTTAAAAAAAATTATTTTTAAATAAAGAAGAACTTCAGCTATAATATTAGTAGTATTTTCTTAGTTTTTTTTTTTACTTTCGATTTTAATGTGACTAGATGCAAAGTCTTGTGTCACATTATTATAATTTTATCGTAAAATCAATCTATCAGGAAAAAAAACATGTAAAACACTTGTAAAATATATACTCGCAACATGAATTAAATACGTCAACGAAAGAAATTTGAAATTCTAAATTACTATTAACATGAAACATACATATCAACAGAAAGATGCATGCTTCTAGCCTTATATTTTACTAAGAGACAAAAAATTAATAGTTGGGAAGAGAGTGACATGTTTCTAATTTACTTGAATGATACAATGGGTATCAAATCTTTTCAAAGGCCACAACTCATTTTTTTCTTGTGTCTTTATCAAATTTAATTATTGAAGAGAAATGTCGAAAATCTATCTAATCTTAATTAAAGGCGTGTCAGATTTGAGTTTTGAAAATATAAACTATTTTTATTAGAAACATTTACTAGTTTTAATGAGTATATTCATAACGAGCAAATTCATACGTTTTTGAATATCAAATGATTAGATTAAAGAATTGAAGAGAAAATTTTCATTATATATTTTTGGGAAAAAAATAAATATATTTTCAAACTATCATAAATGGTATGTAGATATTCTCCGTCATATTTTTGGGACATTGGTATTCCTGTCGTTCAAAATCTAAAGCATATATACCCTCTATACTAACGGACATACACGTGTCATAATCTTATCCACTGATCGATATTTGTTAAATTTGAATCGACGAATAAGATTTTACATGTCAAGTGTTCCTATTTAGTCTTTCATTAGAGTGAAGGGGCATATATTCTCTAGTTTTTGGATGGCAACGGCATCAATGTCCCAAAAATATGACGGACAGTATGTACATCCCATTTATGATAATTCAAGGGTATATTTATTTTTTTCCCTATAATTTTTTTTTTGAAAAAAAAAAACCTCAACTTTTATGTTTAAGTTTTTAGAGAAGAAAGAAGTTTACTTGGTATCAATCTACTACTTAATTACTTAACATATTAAAAATCTATTACTCTTAATTAGAGCTGTTTTAGATTTGAGTTTTGAAAATGCAAAGTATTTTAATTGGAATATTTACCTTTTTTTTCAGCGAGTCCATCATAGCAAGCAAATTCAAAATAATTTTTCTAAGATGTTTTGAATATCATATACTAGGTAAACTAAAAATAAATTGAAGATGAATTTTTATTTTATATTTTTGAAACTCAACTTTTAAATGTTTATAAATTTACATGATATCGACCTATTAATTAATTAACTGTATATCTCTTCAAAAATCACTTTTTCTTTTTTGACAAAATATTGAAATCAACAAGAATAATTATTTGAGATAATAACGTTACTTTATTGTTTTGATTTGGTTGTTTCGGTTATTACTCAGATATTTTTTTAATCATGATTTCTTTAAATACTTTTTAAATATTCTGAATTGTTAACTATTGTGATTTACATAAAGTAATTTTTAAATTGCTTCTAAATACGTAGAAATTATTTCAAAATAATATAAGAATCCCACATTCAAATTTATATATCAAATATTAGTTAGTTTGATTGTCTTGCTCCGAATAAAATCAAATAAATTAAAATGAGAGAATGGAAAAATCAACCCTTATTAAGGGTGTGTGTATGGTACGAAGGAAAATATTTTTCTAGAAAACAAGTAGATTTTTCACTTATTTTCTCATGTTTGATTGGTGAGTAGAAAATATTTTTCATTTTTTTAGTATTTGATAAAAATATTTTTGAGAAAACATCTTTTAATTTTATTAGGGAGTAGAAATAATTTTTGAAATTAACAGTATTTTTAAAAAATAAATATAATTTTTTTTTTGGAGGGGGGGATAGGGATGAGATGGGGTAAAAAAAATTAAAATCAAAAATATCTTTTAAAAATAAATTTAATTTTCTTTTTTTTTTTTGAGAGGGAGAGGGGAGAGATAAAATTAATAATTGATAAATATTTTTAAAAATAAATTTAAATTATTTTTTTCTGGAGGGGGGAGGAGGGAGCTGGTGGTGGTGGTGGTGGGGGTGTTAGGGGTGAGGATGGGTGTAAAAATAAAAAATTAGAGCTTTAAATTTATTTTTCAACAAAAAGAAAGTTATTCTTTCAACAAAAAAGTTGGTTTTTTTTATTAAAAAATTGTAATATAAAGTTAGAGTAGAGTAATAGAAAATGTTTTTTCTAATTTTTGAAAGAAATTATTTTTCTTGATGATTTGTTCAAAATATTTTTCAAACTTTAATCCAAATTAAATATAAAAAATTTAACAAATATTTTACTTTACACCAAACAAACCCTAAATCGACAAGGACTTAAAAGGAGCGAGTACCAAGTGACAAGTCTATTCACTTCGAAATCGATGCATTTTTCTTCTCGGTGTAATGGAAAAATAATTTTAAAATAAATAAAATAAGATATCTCCTTAAATAAAGAGACTACATAATAACAGAGAATTAAATTAACACATTTTAAAATTATATTCGATATATTTATTTAATACACTAGTACATAAAAGTTATTTCGATTTAAAAACGTTTAAAATAAGTTAATTTAAATAGGCTCTCTACATTTTATTTAGATTGTTACGTGTTATTTCACAATATATCTTATGTATTATCAGGGGCGGATCCATGTTGGATTCAGGGATTAATCAAAACTGACTTGGTAAAAAATACACGATATATATAAGGTAAATTTTCTGTATGTCTATAGATGTATATATGATAGAATATGTGCCTTCACTTAACAGGTAATGGACCAGGTCCCCTACTACACTCCAGAACAATACCAGAAAGTTAAATGCAGTGAAATCAACACAATGATTTTACGTGGAAACCTCCTTGCTTAAGGGAGTAAAACCACGACCTGTCTTACAGTATTTTCAATCGTTTTCACTAATCTTCAAAAGCAAAAGTAAAACACGATTACACCAAACGTAAGAAAGAGTTATCAATCTTACGGTTAAGCAACAGACATGTTTGCTTAACAAGCCTAAGTAGAAAACTATCTACCCACTAAGCTATCCCACTTGGACAACTTAGACTTTCAACACTACCCACTGATTCCTTTATAGTTTCAGGAATAGTTTACAATATAAGAACAAGAGAATATATTCCTAAACAGCTGCACTAAAAAGCTCCAGAGATTTCTGTTGTTCTTGGAATGATTCTGCCTTTGCTTGGTAGTAGCCTTTGCAAGAGTTCTTGAAAAGTTTTTATTAAGTTGCAAAAACTAACTAAAATGTTTAGGAAAGTGCCTTTTATATGGGCAAGTCACTTTCCTAAATTTCTTTGCCATTGGCTAGAAAAGTCACACTTTCTGACGCCATCAGGAAGTGTGCACCTACTTTCTGTACCGTCTCCAGCTGGCAATCGACTGGCTCATCATCATGAGAGTCTGGTACCTCTACTAGGTCCCTGGGTTTGTTTCATCTGCAATACTCAAATAAGAACCCTGCAATGATCAAGTAAGAACCTGTAATACTTAAGTAAGAAACCCGGTACCTTTACAAGGTCCCTAAGTTTGTCAAATCATCAAAACTACAAATAACAATATATTTTGAACCTCTTTAATAACAAATAGAAATAGATGGCTCAGTGGCAAGACCTCTAGATATTAAGTTGGACACCCCTAGTTCGAATTCATGTGACGACATCTATTTATTTTCCTTTTTTAGTTTCACTTTATTTTTTAAAGAAAAAAACAGTTCTGTTTTTCAAGCATTTTTTAGCTTTATTTTTTATTTAGAAAACGTGTTAAAAGTGTAGTTTAAAACCAAAAAAGTTGTAGGGTCCTATTTCGAAAGACTTATTTACACGTTTATATTTTTATTTTTCGAACCCTAAACGAAAATCCTGAGTCCGCCACTGGTTATTATATCTTACTGTATTACTTCAACAAGAAACATCAAAAATATCCTTAAACTACGTAAAATTGAACAGAAATACGCTAAGTTAATAATTTAATCTAAAAATCCCTTGTAATAGTTTGATCCAATAACACCTTTTTTGTTATTTAATGGGTAAAAAATATCATTTTCTATAATATATTACCCTTGGATATAACCCACTCAGTATTTATTTTCTTTCTTAAATACATTCTTTTGCTAATGATAAACTTTTAATTAATTAGAAAATACTTATCATACTTCAATCAAAAAAGATTAAGAAATAAAAAAACATATTTTTTATTGTTATCTAAATGAAAATAATAATATAGATGCTACGATCCTATATATATATGACTTCTATGTTTAAAAGTAATATCTTTTATTAGGTATATAATATGTTTAAAAAGAAAAAAATATTGAAAGAAAGGTTTAGTTAATTTCTCTGATTCAATTAGATCTTAGAACTAACAATACAACATATATACGATTTTTCTCCGTGTTGAATTTTTTTTCTCCGTGTTTGATATTCTTTTTTAGTTTCTCCTTATTGTTAAAGCTGATAAACAGACGGAAAAGAAAGTCGAAAATAAAAAAAATGAAGTTGTCATAAACATATTATTTCATTTTAAAATCATAAATCTTGATTACATTTGGAGTCATCAAGATTCAAGATAACACATTATTTTTCCCTATTTGTTTTCAATACATTAGGAGCAACATTGAGTTGAACTTTGTTAGTAGAAATAGAACCATGATGACAATCCTTCAAACATTCTTCCATGCAAAAAGGATTTACAAAACATAAAAGTTTACATTTTTCTTCACAAGACATTTTCACCTCTCCAGTACCATTCACATTTGCTATAAAAATTACAATGAAAAATAATGCTAATAACATCTTTGTGAAAATCATTTTTGAGTTACAATTTTTTTTTTTTTTTGAATTGGACTTATATTTTGGGATATGCTAGATGAAAGCAAAGTACCACTATTTTATAGCCAGAAATTTCAGTTTCAATTTATTTTATCAAGTTACAATTAGTAAACCTCGTAATCAGTAAAAATTAGATTACAGTTACAACTTACAACAAGATAAATAAATATAGAAAGGAAAACTACATTTATAAGACACACAAAAAACTAATTACTATTTTTTTTTAATATCGTGTGAGGGATAAGAATAAATAATTTTGAGATAAAATTTTAATGTATTGTTCAATCAATATGTTTGGAATAACTCATCTCACTATTTATATCATAATGATGAAATAAGTTTTCTCAAATTAATTTATATCAAGATAATTAATCGTGAGATAACTAATTCCCAATATATATATATATATATATATACACCTCACACCAAAATAAATAAATATAAAAGAACTTCACACAAAACTAAATAAATATAGTATTATATATCTACAGTTGTATTTGTTTGACTATGGTACTTCTCTGGACCACCTTTTCTTGTCCAAATTAAATAATTAAGGAATAATTTAATAATTAGAAGCTAATTTATTCTTATTATTAATTATAGTTATTTTTTCAAAATATTAAGTTTAATATATTTAAAGATTAATATGGTAATTTATTTATTGCTCTTTCACGGGTGTGCCAAGTTAATACTCTTTCTATTACTTTCTACATATCACCAATTCATTAACAAAATCAAATTTAATGATATTTTATAAAAGTATTCTTAATATTAACTTGAAAAAATCACAATATGTTGAATTGTTCGTATAAGTATCTTTGAATATCTAAATTTTATTTAAAATTTTGAATAAATATAATTTAATTTACCCTTGACAAGATATATAGTTTTAAAAAGTAGGAATGAATTACCGAACAAATAAAAAATGAAACAAAAAATATGAATGCACTACCGAACAAATAAAATATGAAAGAGAAAAGTATTATGTAAATTAAGTTACAGTAAAACCTCATTAAATTAATACAGATGGGATTAGGAATAAAGAATTGTGAATTTATATGGGTATCCACTCATATTTATCCATTTTAAATAGTTGGGTACCCAACTCATTTAAAATGGGTAAATAAAAATAACCCTCATACCAAAATATATAAACTTAATACTATATATCTGTAGTTGTATTTGTTTGACTATGATACTTCTCCGGTCCACTTTTTCTTGTCCAATTTAAATAATTAAGAAATAATTTATTAATTAGAAGTTAATTTATTATTATTGCTAACTATAATTATTTTTCAAAATATTGAGTTTAATATACTCAAAGAATAATATAGTAAAATTATCATTTTATTTATTGCTCTTTCACGGGTGTGCCAAATTAATACTTTTTTGTTGCTTTCTACTTATCACTGTTTCATTAATAAAATCAAATTTAATTAATATTTTAAAAATAATTTTCATAATATTGATTTAAAAAATTTATAATTTATTAAATTATTCGTATAAGTATCTTTTGAAAATCTAAATGTTATTTAAAATTTTGAATAAATATAATTTAATTCATCCTTAAAAAGATATATAGTTTTAAAAAATACGAATAAACTAACGAATAGAAAATGAAACAAAAAATACGAATAAACTATCGAACAAATAAAAATAAAGAAAAAAGTATCATGCAAATTAAATTATAGTGAAATCAAATTAAATTAATATAGATGGAATCAGGAATCGAGAATGGTTAATTTATATAGGTGTCCACTCATATTTATCCATTTTAATTGGTTGGGAATCCAACTCATTTAAAATGGGTGAATAAAATAAACCAAAATAAATAAATATAGTACTATATATCTGTAGTTGTATTTGTTTGACTATGATGCTACTTTGGATCACTTTTTTTTTGTCCAATTTAAATAATTAAGGAATAATTTATTAATTAGAAGTTAATTTATCCTTATTATTAACTATAGTTATTTTTAAAAATATTGAGTTTAATATATTCAAAGATTAATATAATAAAATTATCATTTTAACTATTGCTCTTTCATCGGTGTGCCAAATTAATACTTTTTCTGTTAATTTCTACTTATTGCTGTTTCACTAACAAAATTAAATTTAACTAATATTTTAAAGATGTATTTTTATAATATTTATTTGAAAAAATTACAATTTATTAAACTGTTCGCGTAAGTATCTTTGAATATCTATTTTTTTTAAAAAAAAAAATCGAATAAATATAATCTAATTTATTCTTGACAAAATATATAATTTTTAAAAATACCAATGATTTACCGAACAAATAAAAAAGTAAAATAAAAAATACAAATGAACTACCGATCAAATAAAAAATAAACGATAAAAGTATTATGCAAATTAAATTACAGTAAAATCTCATAAATTAATATAAAGGGGATTAGAAATGGAGAATGATTAATTTATATGGATGTCCACTCATATTTATCCATTTTAAATGGTGGGGTACCCAACTCATTTAAAACGGGTAAATAAAATAAACCTCACACCAAAATAATAAATATAATACTATATATCTGCAGTTGTATTTGTTTGGTACTTCTCTGGACCACTTTTTCTTATCCAATTTAAATACTTAAAAGGAATAATTTATTAATTAGAAGTTAATTTATCCTTATTATTAGCTATAGTTATTTTTTAAAAGATCAAAGATTAATATGATAGAATTATCATTTTATTTATTGCTTTTTCACGAGTGTGCCAAGTTAATACTCCTTCTGTTATTTTCTACTTATCACCATTTCAATAACAAAATCAAATTTAACTAATATTTTGAAGCTGTATTTTCATAATATTGATTTGAAAAAATTACAATTTATTGAACTGTTCGTATAAGTATCTTTGAATATCTAAATGTTATTTAAAAATTTAAATAAATATAATCTAATTTATTCTTGACAAGATATATAATTTTAAAAAATACGAATAAACTAACGAATAAAAATGAAACAAAAAATACGAATGAACTATCGAACAAATAAAAAATGAAAGAAAAAAGTATTATGCAAATTAAATCACAGTAAAACCAAATTAAATTAATATAGATGGGATTAGGAATGGAGAATGGTTAATTTATATGGGTCTTCACTCATATTTATCCATTTTAAATGGTTGAGTACCAAACTCATTTAAAATGGGTAAAAAACGAAAAATACTCATATTACTCCTTTAAAAGTGAATAGTTTAATTGGTAAAAGATATTCATTTATAAATTTGATTAAAAAAAAATAACTTAACTTGGTGAATATAAATGGTAAGTAGAAACCAATATGAAATAATGATAATTTCTATGTTGGTAAAAATAATCGTTGTTTGAGATATAAATTATAAATTTTTATTCACATATAAATAAATTGTTATTAGAATATAAATGTAGGGTTGCTTTTACAAGAATATATATATATATATATATATATATATATATATATATATTATATATATATATATATATATATATATATATATATATATATATATATATATATATAACACAATCTGCAGTTGTATATATATATATATCATTCACACTTATGATATACAACAATAATGATATAATTTAATATTTACGCAATTTTTTCTGAATGTCTCCTATGGTATCGTTGAGAATTTTAGAAATGTCTCTCATTAAAAATTGAGAATTAATTTGGTGAAACGATAATTGTTTTTCAGTTATACAATTTCAATGTTATTAATAATATATAAAAACATTGTGATAATATTATTTATGTATCATCGAATAACTTGGAAAATATTTATAATATCAACACAATATGTACATTTATATAATGTTATGCAATGTAATTTCTCATTACGGATTGATGATTGACTTGGTTAAACAATGGTAATTCCTTAATTAAACTATTTTGATATTATGATAATACAAATGAACTAAATCGATAAATATATATCATTAAGATTGGTCACAGTGATAGTATTTATTTGAAAATTTTATGATTATCATATATGTATACATATATTTGGTGTAAGCGGTGGAGTCAATTTTTTTTATCACAATGTCAAAATATAAGGTAAAAAGTTTCATGATTATCATTTTGAGGTGTTCTTATTTATGTATACATATATTTGATGTAAGTAGTGGAGCCAAATTTTTATTAAGGGGTGTCAAAATATAAAGTAAAGAGATAATTGTTGCTATCCTGGGTCAAATACACAATTTCAAACAACTTTGTAACCCCTTAACCACTACAATAAGTCTTTAACTTATGTGAAAATGAGTCAACACTTGTATATATATATTTGTTAAATCAAATTTTGATCTATATATACAATATAAATTTTTTGATGAAGGCGTGTCGCTTATTTATTTAGATTTCATTTAGCTATTATAAATACAAATACGTAAAAAAATAGATTAATAATTTTTTGTACCAAAAAAAGCAAGGTAAATTTTGTTAACCAATTTGTTTTTAATTCACGATTAGCTTCGACAATCTCTTAAAGCTGTCAATGATTTTATTTTTTTACATTTGGACTACGATATGATTTGATTGAGCATCTGAGTACATGTTAATTAACTTGTGTTCTAAAACATTCATTACGTAAATAAGCTAATCACTTAAAATATGTTACATCCCCTAATTGTACATATTATTCTTAACAATTACGTAAAATTACCTTTAGGATATTTCAATTGAGATTAATATGTAGATTTTAAGTAAATGTCATGTTTGATCACGTGGTTAACTTATTTACACAATAGACATTTGATAATATGAACAAAAATAATTAAAATTTAAATCAAAATTATCTAATAAAATACTTTATCATATGTTCAATTATAAGCTACCGCAATTCAAGTGTATATCAAAATAAAATTTATTGATAAATTTAAATCGGTGAATGTATTTAGCCAAGTGGTTAATACATAGCTTTGATAAGAGATATTTTTATGTACATTCTCTAACTTTTTTTTTTTATTATATAAGCTTAACCAGGCATGTCTCCATTCATATGTCTGCATCAGCAAGGGTACTTTTACAAAAAAAATTATTTTTTTGTTCTATTTTAATTTAGCTAGCGTGCATTTTTTAAAAAAAATTATGGGATCCGTTTAGTTATGACATTTAGTTTTTATTTTCATATTTTTAAGTTATAGCTTTATTATTTTGAGTATTGATAATATTTGTGTAGATTTTGTAACTACTTAGATGAAAAAATTGATAATCAATAAAAAATATTATAATTATGGACATTTTAATGGACCTCTTAACATAAGATTTAATAAACTTTTTAACGATAAAAAATTGTGAAACAATACGATTCGTTAAAAAGGCATAATAATTACGTTTTGTTCTGTATAACATGATTTACTCAAAAAAAAAAGAGAAGAGAATAAATGATCTAGTACCACACAAACATAATATAGTTTATTTTAGAGCAAATATTCAAAATAAATTTAATCAATCCCGCTAAATATTTATCAATATTAATAATATTTATTTTACATTTAATAAATAATTTAATATCATTAAATTGCTACCACTGAAATATAAATTTGTAAACATATATCGAATCTGTACTCGCGCGAGATCTTGTAGCTAGTACGTAATAATATCCTCTTCTTGTTCCTAATAACTTGTTCACTTTTTCCTTTTTAGCTATCCTAGTTACTTGTTCATTTTGACAGATCAAGAAAGAATTCTTTTTTTATCTATTATATTCTCAATTAATTACTTTGAAAAAAATAAAACTTCTCGAAAACCTTAAGTTTTTAATTCATCCACTTTATAGTAATATGGGTAAAATAGTAAACTCAACCGTATCAATAATTATTTTCTTAATAGATATAATAACTTACAAATGGACAAGTAATTTAAAACAAAAAAAAAAAAACTAAAATATTACATTATTCCAAGGAATTATAGCTAGAACAAATTGGATTGGTTAGCAAGAAAGAATATTCACATAGGCTATCCAACTAATCAACCTTTATTTTATTTTATTTTCTCCAAAAAAGGGAGATACCTTTACGAGGGTATTTTATATATATATATATATATATATATATATATATATATATATATATATATATATATATTTTAAAAATATATATATAATATTATTATATATATATATTTTAAAAATTAATATCCATTCCTTCTGATATCACTACGACAAATAAAAAAGATTTTGCGGTAATTATTCAGCGACATAATATAATTATTAATATATTATATTAAAGGACAATAATAAATATATGTGTAATTACAACCAACACTCAATATAAATATTGCTAAAATCTTTACCTATTTTAAATATGATTACATTAATTTAATTATTTTTAAATATTCTTATGATCATCACTAAATTTCTGTGTGTATCATAGGATTCGATAATTTGGTAATTGATATAAAAGATAGATATCGAATTCACTAAATTTGAAATTTTAATTTGATAATTAGTACATTAATATTTGATTTGATATGATATTTGGTATAATATGAAGTGTTGGATCATATCCACACATGCAAGCTAATACATTTTTTCCCCTTTTAAGCTACATATGAACATAAAAGTATTCCATTTATGGGAAAAAAATATTAATAATGGAGTTGGAATCATCAAGGTACATTACTTGACGTAGGTGGACAATTATCAAAAAATGACAAGAGTAGGTTGAGGGCAGTTATAGTATAAATATTTATTTTTGAAACTCGATAAATTTAAATTTATATTAAAAAAACTTAAAATTTTATAAGTAAATATTTCACGCTAAAGTCAAAGTAATTTGTGCATTCTACTTATAGATACTTACTATTATATTACGATTTTTAGTGACAAACAATTTGGCAAGATACGAAATGATAATCTATTTTCTTGACAAATATTATATTCAATTTAATTAAAACAAAACCAATATAATGTATATTTGAAGTTAATACGAATATGAGTTTAATCTAAATTATGAACAATAAATTTAAATTGAAAATGGAACTATGTGTGTTAAAAATATTATAATTAAAGTAAATAAAGTTGGTCCTTTTTCTCTAATAATGATGTAGTTACACAATCTACCACAACAGAAAGAGGTACTTGATTTAAATTGCGTTGTAACTGTTATAATATTTCTATTTATAGGTTTAAATCATGAAAAAGAATTAGTTAAGGACGTATATATTTAAGAAAACATTAAAGTTATAATCAAATAAATAAAATCACACAATTCAACACTCCCGAGTTGAAATCATGTACTCCAATTCTTTAATTCATGTGTCTCAGTGTTTTCCAAGATAATTAATTCAAAATTTTTATCGTCTTCTTATATTTAATATCGAAATTCCTTTTAATATAACACTTCCTTATAAGAATGACACTACATATTTAAAATTATAAGATTTCAAATAAAATATTTTATATGTTCTTAAATTTGATCTTAAATCAAACTAAGACAGAAAATGAACGCAGATAATATTGTAGAGTAATTAGTTGCGACTATGTTTTTTTTCTTTTCAAAAGATCATAGACAAATGAGTAAATATAATTATAATTAGAAATAAGTACAAGTAAACATTAGAAAATTGGCAAGAAAATGACACATATAAATATTATAAAACCCAAAATAGGAATGTAGCTCATTATGAACAATGCCACTTGGCTTAACATGTTTGGTGAGCTGGTTCATTTTTGGAAAAAGTTAAAAAGGTATATGCTCTAATATTTTATTTATTTATTTGGTTTCCCGCCCAGTATTCGGAGTACACATTGAAGTCACGATTAAATTTGAATTTCACTGCCAAACTCATTCGGACGCTCCCATCATAATTTTTTTTCATACCTAAGACTCGAACCCAAGACTTATAATTAAGAGTCAAGCAATTCCACCACTGCACCACAAACACGGGTAAGTATATGCTCTATAATGTGGATATAAATTAGCATGTCACCTCTCTAAACCAATCACCAAAAATACCTAAAATCTTTCCTCTTCTTTCTTTTCTTTGTTAAAAGAAAACACTTCCATTTCTCACAATATTTTTAGCAACTAAGAAGAAGAAAAAATGAAGGCAAAATGTGGGGTGAATAGAGGAATGTCTATACTAGACTTGTTTATAAGGATAATTGCCATAATTGCAACATTAGGAAGTGCCATTGCCATGGGAACTACTTATGAAACACTTCCTTTTTTCACTCAATTTGTTCGTTTCAAGGCCAAGTATAACGATCTTCCCACATTCACGTAAGCACTTCATGTTTGATTAAGCTTATAAACTGATCAAACTAATTTATACGCGCTTTTTAATCAACATGTTATTATATATGTGTATAAACAATTTTTAGATGCATGAACCTTTTCTTTTAGTAACTAATAACTAGTTAACATGTTGATTTTTACAGGTTCTTTGTAGTGGCAAATGCCATAGTAAGTGCATATCTTGTACTTTCTCTGGGGCTGTCTATCTACCACATCATGAGGAGCCGCGCACAAGCAAGTAGAATAGCCTTAATATTCTTTGACGCGGTATAAATATTTTTTACACTATCAGATCATCACTGACATTACAGTAAATTACCTTTTAAATGAACGATATATTACCCACGTCCACTTTTAATTGTCATGTTTCCTTTTTTAGAGTCAAACCATAAGAACTTTGACTATTTTTCATCATATTAATGTGTAAAAAAAATGTAATTTTTAGTATTTTCCGTATAATTTTTGAATATTTAATTTTTCTTATTTAAAATATCGAATCAATTTAATCTAATTTAAAAATTAATCAAATAAACTTTGGAAAAACGCAATATAACCATAGGCGCAACCAAAATTTTCAATAAGGAGGTACAAAATCTGTAAAAATAGACACATGAAGTAGTCGAAGGAGTTAAACATCTGCTATACATACATATAAAATTATTTTAGATCAATGGATAAGACTTAAAAAACTTTTTTTTTAAAGTAATCTTTTTTGCACTATCAATATGTTTAACCAAATGTTACTCACATTCCTCTATACCAAAGAAACCAAATTACTTGTCATGTTTCGATTTTTGATAGTCGGGATAAATTTTCAAAGTTAAATTAGATTATATTCAACTCAATACAGTACAAGTTGTAACTATTAACGAAAGTTCATATAATTTAACTATCGAAAAAACATGTGTGAACTAAATTAAGCTTGTTGAAATGAATGAAGGCAATGCTGGAGCTATTGACAGCAGGAGCATCAGCATCAGCAGCAATAGTTTACTTAGCACATAAGGGAAATACAAAGACAAACTGGTTCCCAATCTGCCAACAGTTCGATTCATTTTGCCATAGAACATCAGGATCTTTAGTTGGTTCATTTGCTGGTGTTGTACTCATCATACTCCTCATCTTCCTCTCCGCTATCGCCCTATCTCGTCAATCATCCAATCATTAGTTTTTAATCTAGATTTGAGAGTATATCTTACTGTTTCGTGTGATTTGTTGTTTATCTCATCCTTTTGTTTTTTTCAAGTTTCTTATCTGTGTGTAATGATCAATGGTTTGCATTATGATATTTATGTCAACTACTCCCTTCGTACACCCTCCTTAAAAAAAATATTAACGCATTGTCTCAATTTACGTGATACTTTTTCGAATTTTGAGATTCAAACAAAATGAGTCTCTATATTTTAGATATATTTTTAAATATTTTGAATTGTCAATTTATTCTGACTTCTGGTACTTTTTACGTAGTTTATGAATGTATAAATTTTTGAAATTTGAAAGATTTCATGCGCAAATTTACTATTAAATTTAAATTGTTTGACTCTGAAAAAATAAAAAAAAATGTCGCATAAAATTGGGACAGATGGAGTATATGAATTAGAATGGATTTCAAATTATTTTACTTTCTATTGGTGTTAAAACAATTATAATATCACCATACAGTTTTAACTGGTTATAGTCTTAGGAAACAATCAGTATTAATGATAAAAATGAAAAATAAAATATTTTGGTTTTATGAAATGACCAAAATAATTTGAAATGAGTATTTTTTAGAATTTTCAACAAATTTATTCCCACAAAAATGAAATATAAAATATCTCCGAGATCTAAGGAGAATCCTGGCATGGTTATGGACTATATATCTTGTACATTTCATTGATTAGTTAGAGCCAGCTTATATTCCAATATTTTTAATTATTATTTCCTAGAAAAAGATATTATTTTATATTAAACGATTAGATAAGTTCTTTTTTTAAAAAAATCTAACATTGTTTTTTCCAATGTTTATCGTATTTGTTACCTCAGGGTCAAAATTATTGAAGTAAATTCCAAGAGATTATTTCCACCACTCAAGACTCCCATATATATTGACCTCTAAAAGTATATGAAAATATCAGATCAATAAACTTCGTTGCCGCTAAATATGTTTTTTAGGAAAAATTATTGAAATACATGTCTTATATTTTTATTATTTTCAATACTCTCTTCTATTTCTAAAAACCATTAAAATTTCTTATTTCTTTAATGTGTTCGAGTTACATATTAATGTATCCGAACCAGTATTTAATGTATTTGAGCAACATATTATGTATTCAGTTTATTTTATAATGTATATGAGCTAGTTTTTATTGTTCCGAGCCGCCTATTATATATCCGATTTATGTTATTATGTATTCGAGATACTCTTAAATATATTCAAGTTACATATTAATATATCTAGTTTGTATTACGTTTTAAGGAATTAATGTGATTACAAATTAAAAAGGGATGGATTGTAATTTTATATTAAAACTATGTCATTACTAAAATTTATTTATTTTTCAAGACATTTAACTCCCTTTGTAAATGTCTCCGAAGCCTATATGACATTTGATCTAATGACAACTAACAAATGCAAGATAAAATTTTTATCATTCTTTGTTAATGTACATATTAATTGCTGCTAAAAACTGTTTTTGTTGTAGCACTAGTAAGTCTTGCAATTTACAACTTTGCTGCATTCATCTAAAGCTAAAAAGATACATATGAGCTAAAAAGAGAATAACAAACAACAAAGTAAATTCATTCACAAAATATGGTAACAAACATATGTCATCCATCCCCCTTTAGTTCTTTCTAGAAAATCCAATTTCAGTAAGAAATCTGGACAAAAATCTCCCATTCTGCTTCCCATCATTTACATTATCACTTGAATCCCTCAAATTGCTTATCAGAGACCAATGAGTTTCAAAGTCAGGTTCATAACCACAACGTTGCATTGAGCGTAGAAGCTCGGATGCCTTGTTAAGATTGTTCTGAGAGCGATGCATGTTGATCAGCAAGGAATACGTTTCCCTCCTCGGGATTTCTCCAAGCTGAACCATTGAATCGAGTTGTTTCTCTGCCTCTGCAAGTTGTCCTCCTTCACTTAAGCTCTTGATCAGAATGCTCCAAGTGTTTATGCTTGGCCTTTGATTTCTACATAACATCTCCGCATGGAAATTCAGGGCTACATCCAGTTTACGCCAGGTACAGTAACTTTGAACAACGTAATCAAAACTGCTGGACTCTGGCACGTTCCCGTTTCTCAACATGATGTCCATAAGATCTACTGATTTATCTACCTTTCCGTGCTGACAAAGTCGCTTGATGAGATAAGTGTAATCAATATTTTCAGGAATGAGGCATTTTATTGCCATCCGATCCAAAAAGTTTATGGCTTCGCCTAGCTTACCATTAGAAAGAAGGGTCTCCACTATATTGTTTTGAACGACTGAACCATGATTCCAACCTCTAAACTCCATTTCTTTGCTCAAGGTTAAAGCTTCTTCAAGCTCCCCATAACAACAAAGGCATTTGATCACCTCTCTCAAACTACGGTCACTTGGTCTCAGATCTTTCTCCATCATATACTTTAGATATTGTGTGGCAGATGACAAATCTTTACACCGGCAGAACCCCTGAACGAGATAATTGTAAGTCACCTCATCTAGTTGCAGTCCTTTACCTAGGATCTCATGTACAAGAGTATAAACAACTGAGGTTTTATTAGTTGAGAAAAGGGAATAAATCAAAATGTTATATATCACGGCTATAGGAGGGTTGGTTTGTTTAAGCACATGGTCTTTCAGGCATAATGCTGTAGATACCTTGCCTCGTGTACACATCAACCGCACTATATTGCGGTAACTTGCAATGCTGATACCTAAGTTCTTACGTATCACGACGCCAAGCAGCTCCTCAACTTTCTTCCTCTTGTTAGCTTGACAGTAGCCTTGAAACAGAACATCACAAATTTCGACACTCAGAAATAGTTCCTTTGCCAATGTCTCTTGGAAGAGACTGGTTGCTTCTCTGACCCTGCCTGATGCGAAATAACCATGAATTAAAGCACGGTGTAAGGGAAGCACAGCTGGAGGCTCGTCTCTTAAACAAATATCTTTCAGCGCAACAGCTTTGTCAAAATTACCGGACCTACACAGCTGAGGGATTAATTGAAGAGATGCATCCAAGGGCGGGATCCAGTCCTTAGCAAGCATGTTATCACAGACAACAGCAGCTTCTCGAAAAATTCTCCAATTGCAGAACTCCTGAATAAGATGGCTATGAGCCGAGTGACTAGAAATACAGCCCTGGCTTAAGATTTCCTTCGCCAGAATCTTGGCAGAGCTTGTGAACCCTTTAGCACTGAGTTCTTCAAGGAACATATGAAGAGCATCACATACTTCATCAGGGTAGAGCACCAGCAAGGCATTAAAAAGCTCCAGTGCTTCATTAAGCCGTCTTCGCCTGCATAGGCGAATGAAGAGTGTCTTTCCATCCTTCAAATCAGGTAACCAATTATTAGTTCGTGCAAACTTCCAGTAAGAAGTTAGACCTCTCAAATCCCCTTTCTTGCATAAGCCCATCATCAGAGCAGTATGAGTTTCACTATCAAGTCTTAGATGTCTACTTAGCATGCAACGCAAGATTTTTCTTGCCCTGTGCACAGACCCCTTTTTGCTGTATTTCCGAACAAGCTTATTTAGAGTTTCTTGATCAAGCTGATGTGTAAAATTTGGAACTTTCTCCAACAGACCAGAAATGGTCTTAATACAAATGCTGGATGCACACAGCTCTTTCACTAAGGCATCCAGAGCACCCAGAGATATTTCTTGTCCCCAACAGAACATTTGATCCACCATCATCAGAACATCTTTCATGTCTTTTTTCATGTAATCCTTCCATATAACAGCGTTAAAATCAGGAAGCATGGCATCATCAAGGACTTTATGAATAACTCTCTCATACTCATCGACATCTGTATCCAGATAAAGCCCATTCCCAAGATTATCGAAAAATTCTGCTTTATGAAATCTTATATCATTGTCTCTTCTGATTTTCACAGCAGAAGAATTGAGACCCAAGAATCCAAAAGCTCCGGAAAGTGGATCTTCAGTAGGAGATAGTTGGATCAAGCCACGACCTACCATCTTAGATACCATTGTGTTTACTTCATCAAATTGCCTAGCTTTACAAAATCCAGCTAAAAGAACCCTGAAAGTTGATAATTGAGGCTCTACTCCCTGATCCTCCATTTCTTGAAGAATGTCTTGATAGTGTTTCCACATACCCTCCTTGAAAAGACCACTAAGAATAGCATCATAGGAATATATATTGGGCTTTAGATTTCTTGACAGGATCTCTGAGAGATAAAAGAATGCATCCTTCAGTTTCCCTTCACGACAAGCCCATCCAATCAAAATCCCAAATGTTATTTCATTCAAACAAAAACCCAGTTGATCCAACTTCATCACGTATGAGTTCCCGCTTGCCACACCAAACTGTCCACAGACAGACTGGATGAGCTTATTGACTACGGTTAAATCAGGAATACAACTGATCTCGACAAAGAAACTCAGCAGATCATCATAATCTCGTTTTTTACAATAACCAGAAGCAATAGATTCGAGGATTAAATAATTAGGTTCAATTCCGAAAGCCAGGACCTTCTTAACCAAATTCCTGGCATCCTGAACTTTCGCATCAGCACATAACAGTCTGATAACACCCTCATATATACCCCTTTCAGACACATTCCTTCCCAAGCCAATATCTATAGCATCAACATAAATTTGAAATGCCAATTGAGTTTCATGTATTTGAATCAAAAACTCAAGGATTACCCTGTAACATGAAATCGATGGGGATACACCTCGCATCCTCATTCGATCATAACATCCAATAGCATTCTCTAATCGATAATCACCCACAAACACTTCAATTAGATTACTGTAAATCTCATGATTATCCAAGAAAGTTCCTTGGGTATCCAACAATGAAACCAAGCACTCAACTTCCTTGAACAACCCAGTACGGACAAGCATTGTGGCAATGATCTCAGAGGCCTTAATAAGATGCCTAAAACTCTTACTCTGCTTGCTAGCCCACATATAAATTCCCCACAAAGATTCAATCTTTTTAACCTCAACATCAAAAGCTCCACTATCATTTTGAAAACCCAACAGAATTTCAAGAACATCATTAGGATTCAACACAGAAACTCTCCAATATCTACGAACAGTTGCAGGGGAGATCTCAGATAGCTTAAGAAGGCATTCTTTGATGTTGGGGTTGTTCAAGATCTCACCTTTATTACTCGAAAAGCTTAAACTCTTTGATTTTTCAACAGAAGATGAATATTGCGTAGTATATGTTGGTTTTACAGAAGATGAAGAAAGTAGTAGATGAAACTGTTGAAGTTGAAGTTTTCTAGGAAAAGAAGAAAGGTGAAAGAGAAGTGAACCAACCTGTTTGATGTGAGATTTGTGTTTTCGGAATTCAAGGAGAGCTTGAAGCATTCGACCGCCGGGATGTGTTGAGAGTTACAGAGACGACACTCTGCTAGTTCTTGGCTGTTGTTGTTGGGCTTCAAAGTTTTTCAACCAGTTTGTTTTTTAGTTTTTTTCATGGATTTTCTCTATTTTGGGTCCAATTGTTGAATCTCAAACCTTTGGCCTTTAATAGTCGGGGAACTTTCCCATATAACTACTTAAAAATAGCCTAATTACTCTTTAGTTTGATGATTACAATTCATAACTACATGTTCTATGTAGGAGAGAGGCGAGAGAGGAGAAAAAAGTGGGTGAGAGAGGTGAATTATATATGTATATTGGTTAGATAATTGTATGTTATACATATGTATTGTATATATGACAAGAAAAATTGGAAGAGGGAGGAGAGAGGCGAAAGAGAGGTGAACTGTATATGTATGTAATTGTATATTATACATATGCATTTGTATATATGGCAAGCGAGATTGAGAGAGGGCAGAGAGAGGGCAGAGGGTGGAAGAGAGGTGAATTGTATATGTATATAGGTTAAACAATTGTATATTATACATATGTATTTGTATATCCTGGCGAATTATACATATATAAACGTGACTTATTATATAAACTTTAAGTCAGCCCACGTAATTAATGTATAATATTAATCGCGAGTGGTAATTATAACAACCTATAACTATGATGAGTAACTAAATAGTATAAATGTGCTTAGTCGTGTAATTTTCCCTTAAAAGTTTTCTTTAGGAAAACTAAGCAAATATTTCATAAAAATAAAATAAGTTATATAGATATTAGCTATCCCAGAATAAATAAGAATTACTTGTTTACGTCTAATTTGTTCACTTATTTATTTTGTAAATAATGTATATGAACTAATTTAAAAAATAAAGTAGGTCAATTAAGCTCTTTATGTTCCTCGTATTTCTCGTTTCCTCATTTTATACAACATTTTATGTTTGCCGCATCATAGTAGTTTTTAGTTAATACCTCTGTGCATTTTCACTTGTTTATCAAGTAAATATCATTAATTAGATTTTACAAATTCAATATTTATTTATATGTTAAAAAAATATATTAATTCACAACAAAATAAAATATTCAATAAGAAATAATTTACGTAGTGTAATATTTATATAAGTAATCCTATATATATAATGCCTATAACAAATATTTGTCTAGCTAATACCTACACAGTTTTTATCTACATAACTAACACCCACATAACTTATTTCAACATAACTAATACCTGCATACTCTAATCAATAACCAAATGTCGTTCGATAAAGTGTATTGGAAAAAATAATGCTTGTACTAGCTTGATATATTATTAATACCTTGTTTGGTACACTTTTCTAGCCTATGCATAACTAATGCTTACATTGGTAATATATTCTATTGTGTATTGAAGAGTATATTACTAATATCATCTATTTATATGCATTAATAACGCAATGGGCTTTAATTGCATGCAATTACATTATTAAAGACACAATTGCCCTCAAAAACTTTTTTTACATCCTTTCATGATATTTTTGTAAACAAATACTTTTTCTAAAAAAGTTATGTTATGCACAATATTTTCAAAATACACCAAACCAAACATTGTATAAAAAATCTCATTATAACTAGTGCAAATGTTATTACTAATACACATTATTTAATACATTTTATCAAACAATCTTTATATTTGACTTAATACACCATCTTCGAAAAAACTTAATTCAATTCAATTCGTATCCTAAATTTCTAAGAGTAACAAGATTTATAACAAGTGTTGATTGATGAAACCATTCATAAACCATCACGTAATTGTCACCAAACTTTTAAAAATCATCACGTAATTGTCATCTACGTCACCGCATCTATTTTCCAGAACGAAGTCCCAACTTGCAGTTTTAACGTGAAAGGGATGACAATGAGGCCATACAGGGCAAGGCGGTGCAGATTGAGCTTAACCCGCAAAACTTTTAATTTATTCTTATTTTCAACCCACCCCACATAATTTTCTTAATATATATATATTTTTTTCAAGATCAATTCAAAACATGCAAAAAATTATATGATCTTTAATTGAACCATTTTCATTTATTATTTTGGATATTTTAGTAGCTTCAATGAAATTAACTTGATAAATTTATAACATGTAAAAAACTTGTACCCACATAAGATCCCATATACCTACAACCCATCCGCTCCACATTAATTTAAAAGAAACCTACTTCAAACCGCCCCACAAAACCTTAAACCCTATACCCACCCCGCATCCGCCGCATTGTAATCCTATTCAAATGCATGATCATAAGCTACAATTAGATTATGTTGTCATTTGGTGTTTTTACATCCAAATCTTACGCACAATATTACGTCGAAATGGTTGTATTTTACAAATACTTGAATATTACATGAAAGAAAAATAAAATTACAAAAGACCAAAAGATCTATCACCCCGTGAAACAACTGTGTCGTATCACCGGCTGCAACTTCAGTCAATCAACTACATACAACAAGTTCCAAAACTGTGTACGCTCAACCAAAGACAAATTATTCTTCATATTCTACGCAGGAAGAGCAACTTCTAACTTCGCATGATTATCAACATCTCCCACTAAGCAAGTAGATCAACTTCTCATACCCCATAATTTGTCTTTGTAAACAAGTACATTCTCATAACGCTAAAACACTCTTCTTCAAGACAGAAACCCCCCACCCCAAACCGCACCCCGCCTCTTCAACTCAACCCCCACCACTCTCAATAAGAAAGACCAAATAAGAGAGCATTCCATAATAGGAGCAATAATAAAAGGCATCACCAGTAGTAAACACACTGACTGTATCCAACAGACAAAGAAGAGATCGCTTTTGCATATATATATATATATATATATATATATATATATATATTTGATAGGTGAATCTTATAACAAAAGTAAGCACTTTATAATAAGAATGAAAGACTTACCATACGATTTTTACCTGCTTCAATTTAATTCCAACCTATACTTCCCAAGGCTATCAGATTCCACAGTGAAACAGAACGAAAATTATATCACTGCATTTTGGCATATACTCATACATCTAGCACTACTAAACCACACAGATCACTGCATAGAAGATCCAGTGTCTACAGAAAACTGTATGCACCCCTGTAGCTTAAGCTGTAAGCACATTCCATAGCCACTATATCCTCTTCAAAAGAACAATCTACTTTTAGCAAGAACTTTTGCCGATAAAATGGCAAAGGTTATTCAGAAATCATGATGGAATATTATCGCATAACGAAGAAACATGTAGTAGCCACAGTGAAAGGCAGTGAAAATTATACCACTGCATTTTGGCATACTCATATATCTAGCAGAACTAAAGCACACAGATCACTGCATAGAAGATCCAGTGTCTACAGGAAACTGTAGGCACCCCTGTAGCTTAAGCTGTATGCACATTCCATAGCCACTATATCCTCTTCAAAAGAGCAATCTACTTTAAGCAAGAATTTTTGCCGATAAAATGGCAAAGGATATTCAGAAATCATGATGGAATATTTTCACAGAATTTAGAAACATGTAGTAAGTTTTCCAGTAACATAGCAATACTTCTAAAGATATTTTGAAAGGTATCATAATCAAAACCAGAAAGACACTTGCAAATCTGCACCATCTAGAGCGTCTACTTGCATCATCTAGAGCGTCTAAAGACAAGTCCAACTAGCGGTAGATTCATACAAATAATAATAAACGGAAAACATGACATCAGGACACATGGCCGAGATTTAAGAGCTATTGTACAACTATCAAAGGGGAGAAGGATGAGGCCGCCGGCTACACAGGTTCTTGGAAGCACAAAAATTTGAGCTTGGAAGTATATGGTGTCAGGGCATGGCAAATTTTGATAGTAGGTAAAACCTTCAGATATGATCCTGCTAAGGAAAACATCAAGGTAGGCAATGATTTTTGATGTCCTCATTCATCTGGTCATCTGGTTTAGGCAAAGAGGCTTCATCAAAGGTGGCAGTAGGCAGGCTTCAGGCTTCAGATATCTCGGCTGTTTGTAGCGAGGGAAAGGAAACAAAGGGAAAAGAATACCATTAGTTTCATAATTGGAAGATAGGTTAGGGTCATCATACCAAAACGTTTAGAAGTTCTGTATGACTGGGGTTAGGTATATAATACCAGCAAACTAAGCGAAAGATGCAATGCAATAGAACCATAATTCAAGAGCTACCTGTGGTCCTGTTACAAGCTCTAGTAACCATAACTTTTTCTCCGGGGGGCAGAGTTTTGCCTTGATGACCTGTTAACATAAACTTAACAATGAATAAAAATTGGAGAAGCAATTTTGACTTCTTTAGAGCAGTTGAAAGTAGAGGAACTAAATAAGAAATCCTCTGCAACAAATGGGCAGAGAACAAAATCACCAGTGACAAACTTCCAACCAGAATGTTGTTAGGTCAGAGTTCAGACATAAACAGGCAAGAATCTAATATGAAACTATGAGCTCATTCTTGTTTTTCTTTCAAGAAAATCATGGGGAACATTGATCACAGTATTGCCCTAGGACACCAAACCTACCCAAGACTGGTGAAGGTAAGGCAAGAGACTCACCCGGATCCACTGGAACGCCCATGGGAATATCCTTCTTTTGGATAAGCAGGGGAATATCCTTCATATGCCCCATATCCTACACTGCTACTACTCTGCAAATAGATTTAGATATTAATAACGCAAGATGCACATAGACATTCCACAAAAAGTTGTAGAAAGAACCCGAAACAAACAAATCCCAAAACTTCTAGAGAACGCTGCAAGTTCCAAAAACTCTGCTGTCCTAACCAATGAAACAAAGCATTACCTGGAGAGTACCATAACTTCCAAAACCATCAGCATGTGGAAGGTCACTAGTACCACCATAACCAGCTGAGTAGGAATGTTCACGTCCCTGTCTCCTAGTATCTCTGTGTTCATATTTCAAGGTATCTGAATCTGTTGACATGGGGAGGTAGGGGAGAACTGGCACAAAGGCAGACATGGGTCCCTCTTTTTCAAAAAGATTAGCCCTTAAACGTGATGTTACTTGCATGAGTGCATCCTTTGAAGCATCGGGATCTCCTGATATCTGATTGATGTTGGAAGTATATAATTGGTTTTCAGTTAAGAAAAATGGTCTTTCGAGTCACTTTTTCAAAGCAAAAAATAACACGTATAATGTAAATATAAGAGCATGAAAAAAATTCCTATATCAGTTTTATAAAACACGGAGACCAAGTATGATACCACAAGTAAACAGTAATAACAAGAAAGAAAAGGAACAACTACACAAAATATGTTTTCATCAGCATTCTTTTTTCCCTCTTTGGAGGATTTATTTTGGGGAACAGTGGGTACGGCACAGAATAGGGAAAAGGGCAAACCCTATGAAACAATAGTTCCATTCATGCACAGTCCCTCCCCAAAAACTAATCAAGAGCAGATATGGAAGGCAAAAGCAGCTTATGGCTTTCAAAGATGTCAACATCTACATCAGAGACCCTCACTCATATTGTATATTCGTACTCCAGTAGCCGGATTTCTAAAGAGGGAGAGAGAAAGTTACTGAGAAAACACTGACCTTTTTCCCCTTATTGACCAAGTAATAACTTTGACATACACAAAGTACCCATTTACTATTAACAATGAATAATTACCTGTACCATCTCATCATCATTAGATGCAACCTTTGGAAGATCTTCCTTCGAGAGAATGCGAATATTAGCTTTTGTGATTTTCCTCATCTCATTAATTATGGATCCTCCTTTCCCAATAAGACAGCCGATTCGAGATGCTGGAACCAGCAACCTTGTGGTGACTGATATAAGACCTGAATCCCGTTCCACTTCCTCACGGCACCTTGGTTGCAAGCGCAGTGCTGCTTCAATTGTGGGAGAATATGTGTCCTCAAAAAACTAGAAAAAGCATAAAACCGCATCTTTACTGAGAGAACAAAATCCTCAAGTTGCATATTCCGATAAACATTCATTAAATAGAAAATACTTACCTCTTTTGCGGAAATAGAAATCACACAATTGTCACCTTCAGCATTAGAACTATTAACCTTGATCACTGCACCAGACTCTTGTCTAATTTGGTTTATTATGACTCCACCTTTCCCAATAACACCTCCGATATTTGCAGCAGGACAGACTAAACGTAGAGAAAATTCCTTTGAAGATGATTCATCCCTTGGAGCAGAGTAGAAAGACCTTGACCAATCACCGCTCTCCCCTTTGTAACCCCCATATGGCCCCACTAAAGGAGCTATTCCCACTATTGGAGCACCACCAGCAGAACCAATAAGTGAGCTGCGCGAGGAGTAGATAGTTGGTGCATCGGAGGCTAGAATGTGTTGGGTACGGGATGGATTATTGTGAAGACGAGTTGCAACTTCAAAGAGAGCCTTCCTCACTACAGCAACTTCACCAGATATCTAAAACCAAGAAACCAGCAATCAGATGAACAGTGACGTTAATTCAGCCAAATTTATTTGTACTTCCACATTACTAAGCAACAACATACCCAGGGTAGTCCCACAAAGTAGGGTGGTCCGAGGATGGTCGGTGTACGTGGACCTTACCCCTACCTCATAGGTAGAGAGGCTGTTTTTCGATAGACCCTCAGCTTAAGATTAAATAGTGCAAAGCAGTCCCAAAAAGGAGTTATGGAAGTACAAAAAATAGATGATAATAAAAACAGCTGATAGCAGCAGAACAAACTACAACAAAAATAATAAAAAATTGTGGTACAAGAAACAACAGATAGTACCAGAAATCAAAGGCCAAGAGACTACAAGAGCAAATTAAGACTACTGATAAGCGCAATGAGATAATAAAAAAAAAAGAAAGAGGTCCTAGCTTGATAGCCAAAGAATATCAAGAAAATTGGCCATACATTTATAACTAAAGAAACTGACCCATCCATGTGTGTATAATTATGCAATTCAATAAAAAATTTCAAGATGTGGTGTGAAAACAGAAGTGCAGCATGGTCAATCTGCTTAAATTCTGTAAGACAGTCAACCAAGTTGTAAAGAAGATACCCAAAGTCATTAGGCTGAAATGTGACGGCCCGCAAGTTCAAGCATGAAAACCGAGCACTTGATCAAACTAACTAATTAACAAAATTATTGAAATTAAGTTACAAGTTAGATGTTGCAGAAGTAACACAAGTGGATAGATAGGAAGGTGATCCTGCATTACCTGCACAAGTTCGTCTGAGCTCAATGCACATGCAGGCAAATGCTTATCTTTCAAAATACGAATCTGAGCACCAGTTTCACTTCGAATGTCCTGAACTATCTGTCCCCCTTTCCCAATAATACATCCAATCTGATCTGAAGGTACTAAAAGCTTAACAGTAACCTGTGATGCTTCCTCAGAGTTCTCATCAGTAGTGTCATCACTGATAATTTTATCATATACTCTGAAAAGGGCATCCTGAGCTGGACAAACACGAACTTCAGTCCCATCAAACTCGTTTGTTTCTTCACTTGAGCTGTAGATGGTGACAACACGTTCATCACAGTCAGGTACTGTCTCTCCAATTCTAATTTTTGATTTCGTATCCACCCTTAATTGTTTAACAATCTCCCCACCTTTACCTATGATGCTGCCAATCTTCTTTACTGAACACAAGTACCGATATACTGTATCATCAGGGCCAATAGAGAAAGGATCCTTATCATTTCTAGTATTTCTCCTTTTATTTCCCCCGTTTTCACCATAATCTGACTGAGAATGAGACCGCTTTCCATAGCTATCCCGTCGACCAGCCATTGCAAAATATGGACTAGATACTGTTTATCATCAAAAAATTGCAAATAGAAGTCATAAATTCATGAAGAACAAATCCACCTACTAAAACTTCTAATATGTCAGATAGAAAATAGTTCTCCATCAGCACAAGTACGTATCTCTCACAACCTAGATCCCCAAACTAAGAAACTAGAATAGGTTGAAATTGCCAAAGTTGAAAAATTGGAGAAACATTCACCCTTATTAGAAAAGAGATACATTTATGAACTTTCATCCAATCTCATGTTATATTACCTCAAATACTCATCATGTTGCCATGATACAATGTATTCGACATACTCATCCTACATTAGCAGGACTTTGAAATTTCTATAGTTTTTCTAGAAAGGGGCGGATCTGGGGGCGGAGGGTGTTCGCCCGAACCCCTTGGCAAAAAATACACCTTATATATGAGGTAAATTTTTTGTATTTATGTACATTATTAGTTTCGAACCCCCTAACAAGCAACAAAGGGTAGCACGGTGGTAATTGCCTTTCAGATTGTCCCTTGCGTCCGGGGTTCGAACCTTGTTGAGAGCATCATATTTTTAGCTTCTGTTATTTATTTTTTTCGCGGGAACTGCCACTAGCCCCAATCTTCCACTATAAATTATATTATTTTTTTTAAATGTGCTGTTATAGTGAAATTGATCCCAAAAAAATCAAACAGTCCCAAAAAATTAAAACCCCTAAGGTGAAATCCTGGATCTGCCATGGCTTCTAGATGGAAAAGAAAAACAAGATTCAGACAGCAACAAAACATTAAAATTGGATGTATACGCAGTTCCTTATCAGATTTAACATTTTAAATTCCAGGTACACAGCGGGAACGCAAGATACAAACCACTATCACATATGGTCTGAGCCTATAGACAATTGACCAATTCACGAACCCCAGATCAAGGACACTGTCAGTTCAAAAAAATCCCTTTTTTCTGGTTCTCTTTTTCATACACCATTGACCAATTCACGAACTCCAGATTAAAAAAAACTGACAATTCTAAAAAGATCCTTTTTTTCTTGTTTTTTTTTTTCACACAACTGACCAGTTCACGAACTCCGGATCAAGAACACTGTCAATTCTAGAAATATCCTTTTTTGTTGATTAATTGTACTAAATACACCCACAAAAAAAAGTTGATACACAAATTAAAGTTTAATCCCAGGTAAAAATAAAGAAGACGGATCCGAAAAGAAACATAGATCTGAAATTAAACTCAAAGATTTATGAAACTACAAAGACTACACCAAAATCCGAACTACAAATAACCATTCTGAGTTCCCAATTAATTTAAAAACTGAATTTAACAAAGGAAAACAAGATTCGAAAATCTATACACAGATAACATCATACGAGAATTTGCAGAAAGCATAAGATAGAATACCTGAACTAGAATCTTCTGGTAAGAACCATGTGAAGAGCAAACAGAAGAGAGAAATTATGGAGCAGGGTGTTGATTTATAGCTGCTAGGGTTTTGACCCGAAATAGTAAGGCCTCCGTTTCTTGTATCTAAGGGCCACGTACTCCTTCCGTCCTATATAAATATCTTCCTGTTTTTCCACAGTTTCTTCGAAATATTTGATCGTGTTTTATTGTGAAATAATAATAGTGAAAGATATTTAAAAAAATGTATATATATATGTAAGAGCCAAAAGGTAATGTTGACTGGTTTGATTGAGCGAAATGTTATGAGAAATTTGAGAATGTGGATTCGACATTTTTTTATCTTCACAGTGGTCTCAATCATTTTCTGAAAATTAGTTTCAAGTCTTCTTCGGAAAGATTGACTCGACAAATAATAGCATGGAACTGGCAAGCTATTTCAGAATGACGAGATTCACAAATGATTTTTTCTGTATTGTATGTTCTGTCTTGAAGGACGTCTTCTCCTGTTTCTAATACAGGTCAACAGAGTAAATTAAAATTATTTTCAAGTCTTCTTCAAAAAAATTGATTCGACAAATAAAGTAAAGAATTGTCGAATTGTTTCAGAATGACAAGAACCTTATATGATTCTTTATGTGTTGTATGATTAGGCTGAAGAACGTCTTTTCCGGTCCGACACAGGTCAATAAAGTAAATTTATCTTTATGTAGTTTAGTTTAGTTTAAATTTTAGTTTATTCTGTTAAATAAAATTTAATTAAATAAATATAAATGGGAATTCATTCGAAATACTGAATAATAATGAGTTTTTATGTCGCGTGATCGAAGATCTCATTTTTTAAAAAAATATGGCATTTGGGTAGAGCAGTCAAAAAGGATGAGTCCAACCCCACATGAACCAAGTCTCACGGGCCAAGAAATTTAAAGAGCTAGAGTGGGTTGACCCTTCATTTGGTAGGGCCTGAAAATGCTCAACCCAATCCAACCTTAAAAGGGTCGAAGGTTGGGTCAGCTAGCCCCTTTTTCATTTTTTTCCTTTTCAAACTTATAATTCTATAACATCAAAAAATGAGAGGATTTTTAAAACAAAATAATGGTGTTGTTTCAATAACACTACAAAAAATCTAGTGTAATAAACGTCTATCTCGCATACCAGATACGCGAGCGAGATAAAAGAATGACAAACAAGATGGGAGGGAGGCAAAGTGCGAGTTCTTTTTATGTATCCTAGATACATGTATATCTACTTGGATAGAGTGTATCTAAAACAAATTAACCTAATTTGAGTCCATATATTCCAACTTCCTAGCTACATGTATCTGGATGTACCAAAATCTGATAAGATTCATAATATACAACATAACATGTATATAAGTAATTAGATGATATACTACTGAAATTATTGAATGTTACTCTTAAATAAAAGGTTTTATGTGCCGACACTGATCCCATCCCGGTCAAGCCTCAAGGGTCAAGGACTCAAATGGATGGTGCTTATAAGTCTTAGTTTTAAATTAAACTTGAAAAATCTTATTTCAACCATACTCTAATAACGGATTAGGTTGGACTGGTCCCATCGATTTTAATTATTCTACATCTGAGATTGTTATGACTTCTTTTATATATATAATATTTTTTTCTTAAAATACATCTAATCTTTAATTAGAGATAATATATTTTTAAAGTGTTAAAGTTAAATTTCAATAAAAATTAAAAAATATATAATTTAATTGAAATTATTCTTTCAAACTACTCTTTTGACTTGTTATTTCATAATGAAAAAATGGAACTATTAGCACACACTTTTTTCACAATTTTTAAAGAGCTTAGAGAAATATTTTATTTATATAAACACAATAATTTTCTTGGTCAATGAGGTTTGCAAAGTTTATTTCTAAAGAGTTTTTGTGCAAATTTTCGTTTCTTTCCATTTGTCACTCACACAAACAATCTCAATAATGAATGAAAAAAAGGATTATCTGATGAAAAATATACATAGAAAATTATCTGATTCAAAAGATCAATTACATCAAATGAGTAAGGTTTCCTTTAAATTTTTCATAATAAACATAAAAGGATTGTACTCAATAGTCGATAAATTTAATTTCTTTGAATTATCAAATTTTGGTAAATTTACTTCCTGAATAAGATAAGTCGCATAATTAATCATTAATCATTTTAATTTTTATTATTGTATTGTTTTCATTCACGCGTAAACATAAACATCAATTATAAATATTTTTACTATTACATAAATTTAATATACATATCACAATCTTGAGTATGATAATAACATATAGAATTTTATTATAGAAAATGTATTTGACAAATATATTAGCTCAAACGTTAGTCGATCTCTACTAATGTAAATTGTGATCATTATACATGATTTTGTGTTGTATTATCTCTTACATATATTGTGACATTGATAACTTATTATACCAAACTCATAAGTTAACATTATTTAATATATTGGCTTATAACAATATACCATTGAGACTTTATCTGATATATCTTAAAATAATAATATTTATATATATATATATGATCTTGTAACAAGCATGAATCCATTTATGCATGCGTGAAGTATATAATTAAGTTCAGAATTTCTAAACATTTTCACATTTGTCATAACCATACCTGAAATCTTGATTCATTGTGTATATATATTTCTTAAAATATTGTTAAATGGTAAATTTCTATTAATTAATCTACCATCTTTAATTGACATTCATCGTTTATGAATCTTTATTTATCTAACAAGTACTTTTATTTTATATTTATAATTAGTTGATATCTTTATATATAATATTTGTTAAAACACTCCTAGCCATCATAAATTTCGTGAGTTTGAATAATGCTATTAACAACTCCAAGTCATGAAATAAAATTTTATATTCGTAATGTGCATATAGAGTTGTTAAAATGGGCTTAGCCCAGCTTAACCTAACTTGTTTATTGGGATAGAGTTGAAATATGATTTTTCAAGTCCAAAATTAGGTTAGTTTGTTCTAAATACACTTCATGCAAATAGATTTGTATATATCTAGGATGCATAGACAAATTCGCGCCCTCGCTTCCCTCCCATCTTGCTTGTCACTCTTTTATCTCGCTCGCGTATCCGGTATGAGTTACTCTAGATTTTTTGCTAGTATTATTGAAACAACACTATTGTTTGTCATATTTGACTTGAAAACCTTCTCATTTTCTTGATGTTATAGAATTATAAGTTTGAAAAGAAAAACAATTAAAAAAAATGAAAAAAGGGCTAACCTGCTCTAGCCCTCGACCCTTCTGGGATTGGGTTAGATTGAACATTTTCAAGCCCTTCAACATAAAAGATCGGCTCGTCCTAGCCCCCCGCGAGGCTTGAGCCGAATGAGGCAAGACCGATCCTTTTTGACAACTCTACATGTATATATAATAATCACCAAATATTATATAACTATACAATTATTATTAGTTTATGTCCTATAATACTATCTACATCACTTTAGTGAAAAATTATATATCAATATTTTGTTACGAGATAATTGATCAATTAATATGATCAATATAATATATCCAGTAATTTATTCATATAAAAGTATCTCACACTAAAAGCAATGCAAACTCTACGAAAAAGTCATATCTTTTTTTATTTTCTATTCGATATTTGAAATTCACATTCAAATTTCAATTAAAGTTTAATCGCATTGACTAGCGATCCAATAAGATTTTCTAAAAAGCCATTAATAACAAACATCAATAAGAAAAATAATCACACTAACACAATAAAGATGTGCCTATAACAAAAATTTTCATGAAGAAAATATATATGAGTAGTTTGTATTTATAGTAGTAAAAAATATAACAGTAATAATAATAATTTTCTTGTCTAGCAAAAACAATAAACTCACATCAAAATAGCTTATGAATTTGCTTCTATAAACAAAAAAATCATTAAATCATTTCTACAAATTCCTCAAAATCGATCTTCCCATCTTTATTTCCATCAAATGCCAAAATCATCTTCCTGCAATTCTCCAGTTCTGCAGCTTCCTTAAATCCAAGTGCACACAAAACTTTCTGCAATTCCATTTCATCAATGAAACCATCTCTGTTCTCATCAAATACATCAAATGCTTCTCCTAATTCCTGCATAATATTACTATTATCGTTATCGTTATTGTTATCATCATCATCGTCTCCAAACAAATCGCGAAAATTGTCCGAATCGAACCTCTCGTGATAAAGTTTATCACCATCTGGGTTACAAAAAATTCCCAATTTACCCATTATGGTTTCTACTTCATCTCTGTATAAACTTACATCAACTAACAAATAAGGCACATTATTATGGTGGGATGTTGTTGTATTATGATTTCCTTTTTCTGATTTGGATTTTTGCGATTGGGATAAGAAATTCAAAAATTTTCTTCCCCAATCGAAAATTATGTACAACAAAAAGAACCCAACTAAGCCATGGATAACGAGAGGAACAGGAACGGTACTAACGGGTAATTTTTTGATTGAAAAGCGATTGAGATAGTTAGAAGCTGACATTTTTGCCTAAATTTGAGAAAAAATGGAGAAGAGTTTCTGATTTCTCTCCTCCTTTCTCCTCCTCAAGGGTGATAGAGAAACAGAGCAAAGAAGATGGTTTTTTTTTCTTCTCTCTTTTCTAGTGTTGTGTGTAGGGTGAAGAGGATTTATAGGGAATCAAATATATATCTATATATTTGTTATTTATTTATATAGGTTATAATAACAACTAAATAAAAAATGTATTATATCTCAATGTTATAAACATATCTGGAGACCTTTTAGAATATGAAGAGGAATTCTATTTGAAAACAAAGTTATGTTTTCTTATAAATAAAGAATTTTCTTTAGAAGATCGATATATCTTTAAATATTTGTCAAGTCTTTTCTATTCTCCTACTTTATTTTTCTTTAAATTTATATAATTTCTTAATGATAATAAAAATAAATATTTTACTCTCAAAATTATAGTATATACTAGATAGAAAAGGCTTGGACAAGTCGCCCAATATGTATTTTTTTTTAATTTTAATTTTATTAGTAATTATTTTTATAATATTTTAAACGTATTTTTAAGTAACTTATGTGGCATGTATGATATTTTGACACTTCTAAAATAATTAAATTATCCTTGAACTTAAATTTTATTTTTGGGAAGTACACCCGTCAACTTATTCCCTCCAATATATTAATAGTGGATTGATAGTTCTAATTTGAAAATAGTCACAATCAATTAAAAAGAAATTAAATTATCTTCAAAGTTAAATTTTAGTTTCGAAAAGCAGAGACGTCGATAGAAATATGTGTGCTTATTGTCTCTTATATATTAGTAGTGAATATGAATGCAAAAAAGAACCTTTTTTTTTCTTTTTGAAAGTGAAGTAGGAGCACTTCGCAATCAGTTGTATATTGTCATGAGTTGTGGCAGTGATTGAACTGCTTCACTCTTAATTAAAAATTTCACATTTGAACTTATGTATAAAATTATGTCAAGAGCGTTATTCACGAATAAATCCTACAATACGCAATTCAAATTAAATCGAAACTTTAATATAAATTTCGACCACAAAAAAAAAATAAAAAAAAAAATTAGTCAATTTTATAACAAAAAAAGTTATATGTATATATTGTTGATTTCATGGTTCAATATGGGCAGCCATATGTTACGGTTCTCCTTTTTTTTTTTTGGGTTTGATAATTAAGTGTAGTAAAGTACGCACGTAGCATTTCATCCTTTGACTTATGGCTTTATCATCTATCAATATTGATCAATAATAAATTGTAATTTTTTATTCAATTTATTAAATATGTAAAAATATAAATATCATAATATTTGAAGTGTTGCGTTAATAAGTTATATATTTTTATTTTTAATAAATAATATTTATAATTATAAGCTTTTAAGTATACATAATTTTATAAAATTGCACTAGTCGATAACAGTAACAAGTAGTAACTAGTTATTCTTTGATATAATTCTTTCGCATGCTACATACTTAATTTCTTCGTATCAAATATTGACTCTCTTGTCTCTTTTTTCCTGCAAAATTTTATATGATAGGATTAATTAAAATGGTTCAAGTTTTAAATTTAAAAACAAATAAATTAAAATAATAATTTGAAATCTCAATTCATCTTTCTACTTTAAATATCATGATCTCAAATCACATATCTAAAATTCACTCATTAATTTAAAATCATAATTTTATATTACATGTACAAACGCTAACTAATTTCCAAAATTTGTAATAGTGTAGTTAGTAATGAAAATCCAGAAAACGAATGGTGGAATAAAAAAAACTAGAAGGGCAGTTGTAGTTGACTCCAGGCTCTTCATAGTCACCCTTGTACGCTTTCTCCTGTTATATGTTAAAAAAATTTAACGAAATAATATGATCATACTAAATTGATTGTTAAATTTTTTTATTATTATACATTATTTGTATTTTCTAATATTATTTATATTTTTTTTTGTCAATACCATTTATTTAATCTATGCAAGTAATGAAAGGTGTGTTTGTATCCCACCATTTGTTCTCTCTAAAGTTATTTTCTCCTATCACATATACATACACCAAACAAATTTGGTGTCCATAAACATAATGGTGTTTCAAAATATCTATTTTTTTAAACATCGAATTAATGTGATCCAATTAAACTTTGAAAATTAGTCAAATTGACTTTTAAAAAACGCAACATGACAAACAATATATACCGAATTGAGGGAGTACTTATTATTTAAAATTTAAATAAAAATACTATAAATTACAATATTTAACAACTTAAAATATATAAAAATTATGATGAAAATTTAATTGACTCTCTAAATTTTATTTATATCACTTGAAGTGAGGGAAAAAGAAATTCTAACATTGGCCCCTGTTAGCATAGGCGCTTGTGTCTAGTTAATACCATAATTGTCATCACCGTAAACTACACATATAACCTAAAAAAAAGAGGAAAAAATAATCCTAAATTAATTATATAAATAAAACTCTGAAAAAACATTTTCTTGCTATGTTTGTAATTTAAAAATTATGTTTGTAATTAAAAAGCTATATATGATTATTTGTATTATATTAAAATTAATAATACAATACCTATCTAAACAAGTTGCTTAAGTCATATTACATATACTAGATAATATATAGAATTCTCTTTAACATAATGTTTATTTGGGCTTCATACTAAACACTCCCTTTCTTATTTCTTATCCCAATTTACATATGGTATATATGATATTTCGAGAGTTGATCAATTTTTAATATGTCTTTAAATGCTATAAGTTGTGATTTATGATATTCATAACATAATTTTCAAATAATATGTTACTTTTAGTATCTCAATTTATATGACACATGTAAAATATGAAGAGTAAATTTTAATATGTTTTCAAAGACTTATTTTAGAATACAAATTTAAAATGTCGTTTTTTCTCCTTCAAATTTTTGTATCTAGTTAAATAATGTTTCTAAAATTGAAATGAGCACAGTATTAAATTTAAAATTTATATTTCTCATTAATGATCAATTATTTGAATTTCTCATAGTTTATAATAATTTACATTTCTCATTAATTAATCATAAAGAAGTTGGAATAAACCGTAGCAAACAAAGATAATAAAGAAAGAAAGAATAATTTAAGCATCTTCTAAAGGTACAAAATTGTAGTTTATTTACAGAAAAGGACAAAACAACTGAAGTTATAAAGTATAATATTAAGGGCAAAATATAAATCTATTTATAGAAAAAGGTTAAAAAAGTCTTAAGCTATCGAATAGATCATATTTATCTTTAAATTATATTTCGATTTGAAATTATTCTTTTCGTTAAATTATTGGGTCGAAAAATATTATTATTAACGGAAGTTATTAACTGCTATGTTAAATGCCATATTGCACGCCAATAAAATTTCACTGCCATATAGACTAAATAGAAAAAAAGGTCAAAATACTCTTAAACTTTTTGCAATAACTCATATTTATTCTTAAATTATATTTTAATTCAAAATTATCCTATTAAATTAAAAGCACCTTTTTATTAACAAAAATTATTAAATATGATGTGAAAACCATACAAATAAATAATAATACAGCGAAGCGTGCGATTATCACGGCTTATATATTAGTAGCAGATGTATCAATCAAATTTCCAAATTTAAAAAACATATATATTGGTGCTAGTCCCATTGATGAGATTGTGTATGTGATCTAAATTTTTTTTTTGTTTGTTTTGTATACACGTATTTGTTCTACATTAATTTCATTTATCAAGTAAAATGTATGTATAACTATGGATATGCAGCATCTATTAAGATCTAAAATTAGCAACGAAAAAGAAAAATAATTACACGGTTGAGAAGATGAAACATTTTGCCTTCTTGTTGTCACATATATATATCAAAGGAGGACATACAATTTTTTTTCCATATCCGGTGTCCGGAGTTCAGATTAGCGCTCGAAAGCTTTCAACATGATTTTCTCCATACTCAAGGCTTGAACCTAAGAGCTCTGGTTAAGGGTGAAACACTCTCGCCAGTGCAGTATAACTCATGTTGATGGGGACATACAATTTTATGTTAACATATTGCCTTCTAGATACATTTTTTTAAATCACAAATGATGATAATAATAATGTCATTCTTTTTGAAATTGAAAACATATGAAATTACAAAATAAACTAGAAATGAAAACGAACTTCGAAAAAAACTCTATGGCTATAGCCAAAAATCCCATTGTTTTTCTATCAAATCCTAAACAATCAAAAACATTAAAAAAAAAAAAAAAAGTGAACAATAGACAAATATTCCAACACAATGCAAAGATGAGAACTTTAATTCTGCTTAATCAATTCTGTTTAGAGAACTTTTATATTATTGAATATGAATATTAATAGGATTGGTTATAGAGATAAGCTTATTATACATATTTAAAGTGGAGTACTTTTGACCTTACTAACATATATAAATATGTTCAGGATTATATTTGAAGAACCAAAATGAACCTACTAATACCAACATAAGTGCTCGAAACTTGACATTTTCACTTTTTTCTAGGATAAAATTATAGAAAGTGTTAAATGGCCACAAAATTTGATCATAAAATTTAAAAAATTATAATATGTTTTTTTATTTTTTTTTAAAAAAAACTGATCTTTTTTTCAATTTTTAGTTAAAAGTATTAAAGTTAAAAAGATAAAAATGTTTAAAAAGGTACATAAATAAAATATCATTCTAGCCAAATTCTATCAAAATTTTCTGACTAAAAAAGATTTTTGCTAAAACTATTATACAATTGTCCTATGAAAACTCCAAAAAGTAGTTGTTAGAATCTTTACTCCAAATAACTCACAAAAATTCAGAAACAACTCAAATTTGTATTCATGACCACAAACACAACACAATTTCAATTTTTTTGGGAATCCCAGGATAACCCGCAGCTGCTACAATCTCTATCAGAGCTTCTGCCCTTTGGGTGAGCACTCTGTGCGCACTGGGTAAACCTTCCACCGTGTAATAGCCTGCAAATCACATAGGAAATGTAAACCGCACTAAACAAGTCTTATGCGACAAGCTTGACTTAGAAGACATTTAGGGGAGGGGGGGGGGGGGGGTCGATCCAACAATTTCAATTTTCACATACCATTTTCAATCTTTTTTTTCCCTTCTTAATTCATAATTTTTATGTCCGAGCGCACACAAACAATGCACATGTGTGGCAAACTGCAGTAGAAAATTAACAAGATCCTAGTGATTAACCATGCTTTGACTGCAAGCACAAGAGTAGCAACATATATTCATTGTTACTTGTTGGAGTAAATAGTTCAAATTGTATCAAAGGCCCTTCCCTCCTATACCTTTCACACTCCATCTCTCTCATTACAATGATGAAACAAATTACAACAAATCCACTACTAGCTAGTAGCTCTTCCGACTACACCATGTACAAAAATCAGATAACAAAGTAAAAGCTTGTTATCTGAAAACACAGTATGAATGAACACCATAAACAACAATATATTTAGTGTAATCTCACAAGTGAAATCTAGAAAAGATAAGAGTGTACGCAGACCTTACCCAACCTCATAGAGATGGAGCTATAGGGAGTTTTAAATAATGCCTTACCCTGCAATTTACAGACATGAAAGGCTGACTCCTTCAAATAAACTATGATCCATTTCTTAGAGATGAGCTAAAAAAACATGTTAAAGCATCATCAGGAGCTATACAGACAGTTTATTTGTCATATAAATTCACAACAAATGATTAAGCAAATAATGAACTTTTAATTTTACCTTCAACTTATTCATCACACGGCAAATTTGGTACACAAACAGCCTAGTTTACCTCTCACTTTCTTAAATACAAGTATATACATCAACTACGAAAAATGGAAAAGAAAAAAGAGAACACTATCAACCAAAAAGAACCTTTCTTTTTCACACAAGAAGGAGATATTAGCTGCAAGATATTGATCTACTCCGATCTGAATGAAATTGAAGGAACCTATCCTACAGTTTAGCCAACACTACTGTGTGAAGAACTCACTCTAACCAAAACAAGCCGACAAGTAACAGTAGTTAAGAGTTACTGAGCAGAAGAATTCCTGCCTGGCCTTGCCAACACTGTCTGAATTTCACATTCTCAATGATTTCACAATTGCTTATAAGCTCTCATTGAAATTTACTGACCGAGACAATGCAGCTGGGTTTGCTTGTAATACAGTAGAGTTTTCTGAAACCCTATTGTTGTCATCATTTTTCGGCTGAAAAGCACTGAAAGGACTTCCACCAACTGAATCAACGGTATCATGTTTTATTCCCAATGTCGCCCATATAGAACTCTTTGCAGCCTCTCCTGGATCATCAATTCGTAGAGTTTTTGGGACCCAGAGGCACTTCTCAGGATTACTCTCGTTTGAAGGTTCTTCCATGCTACTCAGCGGTTTTTGTACATTTTCATCCCTTGAGTGTTTCCCCAGAGCGGGAGAAATAGGACCAGAAGTCGTAGGTGTTTGGATTAGGGAAACAGTAGCTGGGGACATCCAAGGAACATTCCAAGAACCTGCTACAGTATAACCCCAATAAGAAGTTGCAGGGTAAAACGGCATAGGAAAACCAGGAGGGCAATAACCAGGAGGAGGGACTGCAGAGTTCCAAGGGACAGGACTGCACGGATATGGCCAAGGAGCCCCGGGATAGTAAGTCATGTAAGGTGGAAAGTTATGGCAGTTCTTCTTTAACAGGTCTGGTACAGTTTTGTTAACCTCATCCTCTGAATTTGCAGAAGTCACTGAGGATCTTCTGGAATGGTCATCTCCATTATCTCCAACTACGTAACTAACTGGAACCCCAGGCTCCTGTGGTTTGTGGAACCCATTTTGTGAGCAATTATGCATTGTTTTGTCAGCAATATTCAAAACTGAAGCCATTGATTCACAGAGAGGTGTAGGGGAGCCAAATGCAAGAATAGGCTGTTGTATTCCATTTGGATAATCTGTTTGTGCATTCGAAAGTGTTTCAGAGACAGATATTTGACGGTAATGTGGAATAGAGTTCTTGTTTTTCCGACGACCAGCACCTACAGGCACATTCCTCATGGTCCCACCAGCTGTCCAATATCTCTGGCAACTCTTGCAGAAGTGTCTAGGCTGGTTCACATTGTAATTGTTGAAATAACAAAATTTGGTTTCCATGCTGTTGCACCGAGGACATGGAATTATCTTGTCTGGCTTTTTGAGGATTTTCTCTTGCGAATTACTTGCTTCTCCTTGCTCTTCTTCACTTTTTGAAGGTCTTGTTGAACAGTCGTTATCAACAGGCAGCTCCTTTATACTATCAGTTCTAGTTGGTTCTGAGTTCTGATCCTGCAACTCCTTGCCAGTCAAAATTTCCATCTCTTCCTCGTCATCATCCAGGTTTCCTCCAAAGTCATCCTGTACGCATGATGCATTTCAGAGAGTAGTAAACAGAGTCGGTAAACTTTTCTTTAAACTAATGAAATTGTTAGAAATAGGGAGATCTCAAAAGAAAAGGTCGACGGGATTTCACTAGTCTTTTATAACAATTGAGACAGCAAGCTTTTCCGTAGGTAAGAAGCATGCGAAAGTTGTAGAGAGAAATACTGAGAGGCCAAAGGTAAAACAAGACCAATAGTAGATTATACATCATGAAGGGACTAACCACGTCAAATTAAGGATACGAGTGCATAACAAATTAAGTATCTGTATCCTGCTGAATGTGGAAATTAGAGTATTCATATCATTACACAAATAAAAGGTATCTTAGAATTAAACTACTCTTTTTTTGCACTAATAGATTGCCCATTACAAGAACTCAACATAGAAAAGTAAAACAATTATGAGTTGTAGAGATGTGAAAGTTCTTAAACCATGATTGGTTTGGTTGATGGAATAAAATTGAACTTCAATCAATCTTCTTACAATTGTAAAATAGTTAAACTTCTATAAATTCATTGAAAATATATTTTTACAAAAGCTACCTTCTATAACATGTTAACTTGCACCGATCCTAAAAAATTGTCACATCGACTAGTTAAATCCATTAAAATTAATAACTATCCATTTCAAAATGAATCATGGAGATAAATTTTCCCATGTTTGGTTGTACAAAATTATGGAAATTTTCCTTAAAAACGAGGAAAACGACTTCCTTGATATAACTAGGGAAAACAAATTCCACAAGTGTACTTATATGTTTATCGTATACTCCCTGGCCACCAACGCACCCAACCGGTATCCCTTGACCATCCCACCCCGAGGCACCACTCCTATATTGTTTTGCTTGATTACATATAGATAACATACTTGCTTACTTACCAAATATTAAAAAATTAATAAGAAACAAACTTACTTTTCAAAAAAACATTTTCCATGAAAAATATCCTCACGAAATGTTGAGAACACGAAGAAAAAAAGAAAAAACCTAATTAAGAGAAATTTGTGATTACCTAACCTAATCCAAACATGGATACATTTAATTTAATCTAGGGAAATCTTAATAACTCTGATTGACGAGATTAGTCTTATCTCAATTGGTTGACTGGATTAATCCTAATAATTCAATTGGTTATCTCTGATTCAAAACCCTAGGAAAATGCACCTGAACGAACTGAAGCAGAGTCCAATAGGAAGTCAACAACAGTCACATACAAATTACAAACAATAAATCAACAAATAATACTCTCATCAACATAAAGTGTGAAATTACCTTATGAGCTTCTTCATCTTCTTCTTCTTCTCCGTTATTGTCTCCCGGCAAAGAATCATCTCCCTGAGCTCCCGAAGAATCCGGAATATCCGGCAACTGAATTGTCCTGCCGAAGAGTTTAATTGCGGGGTCTGTCATATTATACAAACTGTATGTATACGCCTTTAACCTTTTCAAGTTACTATACTAAGCTCAGAAAAAAAGTATAGAGAGAGAAGAGAGAAGACAATTAAACAAACAAATCCGGCGAATTTGGGTATTGGGTCTCATTTTTTACTCTATACAGATCTGACACATTACACATACAACCCCCACACATACAAACACATACAATGTGTGTGTTTTCTATTTTTCTTTTGGAATAAATATTTTTTTAATGATGATCGAAATTTCATAAACATACTTTAATTAAAATAAGGTTTTATTATCTTTTGAATTTTGTTTTTTATAATTATATACACTTTTATCTTACATAGCAAATTCTGTGACTCCACACAATTAAGACGCGTGAGATATTTGAATACCACTAAGGTTCACAAAATTGCAAAAAGAAAATAAGTTTAGCAGTAATAATACCTTAGTTTAATTATGATATTCTTGTACATTATTCCTTTTTATTTGCTAGTGCCACCACTTATTTCACATTATTTTCGATGCGAAATACGCATATTAACCTTGAAATATATGTTATTTATGAAATTACATGGTTTATGTTATTACGCGGTTAGTATAATAAGTTTGTAATCAAATAATCTGTTGTTAAAAAGTGTTAAATACAGCTGGCAAGGGGTCGCCACGTAAGAGAGAGAAAGTAATTGTGAGCCACAAGTTATTTGTGGTTTTGGAGATTTAGTTATATGCTTTTTTTTTTTTTTTTGATTCTCAATAAAGTGAAGGGCTCTTTTTAATCTGAGTCAGCATTAGCTTTTATTCTCATCCCCAAATTCATCGTTTATGGGTCCCACTTTTAAAAAGTCGCCAAACTTTTCGGCTTTCACTTTATTTTTAATAAGACTTTTTGAGTTTTCTTGTGGATGGTAATGCAAGTTGGGCCAAACGTTGAACACCACAAAGCGTGCAGAACCAGCAAAACACAAACACCTTTTTTTTTTTTTTTTTTTTTAACTATTAATTTTACTTTTTCAACAAGTTAATAAAAAGGGAAAATACACGAGTATCCCATCAAGCTATGCTCGAAATCTCAAAGACACACTTATACTTTACTAAGGTCCTATTACCAATGAATTTATTTTATAAATAATTTTCTACCTTTTTTCGGCCTACGTGGCACTAGCTTGAAAAAAAAAAGTCAACCAGTGTTGACCCACAAGATAGTGCCACGTAGGCCCGAAAGGGGTAAAAAATTATTAATAAAATAAGTTAGGGGATAATAGGACCTTAATATAGTATAAGTGTGTCTCTGAAATTTCGGACATAGATTGAGGGATGGATACCTGTGCATTATCCCTAATAAAAAGGCAAACCATACAAATTTCAATAGCTTGTTAATTTGAATTATATTTTGAAATGAGTGATTTTACAAAATACAATAAAATTTAATAATTAAGAAAACTAATTAAAATTCTTTATGGATATGATATATATTATATCTTAATTTAGTAAATAAAACGAAATAATTAGGACTTTTATTCATTGGTTCACTAGTATATCTGTTTTTTTTATATAAGTACAAATAATTTATTGATGAAATTTATATTAACAGATCTAATTAGGACTCGTTTAACCAAATATTTAAGAATATTAAAAGGTTCAAAATTGTGACCTCAATTAATTACTATGGGCATATTCATATTTGACACCCTTTTCTTCAATAATGCAAAAATTACACAAACAGTTGCTAGCGTCAAATTTGTCTTTTTTTCTAATTCCCTAACTTTATAATACATATATCATTTTATATATTATAATACTTCTCCGTCTAAGCTTAAAGTTGTTTTGGCTTTGTTTAGTATTTTTAAAAATGTTTTTGAGGCGAATTACAAGATGGGGAGTATTAAAAATATTTTGAGACGTAAAATAAAGAAGTATATCATATGCTTAAGTTTTAAAATTTGAAGCATAAGCCTAGAGTATAAAAATATAAGTTTTGACCGTAAAAATATACGCTCGCCGTTTTTAATTTTTTTAAACCTTTTTTGTTTTCATCATATTATTGGTGACTTGGTCTAATGGTATTTCCCAAATAGTAATTATAATATTTTTTTAATTTATTATTTAATTATTAAGAATTATCTTAAATAAAAAACATAAATCATTGAAAGGGATTAGTATTTTTTTTTTTGGAAATTGGAAGCAGTTACTAATTCATGATCTAGCATGTACAGAATGAAAACTTCATTCTCGATTCTAGGAGATTTTTTTCACTTTTGCTTATTTTTTTTGTAATAAAACTATAAAAATGAATATACATAAGACTACGCCTCGTCAATCAATAGGACTTACGTCTCGTCTTGTACTGTATAAAATATCTTGCCTTATGCTCCGCCTTTTGAAACACTGAGGCTATGTAAACCTTGATCTTTTTTATAATGATGATTTTTCAACTTAATTTTTGCTTTAACTTAGTCAATTTTTGTGCAAATATTCTTTTCTTTTGAAATAATAATAATAATAGTCATAATAATAATAATAATAATAATAATAATAATAATAATAATAATAATGCTTAATTACATGCTTTAATACTATAAAAGTATTTATAAGTTCATTAATGAGTTTCATTTTATTTATTTATTTATAGAGTTCATATTTATATGACATAAAAGATAATTTATTTTATCACATAAAAATTCTTTTTAATGATAAATTGATTTTATCGATACAAAAATTTAGATGTTAGATATCTAACTTATCATTTTTGAGTAAATCACAATTTTTGAGTTATACTTTAATTGGCATATAATGATTTTTTTTTTGTTACGTATATTATCAAAACTTCATAAAAATGTACGTCAATTATATTTTTTAGCATCTACATGAAATCAACTGATATAAAGTACTTGAATGTTATTGAGTGTTTATTCATCAATAAAAAAATAATGTAGATTAGACTTTATATTAGAAAATAATAATTAATCTACAAAGACATACATATATAAATTTGACATACCAAGTTGACATTGTATCTGATTCATCTAAATATGACATGGATGTGTTGCATGGTTATTGTATCTTATATTAAATTAAGGAAAAATTTTAGGAAAAATAACTTAAATACACAACTATAAGTTTTATATTCTCTAATTTTCCCTTTTTTTTTTAAATATTAAATATTTTTTTTTTAATTTTAGTATAAGTGTATAGATACATAACATTCTCTCCTATAATACACAATTACCCATTTTAATGCCTATTTTTTCTCCATTAAAACACTCAACCTTTTAAATCAGTTTTTGGATTTTGAATTTTCTCCATTAAAACACTCAACCTTTTAAATCAGTTTTTGGATTTTGAATTATTAATTTTAATTAATTTTAATTAAAACACCCAATTTTGAAATTTTGAATTTCAAAATTTAAAAAATTTGAAATTTCAAAAATCTGGACAATTTCTCTCCCGTTCAGTTCTTACTCCATCACGTTTTCAGTTCTTCTCTCCCGTTCAGTTCTTAGTCGATGCATTGATACATGAATTAGATGTGTATCATATGATTTCCTATGTATCAAGAGCTTTTAAAAATTGTTATCATGTATCAGTCAATAAGTTTAATAACTGCCCCATCAAGTTTGCTTGCTGATACATATCGACTCAGTGTGTTATAGTGTTTAGACGATGCATTGATACATGAATTTGATGTGTATCATATGATTTTCTATGTATCACGAGTTTTTGAAAATTGTTATCATGTATCAGTCAATAAGTTTAATAACTGGATGTTCATAAAAATGTCTTCAAACTAGATGATATAATCTTGAATTTTCAAAATTTGAAATTGTTATCCAATTACGTGATGAATTAATGCTTATTAATGAACTGTTACCGTAATTTAAGCTGATTTAGATAACAAATTTAAATGTTCCATTTTTTTCCCCTTTTAATCTTAACAATTTTAAGTTACTGTGTATCATTTACCATGTATCACAACATACTAATGTATCACGCCACAACAATTATAGGGATTATTAATAAATACTAAATTTGTCGGGACAAAATGTAAGGTAGGAGCAGGATCGATGAAGTCCAAATTGGATATGATAGAAACTATGTACTAGACAACTATAAGAAAATGAAACCAATGGCAATAGTTTATGACAAGAAATCAGGAAGAGTAATGAATATCCAAGCGACTGCGCCTTGTGTGCATTTCTACACTGCAAATTGGATCATAAATGTAAAAGGGAAAGGTGGATTTGTGTATCAGCCTCGTTCAGCATTGTCTTTGGAGACTCAAGGGTACCCTGATGCTGTAAATCATCCAAAGTTCCCTTCCACAATTGTGAATCCAAGAAAAACTTATGCTCACTCTGTGTTGTATACTTTCTCCATCAAAAATAGATTTGGCCCGTATCCTCTTAATAACATTGTCTACTTCAATTGATTTTTGTATCCAATTACGTGCTGAATTAATGCTTATTAATGAACCGTTACCGTAATGTAAGCTGATTTAGATAACAAATTTAAATGTTCCATTCCCCCCCCCCCCCTTTTAATCTTAACAGTTTTAAGTTACTGTGTATCATTTACCATATATCACAACATACTAATGTATCACGACACAACAATTATAAGGGATTATTAGTAAATACTAAATTTTCGGGACAAAATGTAATTATTGTATTACACTATGGGATTCCTTAAATTTATACAAAATTTTATATATGGTAAACTAAATTTATGAAATAACATTATATGGGTATAATTTACATAATTATATTTTATGGGTATAGTTTAGTTTGTTATGTAGCTTTTAATTTGTATAAAACGTTTCTTTTAAAAAATTTGTACTATATTTTACTTTTCCTTTAAATAGTAATAGTAGCCCTCTAAATACGGTAACAAATATTTACGTAATCCCATTGATTTAAGCTAAACATTTAAAATCAAATATTTTTCTCAAAAAAAGAATTTTATAGCGACAGAAAGACCACACTGACTTGTTTTCGGGAAACTAAACTCTTTAATGTATATAAAGTTTATATACGAATGTAAATAAATTGAATATAAATTGTTTATTTGTATCAAATTGTAAAGTAATTATTATATACCTGTACAATTACTTGTATGTGTATAAATAAAAATATGCATATAGTACTTGTATAAACACAAATCCCTCAAACAGTTTTGTATATAATAAAGTAAAATATAAAAATATTGTGATTTAAGTAAGATTTGTATATTGTTTAAGTTATATTATGTATATACATACATATATAATTGTATAAAGTAATGGAAGTAATTATATAAATATTTTGTATGTAAAATAATTGTATATTTATAACTCTGTCAGTATACAAGAGTTTTGATTTGTATATGTATATTAATCATTTTTGAACACATATAAATAAGGTTAAATTGATTTTGTATAATGTTATGGTTTAATTTACTTTGATTATATATAGAAATAATGATATGATTTACTTTGTATAATGCTTAACATTAGGCATTCATTCAACCATTTCCAGAAGGTTGTGTCTATAACTCTGTCAATATACAAATATTTTGATTTGTATATGTATACTAATCATTTATGAATATGTATAAATTGGGTTAAATTGTTTTTGTATAATGCTATGGTTTACTTTGATTATATATACAAATAATGATATGGTTTACTTTATATAATGCTTAACATTAGGCGTTCATTCAACCATTTTCAGAAGGTTATATACAATGATGATTCATCTTCTTCGGACATTGAAACAAAAGAATATTTCAATTTGAAATTACTGGACACTTTGACAAACTACTTGAAAAGTATAAAATATTGATATTAATGTATATAACATACAAATACATTAAAAATAAAATATTTGTTAATTACCAGAATCAGATCCAAACGATGTCATGTATAACAAAGTATTGAATGAACATTGATGACTATTCTTATGGGGACGGTAATGGTGGCTGGTCATCAACAATTGTTGATTGATGTATTAGAATGCTTCTCATCTGATTCAAACTTGGCTCAATATGATTCGATAATTCCGCATTCGTTGATAATTGTTTTCAGATTTGAATCAACCATATGTATGATCTATACTGGATATCATAGGTCCTCTTTGACATCTTCAATGAAACTTCATGTTTTGAGAAAAAAAAATACCCAAAAAATAAACATAAGCCAACAATATATATACAAACAAAAATAATAAATAAAAAAATACGATTTAGGTGGTTACCTACAAAAGTGAAAATACAATTAGGAGGGAGAGCAAATTCAAAATAAAGTGAGTGAGTGAATTTAGGAGAAAATTAGAAAAATAGAGAGAAGAGAAATAAACTTTGATTCGTATAAACGTTTATACAACGGAAGAGAAGGGTGATTTGATTCGATATACAAATAATAGGTGGATCCCTTATTTAATAATTTTTTTTAAAAAAACTGTATTCATCAAAATAATTAAATTAAATTATACCCTTGCTGAATAATAACATAGTAATGTTTATCATTCCACGTAATTTTCCCTTAAATTAAATACATTCAACAAAATCTCATGTAGTATGTATATGAAGTATGTATCATAATCACCACCTTCATGAAAACTAACAACAACAAACGCACAAGATGACCCTCCAATAGAATGTTCTGAGTGAAATCCAAATAAAAAAGAAGATTTATTTTTGGTAGCTTTTTGGTGATGTGTTGTATCTTTATTAAAAATTCTCTTGATTAAAGATTCTTCAGCCATCAAAATAATTAAACGAAATCCTAAATCATTTTACTTTAAAAGAAAACTTGATACAACTATTCAAATTTAGGAAAAAAAACATACATATTGAAAAACTATAGGAATTCAAAATACATGATGACTTAAATGAGGGATGAAATCAATTCTCAGATTTGAATGTGTACTGCTCTAATTTTCATTCAAAATGGTATCACAATGTATCACACATCAAATCAAACATAAATTATAAAATAATGAAATAGTAGGTAACTATTTTAAAATGTAGATTGAATTAATATATAAAGTATGAACATTTGTGTATTTATGTAGTTTTTTTAAATAAGTATAAATTAGTAAAACAAATATTCAAGGAAAATACATAATTTTTTTTTTTTTGAAAAAAAAATTGTTCTAAAAAAAAAATCATTACACACCTTTAATTTCTATACTTTAGAATAAGCCTTCCATATTTCTAACAAAAGAGTCGTATGCATTATCAATTTGGATTTTTGATGAAAGATAATGCCGAGGATATTATATAATAATTATGTGTACTCAAAAATAAAATGTAACTAAAACATAAATTTTATATAGGAAAAAGTTTTGGTGTCTTTTCTTTAATTTTTAACCAGACAAATTAGTCATGACCTCGTATACAATGAGACACAAATTTAAAAAAGTCTTGTATTCAAATGGTGAAAAATAAATGTCAAATGTCTTTTCTTTAATTTTTCGTATCATTGAAGTGTGTAAGGTGATGATTGAAACAACATTATGAATCAATACATGGATCTTTGTATAATCATAACGAAGAAAACGCATGTATCAATAATTATAACTTTACATATGACAATTCCCCAATATCTTATAGCAATAAAATTCCATTGCTCTTCTCAACGTCTATAAAATAAGTTAAGAAAACATGTTTTTGGGGGGAGATATATATATTATTTCATCAATCGAGTGATCGAATACCTAACAACAAACTTTTATATTCCTTTCATTTCAATATTCCTAAACAACTTTCTGCATAACAAACGTATAAATTTTTTTTTTTCATGAGATTGACAACTCTATAAGATAGTAATGCATTTTTTTTTTGGTAACTAGTGGGAACATTACCATAACCAACAAAGCAATACGTAGATTTAACAAGAACCTAACTACATAACCACCTTCTAAGAAAGGTTGCTATGAATATTAATTAAGCCACCTAATAAGTCTATAAGAAGATTTTCTAAACAGTTTCTTGTATAACTTGTTAGATTTTGTCAACAATAAGTTAAATCTAGTAAGAATCTTCATTCATCATCAAATATAACCAGATGCATAACATCACAAAACTGTTTTCTTTGTATTAGTAATTTTTCTGTGGATGCAGGTTTATAGCTTCGCTTCGAAATCGGCCGAATTCTTCCGACTGATGAATACAGAGAAGGAGAAAACTATCTCCAAAACCAGTGATTTTATTTAAAGCAGGAATATCGTTTCTGTCAGGATGCTTATGAATGTGTTTGTTTATTTCAAACCATTCTCAACAATGGGAAATTTACAAAGTATCCAGCCAGATTCAAAGGTGAATCAAACAGGAATCTCGGCGAAGATTTCACGATTTCTATAGAAGGCGCTATTTGCATTGCGTTATCAAAGCAAGATGATTATTGTCGATCGAGACCATGCATTACCTCAGAAGAGACAGTTATGCAATTATTATTTTATCATTATCGATCAAGTCGATATATTATTTGGAGATCGTCTTACCGTTACTATTCACGGGGGCGACATAAATATTCATGCATCGCGGAATTTATACACTGAAGAATCATGCATCGTGAGTCATTAATTATGCACGACGAGAAGATTTCATGCCTCGTCGAAATTTATGCATCGCGAGAAGATTTCATACCTCGCCGGAATTTATACATCGCGAGAAGAATTTATGCCTCGTTGGAATTCATGCATAGTGAAAATCATGCATCGCGGAAATCACGCATCGCGAGTCATTAATTATGCACGACGAGAAGATTTCATGCCTCGTCAAAATTTATACATCGCGAAAAGACTTCATACCTCGCTGGAATTCATGCATCGCGGAAATCATGCATCGCGGAATCACGCATCGCGGAAATCATGCATCGTGAGTCATTAATTATGCACGACGAGAAGATTTCATGCCTCGCCGGAATTTATGCATCGCGAGAAGACTTCATACCTCGCCGGAATTTATACATCGCGAGAAGAATTTATGCCTCGCTGGAATTCATGCATAGCGAAAATCATGCATCGCGGAAATCATGCATCGCGAGTCATATGCACGACGAGAAGATTTCATGCCTCGTCAAAATTTATACATCGCGAGAAGACTTCATACCTCGCTGGAATTTTTGCATCACGGGAAGAATTCATGCATCGCGGAATCATGCATCGCGGAAATCATGCATCGTGAGTCATTAATTATGCACGACGAGAAGATTTCATGCCTCGTCGAAATTTATGCATCGCGAGAAGACTTCATACCTCGCCGGAATTTATACATCGCGAGAAGAATTTATGCCTCGCTGGAATTCATGCATAGCGAAAATCATGCATCGCGGAAATCATGCATCGCGAGTCATTAATTATGCACGATGAGAAGATTTCATGCCTCATCAAAATTTATGCATCGCGAGAGGACTTCATACCTCGCTGCATCGCGAGAAGACTTCATACCTCGCTGTAATTTATGCATCACGAGAAGAATCCATGCCTCGTTGAAAATCATGCATCGCGGAAATCATGCATCGCGAGTCATTAATTATGCACGACGAGAAGATTTCATGCCTCGTCAAAATTTATGCACGACGAGAAGAATTCATGCCTCGTCAAAATTTGAACACCGCGAGAAGATTTTATTCCTCGCTGAAAGTTATGCATCGCGAGAAGATTCATATCTCGCGGGAATTTACGTATCGCGGGAAGATATTCATGCCCCGCAAGAGGACGTACTTGGATAAAGAAAGAGCAATGCTTATCCATTGGCCCCGACTGCATTCTGTTATTTCTTATAAAAGTAAACATCAAGGAGAGCATCGAAGATGACAACAAAAGAAACATCAATATCGCATCAGCATTTATTTATTTATTTCGACATCAAGTATGGAATACATTGAAGATCATATTGCAAAACACAAGGCATAAGCTTTATTTGCTAGATGTCGGACCGATCGAGTCGACGTCGAATATTGAGGAGAACAATGAAGTGTCGACATGGTAAAAAGACACTGTCTCCCATCCTAATTGCATTCTTCAAGCTGACGAGTTTTATCTCAGTCTTTGTCGAGAGCATCCAAAAGGATGAATTCTCAAAAAACCACAGGTGCGGACGACATAAAAAAGGATGCAGCACAACGTGGAACTTTTTCTTAGCAGCAAACTGGGACACAGTCCAAAGAGGAATATCACACTCTTAGGACGCGAGCAGAGGAGCGACTTCCACCACGATCGAACCACCCCTCTCGAGTCATGCAGGTTTTTCTTTAGTTCTGTCAGTTTCCGTCTCGCGTCCGGAAGTTTTGTTTTATCGGGGGCAAGTCTCCAATCTGAGTGACAACTCGCCAAGAGCTTTGGAAATTATGTCCGTGTAAGTTCTTACCTATGGATATGAAGAGCTCCACGTTCATGGTTAGGAGATTACAAGCCTCTTTTGCATACTCGTTTAATTTGTCATTTGTCCAGAACCGAAGGTTATCTGGCATAATAGATTTCCTTTTCCATCGATTGAGTTGAACTACACACAGCCTGATTCCGAAGGTCTAAGGATATGTAGGCGGATTCTATATTGAAAACTCGGCTATATTCCAACATTCGCTCTCGAATCCTATTCTCAAGCATTTCGATACCTTCATAATTCGGTATCGATGTGGCTTTTGATTCTTTTAAATCTTGCGGTGAATCAAGCTTATCGAACTACAAATGGCCTAAATTCTCATATAGCCTGAGATATGTAGGAAACCCGTTCTCAAGGGTTCGGCCATAATTCCTAAACCCTGTGTCGAATCCTTTCTTTAAAACGAATGAAGTTGGTCAAAATTGGTCTGGTCAATTTCATTTTCCTCGAGTTGCTTGCATCAACCCAAGTAAAACGAGGGACAGTTGTTGACACCCAATTTTTGACCCACGTTGGTAAATTAATTATCGAGCTTCGTGAGTTTTTCAAATTATTTAAGTTAATTAGTTTTATAAATCTTGCGAAAATAAAATATATATATATATATATATATATATCCTAACGTTAGATAGTATATATATATTACGTAATTGTGTATATAGTTTGTATATTTTATGATTGATATATATATATATATATACACATATATGTATATGTATATATGTATATCTTAAGTTTATTCCTAATTCCCAGGCCCACCCGTTTTCCCTCCTCTTCCCCTCCTCCAGTCCAACCCCAGGCCCATTTCCTTTGTTTATTCGCAGCCCACCCGTTTTCCCTCCTCTTCCCTTCCTACAGCCCAATCCATTTCCCCTCAGCCCACACCTAAATACCCAACAATTCTCAGGCCCAATGCTTTTAATCCAAACATCCCAACCCACTAAATTAAAACGGCCCAAAACATTTAAAACCCAACCCAACCCACTAAATTAAATCCGACCCAGCCCCTTTCCCTTTGACCCGCTCCGATCCGACCCATCCCCCTTCCCTCTTCCCCTGTTCTTCATCCAGGCCACCAGAAAACGCGGAACAGAGAAAACGCAGAGGAAACAGGCCCCAAAAACGGAAACCCCTTCACGCCCCGCGTCTCCCTCACGTTCTCTCCCTTCCTCTCCTCCTCTCCTCGCGTCTCTCCCACGCGAGCTTCCCCTCTCCCTCACGCTGAAATCCCCCAACAGAAACTCAGAAACCCAGCGAAAAAATTTCCAGAAAACGCAGAAGCTGCGTACGAAAAGCAGCCCCCAGCCGCGTTTCTCGTCTTCCTACGCGACTTCTCCCTTCCCCAATGTCTCTTTCTTCAACCCATCGTACCGTGTACAGTGCTTTGGGGCTGTGGCAGACCTGCGTTTCGTCCTTGTGACCGTGAGATGAAGCCACCTCGCTCACCAAGGACGACAACTTCGATCTTAGCCGTCGAGCGAGTCGTCTTCTCTTCAGAGATTGGCAGCCTTGAGTACAAAAACCAGCTGTATGTTTTTGAACTCGTTTTGGGAAGGAAATCCCAAATCTACCCCAAGCCTTTCCTGAAATTCCCCCGCCCTCCTAACCCCCTAAATCTTCTTCTATATAAACCCCACCCCTCTTCCGAAAAAAGGGTTGGCGATTCTGAGGTTAGAGATTTTAAAGAGTTCTTTTGAGTTAGACATTGGTTGGCAATTTCTTGAATGAAAATTTTCAGTTGGATTTCTGGGGAGTGAAAAATCGTGAGTTAAGGCAATTTTCTTTCAAAATTTGTTTCGCTGTTGTTTCGTAAGAACAGAAGAGAGAGAGAGAGAGCTGCGTAGCTAAGGAGACTGAATCACGATTTCATCTCTTTTGCTGGTTGGTTCGTTTTCGAAACGGTTTGCGGCTCTCGTCGTAGGAAGCCACTGCTCCCCGCTCGCTCGTCCCAAGTTCGCTACTCTTCGACAGGTAAACGCCCTTCTACGTGATTTCTCCCTCTTCTCGTTTACAATGTGATAGATTAAGGATTGAAAATGGTGTCGTGCTTTGCTGGATGGTGTGTCGCTGTTGGTTTTGGTATTGCTGGATGTATTTCGTTGAGTTTACTTGTTTTCTCGTTGTCCCCTGCCTCTTACTATCTTCTCGTTCTTCTGTTTCAAAATGTTTCTTCGTCGCTTTGTGCTTTGAATGCTGCTGGTTGTCGATGTATCGTTCGTTTGTTTTGTGCTGGGTTCTAATTTGTCTACATTCGAACGTTAAGTACATGGTTTGTGTAGCTTTACAATATGTTTTGGTTTGGCTATTTAATCTTCATTTCCATCGAAATAGCATGTCGATTTTATGTGCCTGTAAATATCTTGTTGATGTTGCTTTCGTCTGTGTGTTTTTCTTGAGTCTGCGAATTCGTATTCCCTTGCTGGCTCTTTATGCAGTTTCTGTCGAACAACATGCTTTCTTCGGTTATTAGTCTAAGGTTATTTGAAACTTGTACGTGCGAACATTAGGTGGTTTGTTCGTGGACATTGCTATTTTATGTCTAATACATGTTTGCATACATGAACCTGCGTTGTCGTTTTCCTCTCGACATCCTAGTTCTCACCTCACCATCTCATATAGATGAATGAGCCGAGATGCTGGCATGGAGTTCGTGTTGAGTTTTTCAGTTGTATGAATGTCATACAGTCATTGATTTTTCTGTTCGACATTACCATTGTCATGTATGTAAGTTCAAACCTTTCAAAGTTGATTGAAGGAGTCTCATGGTGTAGTTGTGTCTTGTCTTCCTTGGTCTACCTTAGTTTTCTTCATTTTGGAACTTTGTCATTCCCTTGAATTCAAATGATTTTGCTAAGTTACTGTACATGTTTCGTTTTGTCAAAGTTTTGATAAAGAGTTGCCTCTATTTGCCTGTGAGTGGCTCAAATAAAATTTGTTATTATTATTTATCTTATGTATGCGAGTTTGTTTCGTGGAAGCTCTATAGCATAAAAATGTGTCTTTTTTTGTATTTATTTTAGTTATTTGGTTAAGGTGCCAATTATCATTTCACTTGTTTTGTGGCATGTGAAAACTCCTTTGAATCCGTTCGAGATTCCCTTCTCCCCTTGCATTCCGGAAGAGCCGTAAAGGCTCAATCTTCTGTCGAGTCAAGGCAAACGTATGAAGCCGGTTTCGGAAAGATTGAAGAAGAAGCCAAAGGCGAATTAGAAGATTTTAGTATTGTGTTGTATTTTGTTTGTAATGGGCATAAGCCCCTATTGTTTCACTTCCTTTGTATTTCTTTTTATATATGTTTAGACTAGGACAGGTGGAAAATGGGTTAAAAAACCCAAAAACAGGTGGGTCCAAAACTCGGTCAAGGCGAACAGAACCCGAGTTTGGACCCAAAATCTCTCTCTCTCTCCCTTTCTCTCTCTCCCTATCTCGTGTTATTACTTGTTTGTTTTGAATAACGTTTGGCTTAGTATTAGAAAACTCCAAACCCCGTCGAGACGCTTTTTCTGTTTTACTAAATTTAAAATCAAAAGCGATAAATGTTTCAACTCGCAAATTCGTCTAAAACTCTCTAAAGTTCAAAATTTAAATTCTACAAGGGAATTTGCAAGATAATTATTTCAAAATTGGGAAAGTTCGGCTAGACAATTTTTAATAATCTTAACTTCAAAACAAAGTTCGCAAAAGGTGAAAAAATAGTCAAATAAGTTAATCGCCGGGAAACCGTGTTTAACGGAGTGTCTTAGGTGCCTTAAACACCTTCCTAAAACACTAATAGGAATCCCGAACCCCCCTAAATTGTTTCAAAACAATTTTTTCTGTTTAAGTTGTTTAGAAACTAGTTTTCTTAATTTTCCTTAAAAATTAAGTGGCGACTCCTAATAAGTCGAAAATACCTTTAAAATAAAACAAACTCTTTTCGAAATCAATTTTTTGATAAAACAGGGAGTAATATTGAACATTGAGTTAGGAAAGGGTTTAGATAACTCAACCCCCATAAATTACACATCTCGAGTATGACACTACAAGAAAAGTGTGAATTACATGGGATTAGTATACGTATAAAATCTTATTTTCTGAAAATTTTCATACTAATCCATCACCATGTAATTTACACAACCTCTGGTAAGGGCTTAAATTTGTGTCTATAAGTTCAGTTCGTCCTTTATGTTATTAGTTGACTCTAGTAATGGTGATTGTCGGTTAGATAAGTTCCCCAAGAAAAGCAACGTATACTACAATTGTCTTTGACATATTGCATTATCTCAGTTGCAAAGCTTCATTACATTAACCTGCTTTACTTTCAATCGAGTTACTTCTAATTTCCTTTCAGCTTATGTAATTAAGTTAACCTGTGGTTTTATTGGGCCTCATTACAGTTAGGGGTGTCAAAAATGAACCCAAACCTATCCAAAATATCAAGATAATTTGAATTGGGTTCAATTTCAACCCATTTGAAGAGAATTCTCAATCGAGCCAATTCAATATCCCGTTTTAAAACTTTTTATTAAGATAGGTTCGTATATTGAAGGTATGAATTATTATCTATTTAACATCTTTTTTGATTTACACTACAAAAAAAACTCTTATTTAAGACCAACATTTAGAGACGAGCTGTTAATCCCGTCTCTAAAGATATACCTATTGGGATGAGATTATATTTGGGTCAGATACATAATCCGGTCCCTAAATAACATATAAACTGGTCCCAATTTTTAATGAAAAAACTTAGGGCGGCCAAAATTTTCTACTAAAGTATTTAAAAATAAACTTTTATTTTTTCCCCAATATTTTGGCGCCAAAAAGAAAAACCCTCCTTTGATTTCTAAAGATGTATATGTTTGCTTCTTCTACTTCTATTATTCGAATTTCATAAACTATACATCGATTTTTTATTGTTTTAATTAAGTTTTTGTTCTTCCTCTTTTCTAATATTAGATAGGTTAAAAGTTTTTTCTAACATGTTTTCTAATGTACAGTCAGTGAAAAAATAATGTTCTAATCGATTTTTTTAACTCTTATATGTGCATGAAGATTCCTATTTTGTCTATTTGAAAATATACTATTTACAAGTAACTTTCATTTACAGGTAATTTTTCGATTTTCTCTGCTATTTTATATTGTGTTTTTATTATTCGAGTTTGATTGTTGTTTTAAGGTAAGTATAAAGATTCATGTGGTCTATGTATCATTAGTTTAGATTCGTGTTTTTTCAAACAAGTTTTCAAATTTTTTTCTTATTTCATCATTCAACTAGTTTAAATGCATAGACTTTTATTCACTGTTCTATTCAAGTTGATTGATCTTGAATAGCCTGAAAAAATCCTAGTTTAACCTTTACTTGCAATTTTGATTTTAACTTGTTAAACTATTGTTGGAATCTCTTTTCTAAGTTGTGTTTTTCTTCTATATGTTATAGCTGAGTATCGCATATTTTTTATCTTTTACACGACTTTCTAGTTGATATGCACTCTTTACGTGGTTAATGAAATAATTCATGGTTCTATTTTGTTTATCAAACCTAATATTTTTAGTTAAATTCAAGGTTCTGTAGTTTTCAATTTGACATTTGCCAAGTTTAGTTCTCTGTGGCTGCACATATGAGCTTCTTGTTATTGAAAACATTCAGTTGTATGTTTTCAAGTTGCAGCACTCAAGTTGCAGCACTCTGGATTACATCTTTCTCTTGTTCATCTCTCTTCTTTCGGGAAACACTAAATTTAGGTTCAAATAGTTAATGTTGGCATGAATATTTCAATGAATCTGAGTGTGATTGTTTTTTGACGTGACTCTAGTTTCTAGCATGTGATTAGTAATTTGGCCATGATTCATGTTACATGTTTATTTTTTGGTAGTGTAACAACCCGTGTAGTCGGTTTGGGCACTAGAAATTTTTATGTTAGAAAATACTTTCTGATAGATTTAAGTGGGTGTTTTGGACTATTCATAATTATAATTATGAAATTAGTGAGGTATTTTACTAATTTTTATTAGTTAAGGTTAAGAAAATAATATTATAATTAATAATGGGTCACTTTCACCACTCTTATAATTAGTTATATAATATTTAGGAGGAAATATTCTGTAGAAGGGAAATAAGGGTTTAGCCAAGAGAAACCATATCTGCAGCAGTCACGAAGCGGTTGTTCCATCAGGTAATCAAATTTAGAGTTGGATTTTGAATGTATTAGCATGATTGTGTTAATTATTTTTAGTATAATATTTGAATTAGAAAAGAGGGATATTCAATAAACGCTAGAAAAATTAGTGGAGTCGTATTGGATTGTACAGAAACTGCTTGTGAGTATTATTATTACTATTGTTATGTTCTTGATTGGAAGGAAAAGGTATATATATATATATATATATATATATATATAAATTAGTATTATGTTGTTGTGAAGAGGGATCGGGCGTACCTTTTAATATATGTCTTACTGTAATGTTTGGTAGAATTGGCTTAAAGTTGGTGGATGAGTGGCAAGTGAAAGTTATATATAGAAAATTTAATTAGTTCATGGAGGATTAAATTGTTACAGTCATATGTTTACTATTTTAAAATAAATTTCGTATGTTATGTATTATCACGTTCTTTGCTATTCAAGTTGTTATATTGAATGTCAAATGCCTTTGTTTTGAATTGCATGTAATGATGGCCTAATGGTCTATTGAAGAATAACAAACAATTAACAGTAGGAAGGTTTTAAATTCTTATGTAATTATTGATTATCAAATTGAGGCCAAATATATAACCAATAAGAGAGTAAGGTGGGGTAATAAACTTTGATATTTCTATGATAAAATTGGAAATTTTTGCATATGGGTGTTATAAATTATGTAATATGTTGTTTTGATTTTCCCTGGTAGAGGTTACTGGACATAGACGTAACCTTAAATTCCAATTCTTTCCATAGTTATCTTGTTATGAGCCAAGTTTTAAAATATTGAGTTGGGTAATTAAATATTAGGTGTATCGAGTTATTTAAATTCCACTAAAGTTATGCTAATTGGAGGAATTAAGACTTACCATTAGGCTTAAACTTTAAGAGATTGATTATAGAATTAGGTGAATTGATGGTATAGGCTAGACACAGATAATCGGAGTGTTTATAGCCTTGTGAACTTACACCTTATATATATATATATATATATATATATATTCTATATATATATATATATATATATATATATATATATAATATATATATATATATATATATTTGATAGATTGGAAGGGTTCAGAGGCAATAAGGAAAGGCATTGGAGAAGTAGTTGCTTGACTTTGATTTTTCGGTGGAGGTAGGTTATGGTTTATGCTATTTGATAGTAAACTCTTAATAGTGATTGATATGCCTGAATGATATTGTGAAGTTCTCTATGTACTTGACTGTGTGATTGTGTGATTTGGTTTGTGTGGGTTTTTGATTGGTCTGAAATCCTGAGACCATAGAATTTATATTCTCTAACCCTCTCTATCGAAGTGATGCCTTGAATAAAGAAGGATTGATGAAAATAATATAAAAATTAATTGAAAGCGGTGATAATAAAGGATAAATTAATAGTATTATTGGATCGGAGTGTCACGTTCCGACACGGTATTCTTGGATCGGAGTGTCACGTTCCGACACAGTATTCTTGGATCGAAGTGTCACGTTCCGACACGGTATTCTTGGATCGAAGTGTCACGTTCCGACACGATAATATTAAAGTAAAAACATGTTGAATTAATGGAAGGTACTCAATCTCAAATAACTCAACTCCCAAAATGGTTTGGTTTGGAGGCATGAGTCCTCATGTGTGATCTTGATATCATTGACTTATTACGAGTTTACTTTAATGTTGTTGACACTTGTTCATGTTGTTTATTGTTTATCACCTGTTAAGTGCTATAGTTGAGTTCATACTATTATTTATTGTATATTAGTTACTATTTTGGGTTGACCGATGATACTTACTCAGTACATGTTGCCTCGTACTGAGTCCTACTTGTTTTCTTCTTTGTTTTCCTTTATGAAATGCAGCGAGTGTACCTATGACTTCTGATTTCCCTCAGCTCTAGCCAGCCTCCCGCATATCAAGTTACAGGGTGAGCTATCCATTCAAGCTCGTGTTGGATTTTCTCGGTCACGACATGATGTCCTATACATTCGGACACATACCATTTTATTCTTTATTTTAGTGTATTCGATATTCTTAGACTTAGTATTGGAGATTAGATGTCCTTGATGTGATGACTATCAGATTTTGGGATGATAAGTATTAAACTTTGTTACGCTTCTATTACTTGTTGAAATGAAGAGAATATGTTAATTGAATAGCTCTATAAGTGTTGTCCTGTTGCATCTTGCAATGCTAGCTGTAATGGCCATCTTAGAACAACTATTGCACTTTGCATTCTCTCCCAGGCCAAAAATCAATTAAAGACTATTTAACTATGAAGAACTGTAATACAATATTATCTATTGCATTGGCGAACTTTTAGACTAATAAGCCGTAAAATATATTTCACCTTTTAGCTTCTTCTAACATATGTGACACAGAGAGCACTTGGAAGTGCTGCATATAGCAGAACTCATCAGATCATTTAAGTTCATTCATGTAAAAAGAAGCCAACCTTGTGCGGTTTGTACTTAATGTACTTATATTATATCATAAAAGAAATAAAAAAAAATTATATTCAAAACGTCTTCTCATTTTGATTCCATAGTTGTTGGTAAGAATAGATGGGAATTTCACATGTCAACTACAGCTTCTAGTGGGAGCATGTAAATTTATTTGAATGTTGCACCTACTTTTTATTTTCGATGCCACATGACATACACCCGTTGATATTTTTGAAAAATCAGGACATAGATTTCTCATGACAATATTATTTCCATTATGCATCATGCAAAAGAAAAGAAGATGAAATACAATCCAATCTTTTTTTTTACATTTTTATCTCATTAACGTCCAGAACTAACATGGCATGGGAGCTCTTTTCACTTGGTGTAAAAATTAGGTATATAGCATATTTTATAATAATATTCTCAATTTATAGTATTAGAGTTTGTCTTTTAATGTATAACATCTAATATAGCAGTTATAGCATATTATTAAAAATAAATCTTAAAATTTAAATAATTTAAAATATTAATAAAAAAAAACCGAACCAATTTTGAAATGGAAAATAACATCTTTTTTATTTAAATTAAATACATTTAATAGAAAGATAACTGATTAGCACATTTTAAGGAAATTTAAAAAAAGATCTGATTATATCTAGTTACCTTAAAACACTCAATTTAGTTGAAAATCAAATTAAGTTGTGATTTATTTTCTTAGAACGCTCTAACAAATTAATATTATTGTAAAATCTATTTTTTTTTTCTTGCGTTTCTCTCAATTTTTTCAGCAGATTTCATTTCATTTTTTTTGTATTGATAAATATATATTAATGTTGAAAAAACGTGATTTGCTGGAATGGACAACATTTTATCTATATTAATTGAACATGGTGGAAGGTGGAATTCATCAGGTTGGTATTTGTTACATTTCATTGGTTTGTATTTAGTTGTTTCTAATCAATATATATAATATTGCGTGTTTTGTATGAAACGGTGTTTTAGTATAAACCATATTTCAAAAAAAGCACGTAAATATATTGATGTTTAAGTTATAATAAAACTGAAGATTCCGATTTGTTATGTTTTTAAAGTACGAAGTTTGCTGTGAATAGCAATTTCTATGTGTGACATGATGTATTTTTTTTATATAATAATTGTTTATGAATTGTATGTGAATTATGTATCATGTTAGTATTTAGTATATTTTGAATATATGTTACTGTTTGGTAAACGAAGGTAAATTATGTATGAAATGTTTCAAATATGTGTATGAAATTTATATATATATTTTTGTAGATATTCTATTTGAATGTATTATGTTAGTATTTAGTATATTTTGAATATATGTTACTGTTTGGTAAACGAAGGTAAATTCTGTATGAAATGTTTCCAATATGTGTATGAAATTTGTATTTAATTTTTTGTAGATATTCTGTTTGTGAAAAAAATGTAGATATGACATGTGATGATGAAATGTATATTAATTGTGTATGAAATGGGAATGAATTATGTTTTTATGTGTATGAGCTAGCTTTTCAAAGTAATTTCGGTATGATATAATTTTTTAAAAGGTATAATAAGTGTGTATGAATGGTGTATAAATTATTTTGCAATTAATATGTATTATGTTGTACTAGTTTTTATTTTAATGTTGTGAAACAGGTAAATATGTCGATTTTCAGATGGAGGGAGATTTCAACATTATGAAATACCATGTGGTCATGTAATCGCAGTTCTTAGATACAGAAAGTTGCATGAAGCAGATTTCTGTTCTGCTTTTTATAGCCTAAAGAATTTCAAAGATGCATATGTCATCCCTATTGAATCTATCCCATGCGAGAGTACATAAGATATACCAAGTTATATTTCAGAGCCTAAAATGATGCCTCTCGGAACAAAGAGAACAACGGGAAGACCAAAGCATGAACGATGGAAGGGGTTTGTTGACGTGAAATTCAAAAGGTCAAAAATCACTTGCAGTGCCGTCAAGTTGGGCACAACTAGGGGTGACAAATGGTTAGATTGAATCGAATTTGGATGGGTTGAATATGGATTGGAAAAAAATGGTTTGGATTACAATCCATCCAAATATAATATGGACAAATATGGATTTGGTCAAACATGATTTGGACAAAGTGATTCTAACCCATTAAATAATTTTTTTTTTTTAAAAAAAATTACCCTCTCGCAGACCCCCCCCTGCTGAGCCCGACCTTCCACCAACCTACCCTTAGAGTTTTTTTGTTTTCGAAAAACAAAAAGAACCCCTCTCTGGGGCCACTGCCCACCCCCCCGGACCTCAACCATCCACCAACCTACCCCTAAAAAATTTTGTTTTCGAAAAATAATTTTTTTTTAAAAAAAAATTGCCCCTGCACCTCCCCCCCCCCCCCCCCGCGCGCCCCCGACCAACTAATTTTTGAAAAAAATAAATTACCCCGCCCCTCCCGGACACCCCCTACCCCCGACACCCTTATACTATACTAAGGTCCTATTACTCAAAGGGGAGGGGGGGGGTAATAGGACCTTAGTATAGTATAAGTTTGTCTTTGGGATTTCGGGCATAGATTGAAGGGGTACTTGTGCATTTTTCTAATTTTTTTCGATACATACCTCTCAAAATATTATTATATATTTAATATAAATGAATATCAAAATTAAAATTTCAATTAAGTTTAATAATTAAGAGTATTCATTGTCATATAATTTATGTTACATACTTTTTTTTTAGTTTATCACAAAATGAATGCTATATATAATTTTTTTTAAAAAAAAAATTGCCCCTGCACCTCCCCCCCCCTCCCCCGCGCGCCCCCGACCAACTAATTTTTGAAAAAAATAAATTACCCCGCCCTCCCGGACACCCCCTACCCCCGACACCCTTATACTATACTAAGGTCCTATTACTCAAAGGGGAGGGGGGGGGGGTAATAGGACCTTAGTATAGTATAAGTTTGTCTTTGGGATTTCGGGCATAGATTGAAGGGGTACTTGTGCATTTTTCTAATTTTTTTCGATACATACCTCTCAAAATATTATTATATATTTAATATAAATGAATATCAAAATTAAAATTTCAATTAAGTTTAATAATTAAGAGTATTCATTGTCATATAATTTATGTTACATACTTTTTTTTTAGTTTATCACAAAATGAATGCTATATATAATTTTTTTTAAAAATATTTACATGTGTAAAATAATTAAGTAGTACCATAGAGAGACAATTAAAAGAATAAAAAAGAAAGTCAATAAAGGACCCACAAAAAACAGGCAAAAGAATCAAAAAAAATTACTGAAGAATCCACAAAAAATATGACGTCAACACACTTTAAAGGAATCACGAATCGAACCTCAAACCTTAAAAAGGCAAAGAAATGCTAGTTACCACTGAGCCAAGGGCTCTAATTATTATAAGGTTGTGCAAATTTAAGTACATATTTACCACTGTATAAATTTGACCTATGCCTAGATATCACTTGAGCACCCTTCATTTACTATAGTTCCGTCTCCATATAAAATTTTCTATTCATCCACTTTGGTATCTTGAACAAAAATGGTGATATTATTCCCCCATTGATCAAGAATTTCAATTTTTGACAAGTATCACGATCCTCCAATAATATAAAGTTCTCTATTACAAGTTTTTAAGTTGCTTATATTTGCTAATCAATTTTCTAACTATATATCTATAAACATTTTGAATGTAGACAGAATTTACAGAGAGTTTTAGAAGAGAAAGAAGAATTCATTTATGAGCTCTAAGGGCTAACTTGTACAATGATGGGAACATGTATTTATAGTTAATCCTCTAACTAATTGAAATGAAAATTAGTTATAATAAACTTAAAGAAGTAAAGACTATTCTACCCTTGATGACATTAACCAGCTTTAACTACTTATTCAATTAAGCTGTTCTCGCTAAAGCCCGATCTGATCCCGCTTGAGCGGCATAATTTGATGAAGTCTTATTACATTTTGATGTTTATATTGAAATGCTAGAAGCAATCTTTTCTATTTAGGAAATTGAATGTATGATATTTTATTAGTAGGTTTATCATGTTGTTGGCATCAATTATCGTTCTTAATTACTAAAAAAAGCGTAACCAAGTAATATGTAGTTCATCATCACATATAATTGAAGATGCTTAGATAAAATGTCTATAAGATTTTTGGTAATATAAAGAAAGAGAAATAAAATAAATAAATAAAAGTCGTCATCAATTCCAAATTAAACTAGCCTTGAAAGTATGAAAAACAGTGGAATTAAGGCATACCCACAAATACTAGAGTAGTCTATACAACAGAAGTAGTCTAACGGCCTTTCTTGGTTTTGCTTCCACTACATATACTTGGATTATCTTTTGGCGTCTTCTCAACTATCATATCACTAAGATCGTAAAGAAAGATATACACATCTCTAGGATAGCACAATGTGACGTCCCGCCACAATTTCAGCCAGATTTTACGTCCGAATGGGGAAGAAGGAGCTAGAATCTTGAAGAGGTTTGCAGAGAGCTTTAGAACCTTCTAGTTTTGTGGATAAGACTTTAGATCTTTTTGGAGGAGTTTAGCATATTCTAGATAATGTAGAATTCTCTAGAATATGGACTAAAGTGTAGTTTTAGAAGGACTTGTAGAGTAAATTTTATTTACACTAAAGCTCTTAGGATGTAGTGTAAATAGAAGGGCCTCTCATTTGTAAATTCATCCAACAATCTAGCAAAGTAGTAATACAAGCCTTCTTCTAAAGTTCTCTTTTGCCCTTTCTTAGTCTTTCTTTGCATTCTCTTAGCGTTCCGAGTCTTAAAGGCTTACTTGAGTTTACAAGATCGTGAAAGATTCGCGAGTAAGTTGTCGAGTGCCGCACGGAGTCTTAGCAAATTCTCTAGGTCCATGACAACAATCTATAAAGCAAATCTCGCTTGATTCTTCCGTACCCCAACTAACATTATATGCGTTCTTAATTATGAAGTATTTAATACCACTCTTAACCCCGTATCCAACTATGAGTACTGAATCTTTATCATTCATCATCTCCCCTCCATCCGTGGTATACTCCCTACAGTAAGTTTCAAAAAAAATAAATCAATACAGGGAAAGTGCAAAGATATTTATACCATCGTGATGTAATGTATGTTATTTTCATAATCTCCCTTGAATTCCTGAAAGCTTTCAAATATGCGAATTGTACCAAGCATAGGTTGTCTTCTCAATATTTCATTAATTTCTTCCTCATTGACCCTCCTTCAGGTCAACACGATCTTCATTACTATCCTCACTACGAACACGAGTGAAGGATCCAATTCTGTATTTCAGTGCCTAATAAATTTAAAACAAAAATAAGAAACAAGGTGAGTTTCATATAATAATTTTGATTCTTAAATATTTAAAGAGTAATGTATATAATACCTGTGTAGGGACGGCTGAAATAAGAGCATCATCTGGCCTATGTTGGGATAATCATACTTCGTGCATAAACCAATGTATTGCGCATACCGAAGTGCATGTATATTCGATCCTAAATACAACCCGCTTTATATTATTTTTTGCCCTTTTTCTCATATTGAAAGTCTATTAGTAGATGATCCACAATTTGTTGTACCGACAATTCAACTGGTGGTCGATTCTTATCTCTCGCAAATGAAGCCGATATAGCTTTCAGTATTGCTATAGGAATAACACACATCTTTGAAAAAATTAAAAATTAAACTATTAATGTTAGGAACACCTTATAATGTGATCAAACGTTTTTTTACTATATACATATAATACGTACTCATATTGCGTTGATCTCAAACATATAGAGAATATCATTATTTATTAAGCTGAACTTTTCATCACCATGTTAAAAAACTATGAGCCAAGTATTATGACTGTCAACAAATTTAACCAATCAAATTCAAAATAAATCATACAAGTATTAAATAAAGAGATGTACTTAAAAAAATTCAAATGTTAAGGGTACACAATGCAACTATTTATATACAAATTCAAATTTTTTATCTTCGTCTTTCTATATAAAAATATGTATAACTTTCTATAACACCTTGAAAGTGTAAAAGTTAGCTTGGAAATTTGAAAGTTAATGCTGCACTGGTTCACCAGTGGCATATATCATGTATGAGCAACACATGATTCAATGAGTCGTGGATGCCCAATCGTGGTTAGTGCCTTAGAAATTTGGAAAATGTCAAGTATTAGACCATGATGTACGAGTCACTAGTACGACTCATGGTTGAGTACAAGAGCTATAGTTAGCCTGGTAGACTTGGCCTTCAAAAATTTTATTTTGAAAGTATGAAGGAGAATAACGATTCGTAGAAAGGAAGACGGTTTGTACTTGGTTATCGTGGTTCGAGGCTTGAGGACCCAGACATATGTTTGAGAATCAAGTATACGAAGAAGGTATACGAATTGTGAAATGGTTGACGACTCATAGACTAAGGGTCGTGGTTTATGGTCAGAGAGTTGGTTTCTGAAGATATTCACTACAAATTAGAGAACAATAGAACTGGAGAAGATATCTTCAATATCACTTCATTTTACATATTAGGCCTTCAAAGCCACACTCACAATTCATACTAAGTAATATCAAGTTCATCAAGTAAACACCGCCATCAACAAGGTGGACCATACCACTCAAGACCAATTTATAATAAGAATTAATATAAGCAACTCACCATTTAATTGAGTCATCACTACCTATAATCATTTTCTCAACAATTCATAATAATAAGGCCCTTAGGGCAGTAGCTAAAACATAATAACAATACAACAAAACCAAAGTTCATACCCTACACAAATAAGTTCACTTAACCCATTTCTCAAGCTAAAAGTTTGAAATATGCATAAACATGAGTTCATTAGGGTTTTGACATTAAAATCATCAATTAATGCTAGAATAAACACATTTGAATCATTAAAACACTTTTAAGACCCATGCTTAGAATCAAAGATAGAAGAAAGTAGAGTTTGAAAATCCTTTTTGAAATCTTTTAGAAAGGACTCTTTCAATAGAAGAGAGTTCAAGGATGGATATCATACCTCAAATGAAAGACAACCCACTGATTTTTTTATGAAGAACACGTCCCAAGCAGCCCTCCTAGCTCTTCTTGACTTCTAGCTTCCAAAGATACTTGAGAGAGAATTCTAAGGAGAGAGATTTTGAGTTTTAAGAAAGTGAGGTATAAAATTAGGTCTTAGGGTTTGAAACACCTTAATATATCTAAATAACCTTAAAAGATTTTTATTTAATTCTTGAATGAATGTGTACAATGGCTAATGCTATGTATTTAAATCCTCTTTGACTAACTAACTAACTAACCTAACTTTTGTGCAACTAACTTCTTGAAGTAATCCTAACTAACTCTCAACACTCTCCTTCTTTTTAACTATCTCATTAGTTTCCATTTGATGGGTTCACGAACGTCTGTGAATTGTTGTATGCAGCGTACATAGAATTGGGAGCATATTATAGACTTAATGTGTAATAGTAAGGCTGCAAGTAAATAGCAGCAAATCCCTAGAGGACTAAACATATTATTGAGATTGACTGTCATTTTATAAGAGAAAGAATCACTCATACGAATCATTTATCGACGGATGTGGTCACAAAAGGATTGGGAAGGTCTCAACATGAATTCTTAGTAAGTAAGTTATGACTTGAGAACTTTTTCAAGGGTATTAAATTAAAGAGGCAAGCTGATGTAACCACAAGTGAGTAAGAGTTAACTCAACCAATTAAGAGGTGGTTAGAAGTTACTTTAGGTTGTTAGAATGACATCTAAGAGATGTGCTGATTATGATCAACTGTATAAATACCACCCATGTGTAACTTGTTTTGTAAGATTGAATGAATGAGAATTGAGATTTTCTTTGATCAGCTTCTTCTTCTTCTTTACAATTCTTCAATGTCTATTTAGCACATAGAAGACCTCCAACTATGGGTCGTGACACCTTCATGCATTCTTTTTCATTGAGAAGTTCACAACTCACTAAATTCCAAATTAAATAAATCATAAAAAGGATTCCCAGACACTATTTGAATTTCGAAAGTTCATCTTTGAACGTAGTTTTTCATGTATCTTTTCAATATTTTTAATGTTCAATTATTATAACTTATATATAGTGCTTTTCGCATAGCTTACAAAAATATAATGTTCCTTTATAAGAATTTATGCAAAATTTAAAAGAAAATGAAAAATTGCGTAGGAATAAAAAATATTATATTTGCATAATCAATCAACTGATATATGGTAACACATATATAGGGGGGCTTACCTGACTTCAGGGGTTGATGCAGATATTGCAAGCCACTTGAAACCCAACAGCTACTCCGATTATATGTTGGCTGCAAATAATGGATACACCGCCTGTAACAACACAACCACCAGTTTGTTCAGATTTAATCACCAAACAATTAACCCAAAATTCCTCATGACCCAAATAGTAAATAATAAATTTTCTAGGAGACCTCAGGCCTCAGCCATGGGAAGAGGGAGCTGGGAATCAGAAAATGTATAATCAATTGCTGCCGATCAATTACCTTTACTGAACTACAGATCGAGACCAATCAGTTACTACTACATACGCATTCCATATTCTAGATGTTTGAGCCAAACACTAAATATAAATTTTCGAGGTAATTGAACTTGAAAGTAAATTGGAACTAGAGCTAAGCTGACATTGAGTTAACGGTGGTTATCCAGAGTAGAGAGCACAAAAACCCGAATACACAGTTGACAGTACTACTACACATACAACCGTTGCCAATTATTTCTATACCCAAACACTACAATAGCAAAACTGACAGTTTACGGTGGAGTAAACCATGGGAAAACGGGAGATTGACGATGAGCTTTACGGTTCTTATCCAAACTAGAGAGAACAAAAAATTGAATCGAGCACTGTAGTACTACTACGTATGCAACCGTTTCCTTATGCTAGATCTATAACTCAAACAAATACCAGCAAAATTCAGTTTAAGCCATGTGAAAACGGAGATAGGCTAAGCTGACGATGAGCTTTTACGGTGCTTAGCCAAACTACAAGAAACAAAAAATCAAATCAATCCAATAAATGCACTGTACTACTACTACACATGCATCCGTTGCTTTATGCTAGATCTATAACGCTCAAACACTAGCAAAATTGGAGTAAGCCATTGGAAAACGGAGATAGGCTGAGCCGATGATGCTTACCCAAACTACAGAGAACAAAAAATCGAATCGACTGTATTACTATTACTACACATGCACCCATTGCCACTAAAACAACAAAATTTTGATGGGCAAATAAAATAAAACTTGAAGAGTGAATCAGACCTATTTGTAGACGCCGGAGAAAGCCATGTAAATCGGAAAATGATCGAGTTATTCCGGCGATGATTCAAAACTCCGTATAGTAAAATCACTATTGTACTACTACATAAGCTCTCGTTGCCTCTAATGCTAACCGAAAGTAAAATAGAAAAATTCAGAGAGCACAGGAAAAGTAACAAATTATTACTGAAGTGGAGTTTCAGTGGTAGTGCCGCTAAAAGTTTTTGGTGTAGTACGGAAACGACAGTGCTGCAATGCTAGTTCCTTGCAAATAATACTCATCATTATACATTATTTTCTTTTTTATTTTTATCTAATACTACTGGATACTTTCTTTATCAAATATATACTGTATTTGAGATTTAAACTTGTATTAAAAAATTTTTGAAATATATTTAAAAGTTACTTAAAAATTGTAACAACCCGTGTAGTCGGTTTGGGCACTAGAAATTTTTATGTTAGAAAATACTTTCTGATAGATTTAAGTAGGTGTTTTGGACTATTCATAATTATAATTATGAAATTAGTGGGGTAGTTTTACTAATTTATTTAGTTAATGGTTAAGAAATAATATTACAATTAATAGTGGGTCACTTTTATCACTATTATAATTATATGAGTATAATAATTAGGGTAACAAATAATTTGTAGAAGAAAAGAAAAGAGGAAAAAAAAGAAGAACAGTGAGAAAGACGGCTTACCGTGCAACTACATTAAATATTAAGCGTGGATTCGTTTAGCGGTAAGTTTCTTTATAAATTCGTAACAACATATACCAATACGAATTTATAAAGAAATTTACCGCTAAACGAATTCACGCTTAATCTTTAATGTAGCTGCACAGGTAAGCCGTCTTTCTCACTGTTCTTCTTTTTTTCCTCTTTTCTTTTCTTCTACAGATTATTTGTTACCCTAATTATTATACTCATATAATTATAATAGTGATAAAAGTGACCCACTATTAATTATAACATTATTTCTTAACTATTAACTAAATAAATTAGTAAAACTACCCCACTAATTTCATATCCAAAACACCCACTTAAATCTATCAGAAAGTATTTTCTAACATAAAAATTTCTAGTGCTCAAACCGACTACACGGCTTGTTACAAATATGAAGGGTCATACTAGAGCTGATTGTTACAAATTGATGAAATATGAACATTTCAATTCAGAGCATGTAAGTGCTTATTACCTCCCACATTCTTTTCCCTTTTTTTTTAGAGAAATAAAAATATTGATATTTGGTCTCTGGTTGTTAGAATACAATTTACAAATTTGTGAAAAATGCAACTGTGAATACGTCAACTGCTTCTAGTATGTAGTGTTATGTCACCTTTCTATGCTTTGAATTTGCATAGGACCAACCTTGGCAGGTGACGAAAAACCTCTTGATTCTGATATTGATGTCATAGCTATGAAGTTAGTTTGTCATCTCTTTAAGCTACAATGAATGGTTAATTGTGCTTTTAACTAAGATGTGGAAAAAGTGTTATGATGTTATGCTTATGTTATATTTGATGAAAATTTTTATTTTGTATGAGGTATGTCAAATCATGTTGTATGAGGCATTATTTAATTAATAAATGGGATGAGATTCCATTTTCAAGTGACAAGTGACATTTTAAGTTCTTAAAAGACTTCTTTCGACTTAATAGATGTCACTTGTCACTTGGCAGATGGGTCCCATCCCATTTACTCATACAAGTATGATTTGACATACCTCATACAAAATAAAAATTTTCGTACTAGATAGTATTAAAACACACTTTCAGTACCATATTTTCAATTTCTTATTATCACTTCTGGTACCGATAGAGGCAATTATCATATCTTAGGTCTTAGTGATCACTTTCGATTTGTCAAAGGCGTAACAACGAACCTTCGTTTTAATTTTTATGTCTTAGTTACTACGAATTCGTACCGTCAAAAGATATTTTCAAGAATAAATCTTATTTGTGAGAGGGTATACCATCGATTGAGCTAAAATTACTGACTATGATTTTAATTTATTAAAATGCTAGATCAAAACGAAAATTGAGATTTGACAAAGGTCGTAATGTCATATCCTCCTCCTCCTTTTAAAATGAAGAATGTATCAAAAGAGTTATTAAATGTTTCAAATTGCTCTACCGCATATATATTATATATATATATATATATATATATATAATATATATATATATATATAATATATATATATATATATATATATATATAATAGGGGAAATGCGTAAGCACCCTCAATCTGTGCTTGAACTCCCAGAAACACATTTATACTATATTAAGGTCTTATTACCCCTGAACTTATTTTATGAGTAATTTTCTACTCTTTTTTGGCCAACGTGGCACTAGCTTGAAAAAAAATCAACCAACGTTGGTCCCACAAGATAGTGTCACGTATGCCGAAAAGAATAAAAAATTAATAAAATAAGTTTAGGGATAATAGTATCTTAATATAGTATAAGTGTGTTTCTAAGATTTCGGACATAGGTTGAGGAGGTACTTATGCATTATCCCAAATATAATATGATATGTAACTTTGAATCACTAGTACCATATGCATTATTATGCACACCTAGCTAAAATGTTCATATTGTAATCTTTTGTCTCCATAGAATTGCAGTATCACAAAGATAAAACAAGAGGACATGTACAAAAAAAAAAAATGTAAGTCGTATGAATAATTTATGGATGTGGTAGAACTCTCGATTAGTGACAAACTTTATGGACTGTTATCTATAGCGTTAACCACTTATCTGGATCACTGTACAAATTAATCTACATTTGTGTTAGGATTTTTAAATTTATAAGCTAAATTATATTAATTTCGGATTTATCAACAGTAGTTTATTTTATTTTATTTTAGGATTTTTCGAATCTTTGGATTTTAATGGTAAAATATTTTATATAATTGTATAATCAATTCGTGCCTTAAATATTTATTTTGTTCTAACGAAATGTAACTATAGAAAGTGTTTTTTAAGAAAATAACACAATATAATATACAAGTGATGACTCTAAAATATTTAATAAAAAATAATAATGAAATCGCATAAAACAAATATTGCAAATAAAGTCATAATATAATGATCATAATTTTAAAGTACTAAATCATACTAAAATAAGTCGGACAAGTATTAAGTACATGACTAAATGCATATTTTCAATAAACTAAAGAACAAATATTTAACATTATTGTCACGGTGAGTGTCAGAATCATTTCTTTTTTGTTAGCTTTAGTATTGATTTGGTTCTAATTTGACTTTTATTAGAGTTACTAATATTGTGGACTATAATCTTTAATTTATTGGATCATTTAAAATTCCAAGTAAAAATTGAAATAATAATATTAAAAAATAAAAATCATGAGAACTTATAAAAAAAAAACCCTATTAACTGTATGAAACCAATCCTAGTGTAGCGATATTTTTCTAAATACCAAATCAAGTAAAACAAAAGCACTATTCAATTTTTTTTCTCCATTTAATTCAAACTTAAATTGTTAATAACTTTTATATAATTTATTTTTTCTAATTTTCACCTCATAATAATCATTCTTATTTTAAATTATTTTTCATAAGATATAATACTCAAACTATGTAAAATTTCTTCTAATAATTCCTTCATTTTTTCATCAAATCTTTACTTTTTCTACAAATATTATTCAATATTTGTTAGAAAACAATAATCATAACCTATTATTATAAAAAAAAAAATGAAGCCCCTTAAATTTGTGGCCTAAGACACGTATCTTTTTTTTAACATTGTCGAGTCACCCTTGCAAATATATATTTTGTTTTGTCAGCTAATTAATTAATTAATATCATGTATTAAAATTTCTTAAAACTATACAATATTTCCAATTAAAAATTAACAAACAAAATTTCTATATTTGAAATTAAAATATGTTATCAGCTTTTTTTTTTTTTTTTTTTGCGCAAAACCTTACTTTACTACCCAACTTACGAGCCATATTTGTAACTAAAGGTATTTTAGTCATTTTATAATTTTCTTGTAATTTTGTTAGTCCCACTTCAACTTCAAATTTGCACAAACGGTAAGTTTGAAAAAGGCAAGCATTTAAACATTTCTTTTTTCAATTTTGGTAATGAATAAAAACTCTTTTTTTTTTGTTTTTGAAAAAGAGCTTTTCAAAAATCTCTTTTTCCAAAAGGATCCAAATTAAGTAAAATCTGGGCTTTTTTTTTGTAAAAAAAATTAAAAGTGTGGGACCAAAATTAGCCCATTTAGCCCAAATAGATATGAAAAATAAATAAAAATAAAATAAAATCCATGGCGTGTAGTTATTGTTCAATACAAGAAATGAACCCTTCCATACGAAGTAAACTTACACGCTTTGTGCTAAATTTGGTTTCACTATTGACTTATTAAAAATCTTCCTTGCCGTCTCTGCTACCCCAAAAGCACCGTATCCTTTCGGTAACTGTAAAAAAATTCAGTCTTTTTTCTTCCTAAATCTTGAAATACATGAGTTTTCACTGAATGGGTTGATCTGGATTGTGTAATATTGTGTTGATTTAAGTTAAAGATTGGATTTTTTTTTCAGTTTCTTGATTTAACCCCCAAATGGTCTGTTGTGAAAGTTCTCTACTGCCAGTTGACCAAGAAATAACAGTGGCTAAATCCCATCAATTGGGGAAAATCAATCAAATCCAAAAGAAAAAGAACATGCCTAATCATTCTGGTTGTCAGCAATCTCGTTATGCTTTGATTGATGTAATGATTTTGATTGCAGTGATTGGTGCTTGTGGGGTTTTGCTGTATCCTTCTGTTAATCTTTTGGTGAATAAAATTGTTGAATTTTTCAGATTGATCAGTTCTGAATTGAAAGAAGAGATTTTTGAAGCTCCAGGTTTATACATCTGTTTAGGACTTAGTATTTTATTTGCTGGAATAGCTCTTTGTGCAGTTGCTGTATGTACTGGCAGGAGATGTGGGAAACCAGGTTGTCGTGGGCTTAAGAAAGCTGCTGAATTTGATATTCAATTAGAGACAGAAGATTGTGTTAAGAACTCAAATCTTATAGCAGCAAAAGATGGAGTTAATAAGAAGGGATTATTCGAGTTACCTCGCGATCATCATAAAGAATTGGAAGCTGAGCTTAAAAGGATGGCACCTCCTAATGGAAGAGCTGTACTGATATTTCGAGGGAGATGTGGATGCTCTGTAGGTACAATGGAAGTGCTTGGACCCAAAAAGACTCGAAAGGTTAAGAAATAGGAGTAATGTTGTTTATCTGTATAACATATTTTATACTGAAGCAGGCCTAATGATCATATATTATACGAAGATACTGTTTCGTACAATAAGCTTATTAAAATAAATCTAATGAATTTATATTTCACTTGCTAGCTTTTTAGATTTTAATTATGTCACTACTGTAGTAGTGGTAGTTGCTTTATGTGTGTTATTAGTTTAACTGCACTTTATGTCTTCAGGCTCCAGTATCAATCTTTTCCCAATCTAATACTGTGTTTCATTATCCGAATTTTGATTGTTAGACCTTTTATGGTAAATTTGTGGTTATGATCCTGGCTAAGAAAAAACGCGAGACTTCAAATTGCAGCAACTAGACACTAAGGTATGCTTCTTTTTTGAGATGTTTCAGTATATTCGTGCACTTTATTCTTGATCTGATATGTTCGCAAAATAGTCTAGAACTTTTAACTCGTGTTTTCCAATGAAACGAAATGTTTTTAAACTGCTCGGCATAGTCATCCTATAATATGTAAGGTTCTTCAGTCTGGACTTTCCTAGGGATTACTTCGATTAGTGTATGGCTGGTGTACTTTGATACTTCACTGTTCAATTATGTGAATACGAAGGCTGGCCTTTGTGCACTCTGTTTGATTCTTTAGCAGTATCTTTTGTGGTAAATTTTCTTTGTTGTTTCTCCTTTCCCTTTTTCAGCTTTTGAGAACGGGGATCATGTTCGAAACTTTACTTAAAAATATGATTTTCTTAAAAGGTTACAGTAACAGAATTCATATGGGGTATCCATTGAGATTGCATTGCGACTTCAGCACTTTTTCTGCTAAATAATTCACTTTACCATCACTGCAATGGACCATTCTGAAGCACATTAACTACTTAACTTGATCTTGGTGTTGCTTAATCTGCACTGGAAAGTGTCACAACTTTGGATGGTCAACACTTATGTGTGAATAATTGCTTTAATCTTTTGACAATCAATACATATCAGCTAATTGATTGTCTTATGAGCCATATCTAGGGTGGGTTCTGCAGGTTCAGTTTAACCTGTCACATATGCAAAAACATAGTAGAAAAGAAAACAATACATGTAGTAAGATTACACTTATTTGACTGCATTTTTTTCTAGATTCTGGATTCACCTTCACTTGTGAGTACCTCTCATGCCTTTGTTGAGGATTCCATCTTGGCTAGATCAATGAGCTTGATTGTAATTTACTACGTTACCCCCGGTGCGTTCGGTACGGAGAAAAATGTTTTTCAAGCATGTTAAAAGCTGCAGTGTTGCTACAGTTAAAAGCGAGAAATTTTACGGCACATGAAGAAATGCTTGGTAGTTTCCCCTAAATATTGATTGTGTTCTCCTCACCGTTCTAACACACATCACCTACCTTCGTAGCCCCATTCCACCACCACCTCCGTCTCCAATAATATTTGTCTAGATTATATAAAAATGCTTTTAGAACAATTCTGTTGATTATATAGTGAAAAGGAAAAAAAAGTCTGATTTACTAGCTCAACTTTGTCATTTGAAGCTGATATGTTCCTTGTTATGAAAGTGGTTCATCCATATCCTTATTGATAATCAAACGGATCGTATATACCTCTACCGTTACAAAATGAGCTTATACCCTTAAGGAAGTGAAAAAATAATTTTAACTTTATATTTTTTGCTTTTGATTTTTTTAAAAAAAATTATGTAGGTGTATACATGAAGTTATATTAAAGTTCAAGGTATATTTTAATTTTTTATACAAAAATTATTTTTTGACATCTTTGATTTTCATTATTTCAGTTCCTTATTTTTATTTTATTATTTTTTCGTTCCTTACTTGGTATAGAGAATTTTAAAACTAATTTTTTGTGGCTGTATTATAATATAAAATTATTTTTTTCGACTATATTGTTATTTTATTTTTGTATTTTAAAAAAATGAATCATCTATGATAACATAAATAAATTTGCTCATCAAGATAATAACTTTAAATTAGTCGTTAAAACAAAAGAAAAAGTCAAAACATTATGTGTGAGGAGGATTATAAATTTTTTTCTAAAAAACATATTTAAAAAACTAAATGAAATTTAATTTTTTCACTTCCTTTAGTGAAAAAAGATATATGGTCATTTCACATAAAAAAACTTATACGTAAAAAAACTTATATGGTCATTTATATCGTACTAATTTATGTATCATATTTATTGATTTCACATAAAAAAACTTATACGTAAAATATAACGAATACATCAAAATCATTGTATATTACTAATTTGAACCTTGTGATGTTAGGAGAATAAGAGTTCTCAAGATATATTATCAAACAAATTTTATCGTAGGACATTAGAAGATGGGAGACAAACTGATCCAGTAAAGATTAATGTTTTGGCTGCTGTCAATTTGCAATCTCTGTTTGGACAAAAAATGTTCGGCAAAAGATAATAACAAATTGTTTTCGACACTGTAAAATTCGTTTGGAAATGCAATTTATGATAATTTGAATGAACCTACTTGTGAAAACGTCATTAATGAAACTTAAGGTCATTGATCAATGATCTCATTTAGCACAATAAAATGGTTGTCAATAACCTGCTGGATTATCCTGGTGAAAGTGAAACATGTTAAGAGCTCCGGAACATAGAAGAAATTGTGGATATATACCACCGAAAAGCATTGTTGATGATGAAGTTGAAGATTATACTATACCTTAGGAACCAGTTACGTGTAAGGAAACACTTATCGCATCTAGAACTTTTCACAATTTTATGGTACAGTTTGAAATGACAACATCAGTGCTCTTGGATGCAATAAGAAAATTTAGAAATGAACTTCAACTAGATTTAAATTTTAAGAAAACAATAACATAATAAAAATCATATTTTACTAAATTGTCTTAGATACATTTTTACTTTTAAAGAATTATTAATTTATGATATTAATGGGACCATATATTTATATAGGGGTCTTCTAGAAATATATTATCTTATTGAAATTGATGATTTTTTTCCACTAAACCAAGTAGGGACCGGAAAAAAAATATTATTTTAAAGAGATTATTAATTTATTGAGTATTAATGTATATAAGTTTTACTGTATATCTTCTTTCCTCAGTAATTTTATTCTGAATCGTTGATGTTATTGTTCTTTTCATAAGAGTAATTTGAAGAAACAGGGTTAGATAGAGAAAAAACTTTAAAATTAGGTTAAACATTTTATTTCATGAAAGATTCCATTGATATGAACCTAAGCTATTTTATATTAAAAATGGACAAAGATCAAACCTGATAAGTTTTTGAATATTAAAAAACTAAATTCGATAAGGGTATAGTTAAGGAACTAAATCGATAAGTGTATAGTTAAGGAATCAAAACTGATAAATTTTTAAATAGTTAAAGAATAAATCTGTTAAGTTGAGTGTATAATTAAAATATCATTTTAGACCTATTCCTATAGTTAATAGACTATTTATGTTATTTTCTCTGCTATTTCTCCTTGACTAATAACTTGATTATCCCGTCCATGTGCTTCATTATCTAGTTATATTATGGTATAATTTTCTTTATTTTATTTTTCAGTTTTTGGGGTTCTTGTTTAGATAACATATAAATAATAATTTACTTTGTTATGTCTAACACTTTCTTAATGATGATAACTAAATTTAGTTGATAAAATTCTAAGTCTAGTGATTTTATTAATAAAAACAAGTTCGTAATTTTGCCATACAAATTCTTAAATTTGATACAAATATGTTCCTCTCGTTATATTTTCAGATTTAAATATACTTTTTTTCATTATACTTTTATGCTAATTTATTCTTATAATTTTTATAAAAATAAATCGTCCACTGTTTTAAATATCCATTTCACTTTACAAAATACAACTATTTAACCCATTCAAATCCCCTCCACTTTGAGTTGTTTTCTTTTCATCATATCTTTCTTTTCTTCTTTTTTTCCAATAATCCGCTTATTATTAAAATTAGATTCTTCAAGTCTTTGCTCCATCCATTTTTGGAATAACTTTCCCATTGACATTCAAGTTGGGTCTGCTTTCTTTATCAAAAGATTTAACCGTCATTTGGTAGGGTGTATAAGCGTGTACAAAAATAGTATTAAATATGATATGATAGTAATGCAGTTATTTATTATATATGTATTAATTATGTTGAGATTATTTTTAAATTTGTAAGTGTATAAATTATTTATTTACAAAAATACTATTCACAAATATGGTGAAAAGGTGAAAAGGATATGAGTAAAAATCATTGACCTGGCTTCAGTTGGGGTTAGCCCTTCGACAGATAAAATTTACTTCGATGTCACCTCCATATATTTGTAGCTATTATATATATATATATATATATATAGATATATATATAGTTTACTAAACGATTGATGAGAGAGATAGAGGACATTTTCTTTTTTTATCAAAAAGGATGATGTTTGGTTTATAGATTGTATTTTTAGCTTTGTGGGAAAGGGGTAAATGCATAAAATATGCACGAGTCTCTTGTTTTAATCGTAGGTTGTATTGTTAATTGTGTGTGGACGATCTCACATTAGGCTCAATTAGTTTATACTTCGATCCATTTAAGGGGAAATGTGTAAAAGTTTCATGAGGCACATGTTTTATAGATGGTATTGTTAGTTTTGTGCAGACGGTTCTAGAGCTTCGACCTAGCCCTGCATTGAGGCTTGATTAGTCTGTATTTGCATCGAATAGGTCCATTTAAGGTGAAATTATGTAAAATTTCACTGAGGCTTGTTATAATCAAATTATGCAAAAGCCAAATGGTTAAGAAAATGCAACAAAGAACAATGATCTATTTGGAAGAGATCAGGAATAAAACTATGGTAATTTTAAAAAGTTGTACTGATTAATATTGGCTACATGTACAACACACGTGTCTAGAAATTAGTCTTAATAATACCGATATTCATATATATTTAAAAGTGATTTGATTTTATGAAAATATTAGTTATATCCTTAATACTATGATTATCACAATACAAGTAATAATGATTTATTTATATTATAATTTTAAAAACATATATGTAAAATTTCGTACCAACCTAATAGCATCATATAAAGCGAAATAGAAAGTATTATTCGATCCGTGCAGGTAATAAGCATAAGTGTTCCTTCCGTTTTCGCAAAATATTCATCTGGACATGTTTATTTACTTTGTTTCACACCCAAAATAATTACTTGAATCGTCCATAACGCTCTTTTTAGATCTGAAGTCATTTTGATATCATCGTGTCGTGTGCTTTGATTTGTTTGTGAAGTCACATGCATGAAACGTGAGTATACTTTTTTATTTTGATACCCATCCAACATAATTACTTGAAAATTTTAAATTATCTTGATTCGATTTAAATTGGTTTAAGCCAAATTCAATAAATTTTGAAGTGATTAATCAGGTTATCTATTTTTGAATTTATTTTGGTAGTCCTACTTGAAATATCATGACCCTTTTTTTTTATTTGACGTCATTGTGACCTTACCAAAGCACACGTGCCATGATTTTTTTTTAGTGAACTCATATAAAGCGTATAAGGAATAAGTATTTCTTGTGTTTCGGTTTTAGTTTTCTTCCATTAAGTGTTCTTTCCTCATTTAAAAAAAAAAATATAAAATAAATTTATTAGGTGATTATTTTTAGATTATTAAAAATATAGAATACTAAAAAAGTAGACAACAAGCAGAAGTAATTAAGAAACGTACTAAATCATTTTGTTTTATTTATATTTCTTTTTTTCCAACTTCATTTATCCACAAATTATTCTCTCGTTTTTCCCCTCGACTGACTTCCACCTTTTACTTTCTTGCTGACTACATATACAAATTGGAGCTAGGTGAAGGAGGTTTGTCATCCGAGTAACCCCTTTCTTTTTTTAAAAAATTATCTTATTTTTTTTATTTTATTTGATAATCTAATTCTACATACTTTTTGTCTTCTTTATTTTGATTTTTTTCCTTCATCAATTAAAAAATTAAAAAAAGACGGATGATACAATAACTATAAATTATTTCTTTAGATGTTAAATATTAAAAATCAACTTATTTTAGCATATTATATCAAATCAGTAGAAGTCAAAAGTGTTTTGTTGCAGTACATTATGATATCACATTATATATCATATCCTAAAAGTGTATCACATATAATTAGTTTCTTTCTTTAAAATAAAGAGAAAAGATATAAAATTACCATTAAAGTTGTTCTGGATTTTCAAAAAGACACTTTAATTTTGCGAGTGTCCTATTACCCCACAAAACTATCTAAATCTACAATAAATATACCGTTTTGACTAATTTTAACACCACTCGTGTTGTCACAACACATGAGCGCGTGAGGGACTGTTGATACAACTTCCTACAAATGTAAAATTGCCATTTGGCACTTCCAATTTGCCTTATTGAAAAAATCTATAAGAACTCATGTATTAATTATTATTATTTTTAAACTTTATTAAGAATAGTTTTTAATTTTTCAAATTATTTTTCTCATCTTCCCTACCATTATTAGTTTACTCATATTTCTTGAGCACCCATGGCTTCCCTTCCTTTTTCCTATTTGACGTTTTATTTTTAAATTAAAGTTATTCATTTTTATTTTTTTTAAAAATAAATTAGTTTAGTCATTTTTTCTCTTACAAATCAAGATTGGAATCTGGGAGTAGTTAAACTATGATAAATTCAATTTGGAAGTAAGAGTTGGAGAAGGTGATGATTTAAATGTCAGGTTTTGACTTGATAATATCATGACACTCTTTTCAAAGCACATGTGCCATAATTTTTTTTAGTGAAGTCATCGAAAGCGTATAAGGAATAAGTATTTCTTGTGTTTCTGTTTTAGTTTTCTTCCATTAATTGTTCTTTCCTCATTTTTTTTTAAATATAAAATAAATTTATTAGGTGATTATTTTTAGATTATTAAAAATATAGAAATACTAAAAAAGTAGACAACAAGCAGAAGTAATTAAGAAACGTACTAAATCATTTTGTTTTATTTATTTTTCTTTTTTTCCAACTTCATTTATCTACAAATTATTCTCTCCTTTTTCTCCTCGACTGACTCTCACCTTTTGCTTTCTTGCTTACTACAGAAACGAATCGAAGCTAGGTGAAGGAAGTTTGTCATCTGAGTAACTTTTATTTTATTTTATTTGATAATCTAGTTCTACACACTTTTTGTCTTCTTTATTTTGATTTTTTTCCTTCATCAATTAAAAAAAGATGGATGATACAATAACTATAAATTATTTATTTAGATGTTAAATATTAAAAATCAACTTATTTTAGCATATAGTATATCAAATCAGTAGAAGTCAAAAGTGTTTTGTTGCAGTACATTATGATATCACATTATATATCATATCCTAAAAGTGTATCACATATAACTAGTTTCTTTCTTTAAAATAAAGAGAAAAGATATAAAGTTATCATAGAAATTGTTTTGGATTTGCAAAAAGACACTTTAACTTTGCGAGTGTCCTATTATCCCACAAAACTATCTAAATCTACAATAAATATACTGTTTTTTGACTAATTTTAACACCACTCGTGTTGTCACAGCATATGGGCGTGTAAAGGACTGTTGATACAACTTCCTACAAATGTAAAATTGTCATTTGACACTTCCAATTTGCCTTATTTAAAAAAACTATAAAAACTCATGTATTAATTATAATTTTTTAAAACTTTATTAAGAATAGTTTTTAATTTTCAAATTATTTTTCTCATCTTCCCTACCATCATTAGTTTACTCATATTTCTTGAGCATCCATGGCTTCCTTCATTTTTTTTTCTCTTTTTCCTATTTGACGTTTTATTTTTAAACTAAAGTTATTCAGTTTTATTTTTAAAAAAAATAAATTAGTTTAGTGATTTTTTCTCTTACAAATCAAGATTGGAATCTCGGAGTAGTTAAACTATGAAAAATTCAATTTGGAAGTAAGAGTTGGAGAAGGTGATGATTTAAATTTCAGATTTTGACTTGATAATATTTGAGTATTTGAATTTTAATTACTTGTGGATATTTATTTTCATAAATAAATTAATTGATAGTAATTTGACTAAAAACTAACAGTGCTGCTGCGAAATCTGATCAGCCACAATGGATTTGATGTTGCTGCAACACAAAGAGAATGAAAAAGAATAACTCAGTTGAGATGAAGAAAAAAGAGAAAAAGAAAAAACAGAGTTGAGGTGAAGAAGAAAGATAAAAATAAAGAACAGATTTGAGATGAAGAAGAAAGAGAAAAAGAAAATAGAAAAATAAAAGAAATACAAAAAATTAGATAAAAATAATTAAAAATTATTCTAACATGTGACAAGTGTTTATTAGTGCGTGACATACAAATATTTTTGTATCAGTGGTATTGAGTGAAAAATGGGGTATACAGTCTATTTTGAAACAGTTTAATAGGGTAATAGAACACCCACAAAGTTAAGGTGTCTTTTTAAAAATTCGAAACAATTTCTATGATGATTTTATGTCTTTTCTCTAAAATAAAATCACTCGTCAGTACTCTAATTCACAAATGTTATATGTATCAAACAATGATGGTATCATTAAAAGACTAAGAAAAAAATTCCTACAGAAAAAAACATTTGTTCTTTTATGATACGGACCTATTACATATTATATACTGTCAAGTTATAGATTTCAGATTAATTCCTTTAAAATATCACTGAGTCATCTATGAGGTTAAGGAGCATTATAGATGACTGAGTAGTATTTCTGTATCAATTCGAAAATAATCCAATTAAGAGCACAAATAATAGTGAAGAAACCTTGACCACCTAAAACAAGAACAAAGTTCTTGTAGAATTAGCAAAGATGAAAATGCAACAAACTAAACAAAGATCTTATCGTGGAAAACCTCCTTGCTCAAGAGAAGAAAAATCATGACCTACACCTCATAGAATTTTCACCAAAACTTTACGAATTTCAAAGAACAATTTTATATTACAACTCTATAATCAAATGGACTAACACCTCACCTCAATAGTTCACTCAAACTGTTCAATGATTAGCTATAATCGTATACTCTCCAAAAAGCCAAACCCACTTCTTGTTACAAAAACCTTGCGAACACACTTTGACACTTAGGAAAATTGTCCCTAAACAATGGGTTCTAAGTTGAAACAACACAAACTAAGCTTTGAAAGAAAACTTAACTCTAGCTCTTCTTTCTTCTGTCGTCTTGCTCTTTCAGCACCATACTTGCTCTTGCTGCAAATGTTCTCTCAATTTCTGGATTCGCAAAAGTTGTGGTTCTTTGCACAGATTAAACCCTAGTTGAATCCTACCAAAAAAAAAACTAGTTGTCTTTTTCCTTAAATAAGACTTTCTTCTTTCCAGCTCTTTGTTTGAGGACTGGCACAAGCTTATGAACCTGGTTCACTTTGTCATTATCAAAATTTACTCAGAATATTGTCATGTCATCAAATAGCAATTGAACAAAGTCTAAATCATATTCTTTGTGGGATCTATTTGAACAACAACCGCTTTATACTTCTTTTTGATAAGTGTAATTTGGGGTATCAATATTCATACCAGATATGAAATTGATCCAGATGATCAAGCCTTTTTAGCTTGTTTTGTTTGATTTTCATTGTCGTCATCCTTGTTTTCCTGATCTTGCTTCCTATCATTGTTCATTTTTTTGTCCTTGTTTAATGGTTTTCTCATTATCTTTTACATTTTTCTTGCTGCTTCATAGGGCCTGAAACAAGAGGATTATTCATTATTAATGATGAGGTTTTTATGTGACAACCTAACAATCTTTAATAAAATGATAGATTAACATTTTTCTCTATGAACATAAATGGACTTCAAATCAATCATCATACTTATATTGATGATATTGTTATGTTCTTTAGGGGCAGTACAAGATCTAGTGAAGTTGATATGAAGCAGATTAATTTTGTTTGTGAGAAGATCTGATCATAAGGTTAAGGGGAAATAATAGTATTTTTTTGTTGTATCTACTAAAACTTTAAATTACACAATCAACAAGATGAGGCAAACTACAAGTTTTTGGGATAAAGGTTTTCCATTCAACTACTTAGTTTAGGAACAGAAAAGATAAGAGTACTTTGGTGGACTGATGACTAAAATTGTTAACAAGCTTAGCAGTTGGCATCATGGCATGGTAAACTTCAGTCATATGGAGTAAAACTAAATCTCATTAAACAAGTTTTAGATGTTATGCTAGTGTACACCTTGACAACTATGGATCCTTTAAAGGAAACCATCGAACTCATTAATGAAGACTTGGCAAGGTAATTTGACGGTTCCTCTACTAAAAACGGTAAGTATCATACTATCACTGGAGCTCATAAAAAAACTAGTGCAAACCTGAAAAGAGTGGGACTGGGATTGGAGTATTACAAGACATAAGTGATACAGTCGCCACTAAAAGATGGTGGAACTTGAGGACTAAGCATTTCATCTGTGTTGCTTTTTACAAGTATAAAGCCTACAACACAGTACATCTAATGTCTAGGAAAGGGGAGATGGACAATCTCATGACTGGAGGAAGTTGAAAATTATAAAATTGAAGGTTGAATTCAATATAAGTTGAAAAGTTAGAAAAGGGTGATTATAGCTTTTGATAGAATGATTGAACAGGTAATGAATCTATTCTATGTTAGTTACCTCAGCTCCGATCCAAAGTCCAATATGATCATCAACGTTAGTGACTTCATGCAAGGAAAGAGTAGAAAGATGAAGAAATTAATTATCATCCTACCAGAAAGTACTATTAATGTCATCATTTTAGTGAACATAATAAAAGACGTTTAGAAAACTCTATAGGCAGTAATTTTTTTAATAAGAATGTGTGACAAATCATCACGACTCCCTACCCTTGAATGAGCTTTATAAATCATATGTAGAATAGAAAATTTTCAATTTATATATCATTCCTCTCTTAGAGATTGTTGAAAAAGAAATTTCTTTCTAATGAAAATCTGACTAAATTTGGTAAACAAGTGTTAACTATGCATAAATGTTATGAGTCAATGCACTTCTTAGAATTGGTGGAGGATTAAACCTCTCAATGGGATACAAACCTTTCTACTACACATAACTCTCATCATGGTCAACTTGGAAATATATGAAAAAATAAATGTCTTGTAGATATGAAGACCAAAGAAAATATTGGGGGGGAAAGATTAAACATCTTTTTTAAAAAAAATTTAAATAGTGTAATTGATAATTCAATCTGTCAATGCACTCATCAATATAGAGAAAGAAGGTTCCTTACTTGTACTAGTAAGGTTGATATATTCGGATTAACCAGATATAATGTTGATATTTGTAGAAGTTTAAAGTTCAATATATGTTTGTCAAAAGAGATAACAAAAATTATGAACTTGCAATCACAATTATCATTACATCCATGGATCATATCACTTTATAAGGAGCGGCTAACCAAATTATGAATAACTTAGCTAAAGAGAAGTCAATTCAAAGCTCTTAATCTTGATTGCAGCTCATTTGTTTGACCGCATGAACTTTCACTTTATTAATATCGACTTTCTAAGGCTCTAGGGAAATCTTAATACTTCAGTTCTATGAAATTAGAAGACACCCAAAACAAACAAATAAAAAATCAAACTATTTGTTGTCAATGATCATATCTTGGATCTAGGTTATCCCAATCATGTCATCATCCTAATTGCACGATGTTTTGTACAAACAACTTTATAGATTTAGTTAAGCACAATATTTTGTACAAATAACTTTTGTATTTTAGTTTAGCAGAAGACACCAAAAACAAATAAGGAAAATAACCAAATTAATTGTTATCAATGACCATATCTTGAGCTTCATCGTCTTCGCCATCTCTAGCCTCTAATACATCGTCATCTCTAGCTTCATATTCATCGTTATCTCTAGCTTGAGATACATCTTCATCTCTAGCTTCTGATTCGTCGCCATTTCTAACTTCAGATTCATCGCCATTTCCATCTACTAATACATCGCCATTCCCAGAAGCTTCCAGTACATCAGAATTTCCAACTCTAGACCCAACTCCATCTCTAGCTGCGGATACATCAAAATGTCTAGGCACTCTAATAGTTAGAAACCTATCCTCAGAAATTCTATTCATTTCTGTTATTGATACAGCTAGATCTGTAGTTTCTGCTATAATGGCAACATGAAAAACAAATACCACTCTATCTTCCTGTATATCACTGCCACCATCATCACCTATTTCATCCTCATCACCTTCTTCTTGTGTCTTCTCACATTGTTCGTCTACTGGCATCTTATACCTACAAATCGGACACGATCCATTGATGCCCAACCACGTGTCAATACAAATCGAATGAAAATGATGTTTACAAGGCATCTCCTTAGCTTCCTCGCCAAGTTCAAAATTGGACAAGCAAATAGAGCAATCAATCCCTTCACCTAAAATCTTAACCAACGGTATCGCTTGAATGGAAGCGATTGATGCTGGTAATTGTTGTTCCAAAATAGGTTCTGCATTGATAGGATGAGCTTCAAAGAAGGAGATTGAGTTGTTTGTTGCGTCCACCACTGCCACAATATTCCGTTCATCTTCCGGTGGTGGAATGGATTGGGCGAATCGAAGTATATGATCAAAAATCATTGGTCTGACTTCAGTTTGGGTTAAGCCTTCGAAAGATGGAATTAACACCGATGCCACCTCCATATCTGGACCTATAGTTTAATAAATGTTAAAAGAGAGAGGCAGATGCCATTTTTTTATTGAAGGATGGTGCTTGATTTATAGGGTTTATTATTAGCTTTATAAGGAAGATTCTAGAGCTTGGGCTTGGGCCCACATTGAGGCTTGATTTTGTCGTATTTGCATTGCCGATTAGTTTAAAGAGTAAATGCATAAAAATTTGCACTTGATTTGGTCTCTCATTAAGTATTTTCTATATTTGTACTAATCTAAAAATAATCACCTAATATATTTATTTCTATATTTCATAAAGGAAACGAAAAACAAAAAAGGAAAGGAATAATTAATGGAAGTAGACTAAAAAAGAAAACGGAAGAAAAACTTATACCTATACGCTCCACGTGACTACACTAAAAAATCATGGCACATATGCTTTAGTGAGGTCACAATGAAGTAAAATAAAGACTTTCATGGTATCTCAAAGTAGGACTATCAAAATAAATCCACATATAGATAACTTGCTTAATTAGGCCAGAAATTTAATGAATTGGGCTAAAAAATGATGCTTTGATGAATTGCTCATAAGCCTTGAAACACCACCAATAAAGTATGAAATATATGGACGAGTATGAGTCAAATAAATCAAACCTCCAACTAGACTTTTAATCCTACTGCAATTTTTCATTTATATTCATGGGTGTTGTGGCAGATTTACAATTGACAAGCCCAATTCTTTGAAAGAGATCTGATGCATATTTCTTTTAAGAATAAATACTTTACCTTCTCCTTATTCCACCTCGAGCCCAAGGAAGTAATGCAACAAACCCGAATCAGTCATCTCAAATTTATTCATTATACTAGATTACAATAGAGTGAGATGAACCTAAATAAATTATATCACTAACATAGAGGCATACAAGCAGATTATTGTTAACCTCACTTCTTTAATTACAAAGTAGGCTTATTTTCACTCCTTTCAAATCTATTTTGAACAAAATAGGAATTGATTTTGCTATACCAAGTGTGTGGCGCTTGTTTCAACCCATAAAGTGTCTTCCTCAGATGGTACGCATTCTCCTCTTGGCTACTAATTTTAAAACCTTGAGGTTGAGCAACATAAACCTCCTCTTCTGTCTGGTTCACCATTCAAGAAGGATGACTTGACATCAAGTTGACAAAATGACCATTTCATTTGAGCAGCCAAGTCTAAAATTGTTCTTACCGTTTCAAATCCAGTAACATAAGAAAATGTCTCCTCAAAATCAATACCCTATTTTTCTGTACACTTTCATCTACATGATACCTGAATATCCAGTTTAACCATCAATTCTTTGTATTGCCATCACTTCTTCCTTCATCGCATTCTTCCACTCCTTATTTTCAATTGCTTCATGAAATATAGGATCTCAAACAATAAAGCAAATTGACAAGATTGCTTAGAATATCTAGGATTCTCTAGTGGAATTGGTCAAGTGTTGCAAATGTCTCTGGTTCAATCGCTTTTTTAGGTGAATTTGGAGCAGACTTTTCTCCTTCATTTTTAGAGTCTTCGATGGGTATAAGAATCTCTTGTTGTATTTGTTTTTCATCAAATACAAGAATTCTACTAAATATCACTTTGCATTGAGAGGATTATACAACCTGTATGCTTTGGATTCAAGAAAATAATCGATGAAAATATATTTTTGTGATTTTTTATCTAGTTTTTACGAGTTTGAGAGTTAACCAAAGCATAAGCAATAAAACAAAAAAATCTTAAGTGGCTTACTAAAGGACTTGTACCTTTCTAAGCTTCATATGGTGTTTTATTCATCACACAACCTTTGTAGGAGATAGGTTCAGTAAGTACACTGGGTTGCAACTACTTCAGTAAATACGATTCTTACGTTCAGCTACACCATTTTGCTTCGGTGAGTAGTGTGCACTAAGGTCCTTGTGAATTCCAGATTCTTCACAAAGATGGACAAATTCGTTAGATAAGAACTCACCAGCTCTGTCCGTTCGGAGAGTTTTTGTGCGCAGTCCACTTTGATTCTTCACTAGTATAGGTATAAGTTTTTCTTCCGTTTTCTTTTTTAGTCTTCTTCCATTAATTATTCTTTTTCTCTTTTGTTTTTTGTTTCCTTTATAAAATATAAAAATAAATATATTAGGTGATTATTTTTAGATTAGTACAAATATAGAAAATACTTAATGAGAGACCAAATCAAGTGCAAATTTTTATGCATTTACCCTTTAAACTAATCGGCAATGCAAATACGACAAAATCAAGCCTCAATGTGGGCCCAAGCCCAAGCTCTAGAATCTTCCTTATAAAGCTAACAATAAACCCTATAAATCAAGCACCATCCTTCAATAAAAAAATGGCATCTGCCTCTCTCTTTTAACATTTAGTACACTATAGGTCCAGATATGGAGGTGGCATCAGTGTTAATTCCATCTCTCGAAGGCTTAACCCAAACTGAAGTCAGATCAATGATTTATGATCATATACTTCGATTCGCCCAATCCATTCCACCACCGGAAGATGAACGAAATATTGTGGCAGTGGCGGACGCAACAAACAACTCAATCTCCTTCTTTGAAGCTCATCCTATCAATGCAGAACCTATTTTGGAAGAGCAATTACCGGCATCAATCGCTTCCATTCAATCGATACCGTTGGTTAAGATTTTAGGTGAAGGGATTGATTGCTCTATTTGCTTGTCCAATTTTGAACTTGGCGAGAAAGCTAAAGAGATGCCTTATAAACATCATTTTCATTCGATTTGTATTGACATGTGGTTGAGGATCAATAGACCGTGTCCGATTTGTAGGTATAATATGTCAATGAACGAACAATGTGACAAGAAAGTGGCGAAAATGAAACAAATGATGATAGTAGCAGTAATATTGGGGAAGATAGAGTGATTTTTATTTTTTGTGTTATCATTACACCTGAAAATATACACCAGCTAACAATACCGATAACAAGAATCAATAGACATCCCCGATGATACGTTGATGGAAGTAAAAGTGCATAGACACTTTGATATATCTGAAGCTGTTGGAAATGGCGATGTATCCAAAGCTGGAAATGATGATGTACCCGAAGTTGGAAACAAAATAAAAATGACGATGAATTCTAAGCTAGAGACGACGATGTATTAGAAGCCGGAGATGGCGATGTATCTGAAGCTAGAGATGGTGGAGATGACGATGAATTCAAAGCTCAAGACATAGTCATTAATAACAAATAGTTTGGTTATTTTTCTTATTTGTTTTTGGCGTCTGCAAAGAGTTTTTATGTGTTACCCACTTTGATTCTTCACAAGTATCTTGTATTTTCTAAAATTTTCAAAGGCTTCTACTTTATATTTTAGGAAATACACCCAACTCATGCGACAGAAATCATGTGATGATGGGAAAAAATCGACTTCCACCAAAAGAATCATTATTCATTGAACCACACAAACATGCATGAATTAATTTTAGGCAAGTAGTTACTCTCCATGCCTTTCCAAGACTTTCTACTTTGCTTCCCATTAATGCAACCTTCGCATAAATCAAAAGAACTAATTTTTGGTATCCAAATACCATACCTTTTGGTATAAGCAACTTTCTACCCTTGAATTAAGATGCTTATACCTCAAATGCCACAAATTCACACACATTTTTTGCACCAGTTACCAGAGCAAAAATTTCCACATTTGAACTTATAGCGGAAACATTTTGTTTTCAGCCATGAGAAAATTAACCATTACTCGCCCTTGCCCTCGACTATTTCCATGAAATGCACCTCTACCTCGTCCTCTTTCTTTGTTACCTTGTCATGATCTCTTGAATCGGGTGCCTCCACCGTAGATTAAATTGTTTTTCTTCTGCTTTTCTAATACATGTTTATTCTTGCCTCATGGGCTTGTAAGGAGCCATCAATTCATATAATGAAAATTTTGACAAATCTTCGGACTCCTCAATTGCAGCCACCACATGATCAAACTTAGGAGTTAAACTCCTTAAAAATTTCAACAACAGTTTGATCAGTTATTTTGTCTCCATGTGACCTCATTAGACTAATTAATAGCCATTGCTCTAGACAAAAATTCTTGCACATGTTCATCACCTTTCATGATTTAAAGTTTTAAACTCATGCCGAAGATTTTGAAGTTTTACAACGCTATTTGAAATTCTGTTTGTAAAATTCTCCAAGCTTGCCTTTAAGTGGTGGCTGCTGCAATTCGGGAAAATATTGTCCCATGTATTGCTTGTTGAAGGAAGAACAATGTCTTCGCGTCCTTCTTTTGATTTTCCTTCAGTCGTTGCTCTTCATTCGGACGTGCAAATCCAGTCTCTATCAAGTCCCAAGGATCTTGAGGCTTAAATAAAGTCTTCATCTTGATGCTCCAGAACTGATAGCTTTGTCCCATAAAATGGGGATGGCCGGCTGAGGTATGTTCAGAAAACTTCCATTGGAAGCCATGGTGTTTTTCTATTATTAGGTCGTCTGAAGCTAAGCCTTGATCTGATACCACAAATGTTGGAGAATAGAGATCTTAAGCTCACTCAAGAACAAAATATTTGAAAGGAAGGAATTAACTAGCAGGAAAGTTGAAGAGGATATATAACAATGTATGATTGCTGGAAGTGTAGGCTATTGGAATTGCAGCTGCTTTTCCAATTCTATTCATCAGCAATGATGCCTTTTAAATAGGCTTACGACTTAACTTAAAGACAAAATTAAAAGGGCGCGCTAACTCAATAGTGCATTCAACTAAAAATAAGAAACTTAATGACCACATAACAACTATCCTAGACTAAGTCGAAGTGCAGTAAAATACTAAAAGAAAGTTGCAGTTACTTTCCACTTCTTCCATTTAAATCATTTATTTAACAGTGACATGTGTCTGCCACACATCCCCAGTTTTACTACCTTTTGTCGTTCAACCAAAGCTATGAGAGCAAGGATTTATACCAACTATGATAAGATCAACATATGTGCATCCATTACAAAGTTATCAACAAAATATCCTGGCTGCTCTATAATATGTGTAACTCATTCCTAAAAGTAATAACACTTCTCAATGTGTAGATGAAATTCTACTCGAGTAACAGAAGATAAAAACTTTCTTAAAAGAAGACAAGTTAAAGTTTAGTTAGGACCTGATACATTTATTTGAACTTCAACGATATGGTATTAAAGCCCTCCATAAACTCATCCAACCTGAATGTTAGTTACAAATGTTATAAGCTAATGAAGTATCATTGAGACATGTGAATATTGAAAGGGACATTCTAATGATAAAAATGACTTGCCTTCTCCTTCTCCACTTGCCATATTGCTTTTTATATCATCATGCTCTTAGGTAACAAAATCAAGTTCTTGGACTTTCTCATTGCACCACAGATAATTTGTTCTGATACATGGTGATAGTGGACACTATTAGTATATCGAGAGAAATTGTAATCCTACAAGTTTTCACTGCATATAAATGTTGACTGGTGCATACTCAGAGATCGAGTCAAGATTTGGATTTATCTCTTTTAGTTGAACTTCTAGAATTGCAACGATCTCCAAAGCTTTATTATGGTCATAAGTCTCGCCAAGAGTGTCATTCCTAAAAGTTGTTTAAAGCTTTTCTGGATCCACCGAGTCCTTTTGATTCCTATACCAAGAGGAACAAATATGTGTATTGACAATAATATCAACGGCAGATATGAGTGTATGTATATAAGATAGATAGATACATAAAAGCTATGGCATCCCAGTAAATGGTAAGAAGTAAGCATTTGAAAGAAATCCAGCTTACTGCTCAGTATGCTTTGAAAGAGCAATAAACAAATCATCAAGCTTTTTATTATATCCTTTGCCTTTGAGCTCCAAGTCTTCATAGGTCTTCTTCATATCTTGTAAGTTGTAATCAGCATCCACCTGCAGCTCTAATTGAACTGAATTAGAAACTCATTCTACATAGAAGCAAGAAAGCTTCATAGAGACTGGCACAAAGCCTCTGAAGAATGCAATTGATCTACAGACTTCTTCAAAGTTACATACTTATTTTTAGCATCATTCGGAGAAGCAGAGTGCTGATCAAAGAGCGAGAGAATTATGAAAAGACAACAAAAGGAATTATAGACAACTTTAATGCAACATTCATAATCATGAAATGCCGAAAGTAAATGGAGATTTCTGTTCTCTTTGACAACAAATGATTTCTTTTCGATCTTTGAAGGTACAAAGCAATTTTCTTTCTCGGCAACCAGACTTTCCTTCTCTTTCTTTGATTCCTCAATCTCTTTTGTGAGTTTCTTAATCATTTTCTGTCTTGTTTCTATCTGAATTTTACTATGGTAGATCTCTATGCCTTTTTTTATCAATGTCCTGGTGAAGGAAGGAAAAATAAAAGCAGCATGAATGGTGTAATTAAATACACAATTCAATATGCACAAGGTCATATCCACTTATAGATTCAATTTTGGTGATCTTTGTCTTTTGATTTTTCAAACGCTCACCACCAGCATTCTCTATTTCTTTTTCTCAAGTTCTGTCTCCTGAAGTATATAATGTCTATTAACTTTTAATATAAGAAACGAACATCCAAGAAATAATCTATGCATGGCCAAACTTTGCATAACTAATACATTTATAACTAATAAATGCACTACTAATACTTGTATAGTTCTAGCCAGTTACCAAACAACCCCAGGGGATTCGACATCAAATCACATTGCATATTCATGCCAAAAGTTTAATCTTGATTGATGAACAATAATTACAGATCCAGGACAAGGTTGCCAGGGTTTTATATTCAGCCATCACAACAAAATGTGACAGAACACATGACAGTTTTCAAAAAGTATCAACACTCTGGCAACAATAAAAGAGTTTACCATAGAGGTTGAGAACTTACTGCTTCAATGATTCTGCAATCTTCTCAACATATTTGTTGGTTCCAATAATATCTCCTAGATACTCCAGAAAGCCTTCATCATGGGCTGATTGCGCTTTTGGCTTCATCAACGATATTTGCTCAACCTCCCCCTGAAAAATCCAACCACTTCAACCCCATAATGAAACAATATTCCCGAATTAACATCAAGCAAGTGATATACACCAATTATTATCTAAGTGAACCCCTTTCCCATCAGTTTCATGGTGACCTCTGTATTGTTACTTGACTGGTCATTGAAAAAGTACTTAGAGGAATTATCTCGGAATGCCACACATGTTAGTTATCACAAGATCACTTCAAGGAACAACTTTGTATGTCTCAGCATCCTTGAATAAAAGAAGAAACACTTGATTCAAAAGTAAAACTGCAACTCTAAATGACCATCTCGAAAAGAGGAAATCAAGCAGTTACAATGAACAGATACGCCAGCACTCTCCAAATTCTGGTGATTAGTTAAATTGTGGATGAACTCTGTAACTTCATTAAGACGCATCTGCGCAGTTTATAATCAAAGATGAAAATGCTAAACTTTTTCAGCTGTTGTAAATTCCATACCAGCGAAACAATCATAATGGTTCGTATTTAGGACTAAGAATTTCAGCATTTAGTAGTGCAGCTAATGCTTGTTTTCACTAACAAAAAAAGGTTGGATGAAGAAACCGGATTTTACCTGTTTGGCTCGCTTCCCAAACACGAACAACATTGCATCAATTATGTTACTCTTTCCACTACCATTAGGACCACAACTGCAGAAAAGCTCTGAAAGTAAAACGACTTCAATTTCATGTAGACTCAATTACGAAAATCACAGTGAAATTAAAAAAAAAAACTAACCTTATGAAATGGGCCAAACACGCTGTTCGCCGCCATAAGACTTGGTTTTTCTCATGTTCATCTCTTTAATGAATAGCCTTGGAGCTCTAGATACATAAAGAGGGGATTCAGCCATCAAATCGTCGGAGATCCACGAGTTCCATTTCTACGCCCATTCTTCACTGGTTTAGAGTGTAAACTTCGGCGGAACCCCGGTCAAGCGCTATTGAATTGGCCCGCCACTGGAGCTGTCAAAGTTGCAAAATGTGTTTGGTCGGCTAGGTCAGCCCAATCAAACCCTTGGATTAGGTGGTGTTGGGCCAAATTTGTTTTGGCTCATTCCAAAACGAGGCATTTTAGCGAGCCTCATTAGATCCACTAGCGTAGGCTCAACCCGCAAACTTCATAGGCCCGTTAGTAGGCTTTGAGTATTTAAAAGGGCAACTTTCACATATAGCAAATAAAAAATTTATATTTGTACAATATAGCAAACTTTGCATAATTGCGCTCCATAGCAAACATAAAAATTGTATAATTCGCTATACATATACAAGTGTATAATTCGCTGGCCTAAATTGTATAATTCACTGGCCTATTTCGCTGCAATTGTATAATTTGCTTTGCATATAGTTGAATCGAATTAAAATGTGTATATTGCATAATTATAAGTGTATAGCCAGAAGATATATGTTCTTCTCTTCTGCTTATACAAAACAGAAATACAATATATACACTTCTGTTGTATAAAGCTAGAGAAAATTGTATTTCACTGCAATTGTATAATTCGCAATTGTATAATTCGTTGGCCTTTTTCTCTGCAATTTTTGAAGTAAAATGTTTGTAAATTGTATAATTAAGTGTATAAACACGATATACATTTTTGCATGTGTATATACAATTTTCTCTCGCTTATCAAAACAGAAACAGAATTATACACTTCTGTGTATAAAGCGAGAGAGGCGAGCGAGAATGGAGAGTGGCGAGCGAGATTCCTGGGAGAGAGACGCTGGCAAATTTTTAGATAATGTTTGCTATGGAGCACAATTAAATCAAACCCTAGCTATTCCATTTAATTTAGGTTATTAGTTTGCTACTTTATACAATTTTCCCTATTTAAAACTATTTTTTTTGTATATATTTTTAAAGATAACTTTCATATATAGCAAATAAAAAATTTATATTTGTATGCTATAACAAAGTTTGCAAATTGCGCTCTATAGCAAATATAGAAACTATATAATTCGCTATACATATACAGTTGAAGCAAATTGTATAAAACGAAGCGTATAAAACAAGAAAGAGAAATACGTTTGGGCAGAGAACTGTATAAAAATGAAGTATATAAAACGAATTGTATTATTATAAGTGTATAGAACATTTATATACAATTTGAATTTGTATAAAATGAAAAAGAGAGAAAGACAAAAGAGACTTGACAAGGAATATACAATTAAATCGACTTGTATAAAACGAAAAAGAGAGATTAGATACAATTTGAAAATTGTATAAAACGAGAAAGAGATAAAGGCAAAAGAAACTAGGCAGAGGAGTATTTTTATTGTATATTATAAGTGTATAGGCGAAAATATATGTACTTGCATGTGTAGATACAATTTTCTCACGCTTTATACAAATTGAAACGCAATTTATATATTTCGTTTCTGTTTATGTAAGTGAGAAAGGCGAAGGTGGCGAACGAGATTTGGGAGAGTGGCGAGCGAGATCTGGAAGAGGGGAGAGAGGGGAACAAATATATATATATATATATTATATATATATATATATATATATATATATATATATATATATATAATATATATATATATATATACACACACACAATTTTCTCTGTTTTGTACAATTAGAAACAAATTTTATACACTTGTGTTTGTATAAAAAGTGAGGAAGCGCGCGAGAGATTGGAGGAGAGTGGCGAGCGAGATATTTGGGAGAGAGGCGCCTGACAATTTTTTGCAAACGTTTGCTATGGAGCACAATTAAATCAAACCCTAGCTACTCAATTTATTTTAGGTTATTAGTTTGTTATTATATACAATTTTCCCTATTTTTAATAATGTTTTCTTTGTAAAGTTTTTATTAATAAATATTATTATAAATAAAAAAATCAAGTCTTTTAAACTAGCTAGTTTTTTTATGAGAGAAATGGTGAAATGTTTAACATTTTTTCGCTAATTTTATGTTGACTATTATGTATTTTTGCATGTAAATATTGAATTGTTTGATTCATAAATGTATTTTTGTAAGTATTTATCAAAGTGTACGATACTTCAATGAAAAATTGTACTTATTCATGTTGTGTTCATAAACGTCAACGTTTAATACTCGTAAATACTCTTTTTGAGAGAGTAGTATTGTTCGTTTATCGATTGAAATGTTAACCCGTTCCAACTTGTGGCCCGCTTAGGACTCAGTTGGGCTGCTATTTTATAGGCCCTTTAATTGAAAATGTCAATTATTCCAATCCATTTAACTATCTAGCTCGTTAGGGTTGGGTTGGATCACCCCATTTTGACAACTCTACCAACAACCATGGTGTCTTATCCTGTGGACCACTAAATATCGCTTGGGTCCCATATTTTTGGGTTCCAAATTAGAAAGAGAAAATGACTTGTATATACAATTGTTAATAACTATTAGCAACATATAGCCTAACATTAATAAGCATTAAATAGATAAATAAAGTGAGTAGAAAGAACATTTTGAATTTCAAATTGTGAGGAATAAATTAAATGATAAGATTGTGGGAGTAAAAATAGATAGAGATGATAGAGTAAACTAAGGAAAAAAATGATTTTGGAAGCGTAAGATTATGTATCTGAAAGTTTAGTTTTGAGAGTACATTAAGAAATTTTGAAAATATTTTGAAATGATAGGGAATAATGAAAATTATGAACAATAAAAATATTTATATAGATAATTTTTCCAAAAAGAAAAGTGTTTATACACATTATTGAATTTTTTAATATATTCTTTTAAATTTAAAAAAAAAACGTGTAAAAAGTAAAAGAGAAATGCAATTTCTTTGGGAATAATTTCTTTAAGTGAGAAATTGTGTTTACTTATATATCTCTAAGAATTTGACTATATATTACTATTTACCTTATATTCATCTTTTTCTTATTATTTTATTTTCAATATTGAAATACTCCTACAAAATTCTTTGATTAGCTGTTGTTTACAAGTTACAAAATAATAAATTTTATTTTTGAGTGTCTTCTTCGAAATCTCAACAAGTGCAACAAGTAATCATTATAATAAAGGAACACAACATTATATTAATATAATTATATCAACTTATCATATACGTGCCAGATTTTGTTGTTCTAACTTTATTTTACAATTTTTTCTTGTTAAGTTATTATTGTTGATATTCTTAGTTCATAGGTATATACATTCTTGTTCAAAATAATTTGAAGCATATGAAAATATTTTGATTTCTTATTTAGTGCTAAAAAATTGAGATCATTGGATGATGAGAATTTTAAAAATTATTATCTTAACGTTGAACTTTCTTTAACACTTAATAGTTATTCTGATATTGATGGTTTAGATTTATTTTTTGAATTAAAACTTTTAAGAGAAAATAATATATATAGAATTATAAAACATAATGATCTAATGGAAAAACTCAATCAGATGATAAGACTTGATTCTTTTCATAATGAAAATTGCTTATAGAATAATATTAACAATTCATGTAATTGTTGCTTCAGTTGAAAAAAGTTTTCCAAAATGAAAATTGATAAAATCTCATCTAAGATCAACTATATCTCTAGAGAGAATGAATGAATTAGTTTTATTATAAAGGCAAAAAGGTTTGATGGACCCTTACATTTATACCTGTTTGTATTGTGAATTTCATGTGAGATAAAATTTTCTACATAATTTTTATTTTTGGACAAAAAATCATAAAGTTTTTATGCAAATTTACAGTGAAATGGTCCAATCGCATGAAATGGTCCAATCGCCGGAGAAAGTCACATTGTCGTTATCGCCACTTGTAACGATTCAAAAAAAATAGAGAAAGAATTATATAAATAAGAATAAATAGGTATTTAAGGGCATAATTGTCCTTTCACGTTTTAAATGAATAAATAAATAAATAAATCAAAAACAGATTTGTATTTATTTATTTTAAATGTTATTTGACTAATTCTTTAATTAGTCTCCTAATCCTAATAGTTTTCTCTCTCTCACGCTTCTTAACTCTCTCTCTCTCTCACGTTCTCCATCTTCCTCACATTATTTCTGCTTATACCAACAGTTCTTCATGCTTGAAGAACTCAGATAAAAATTTTTAAGTAAAAGAAAAAGTAATCAAAACGTCAAGGCTAAGAGAGGTTCGTCGAGTGAGGTGTACGTTGAAGTGAATTGGGAGTGGCTTGGAGGAGTTTTTCGGGCAGCAACATCAAAGTTTGAACATCGATTAAGGTATGAGTTTCTTCTCTCTTGGTCCCTTTCCCAAGAGACCCCTTGAGGTTCAAGATATTCATTCCGAAAACTAGGGTTGTTCCCTTTTGTATGTCCTTGTCACTAGCTCCCAATGAATTTTAGGTTGGGTATGATTGCTGGTAGATTTAGGTGTATATTATGTTTTCGCGATGAATATGATTATGTTTGTGTACTTGGAATCGTATGAATGGCAACCATGTTTTTCTTGAATTTTGTGTAGTATGTTTATAGTGAATGAGGTTCTCTATGTAATGCTCCAAAATTTTAATGTAATATGATTGTATTTATTGTGTATTTTATGTGTATAATGGGTGTACAAGATGATGTTCATTATGATGAAGTATATATTAATTGATTAACAATCTTTTAGCCAAGCAAACCCATAAAAGATGCACTTAAAATGTGTTACAATAGTCTACGAATTTTCTTAGAAATTCAAGTGAAAATATTGATAAAAACGAATTGAAAATGACCAAAAATTCCAGAACAATGCAACTTTAATTTAGACTAAAGTTTAATGAAGGAAATCTGGAAATTTAATAAATTTTAAAGGGATGAGGCCACCAGGATTCGAACCTGGGACCTCACCCGTGAGGCAGCAGTAGTTCGCAGGAAAAATAATTAAATGTTGGGGGCGGGGATCGAACCCACGACCCCCATTCGCGAAAGAAATAAAAAAAAAAGGAATGCTGGGGGCGGGGATCGAACCCACGACCCCCATTCGCGAAAAAGAAAAATAAAAATAAAAAGGGAATGCTGGGGGCGGGGATCGAACCCACGACCCCCGTTCGCAAACAAAAAAAAAAGAATAAAAAGGGATGCGAGGTGTGGGGATCGAACCCACGACCTCAGAGCTGAAGGGGGGGAGTGAAAATATTAAGGGAATAAAGGTGAGGCTGTGGGGGTTCGAACCCACCACCTCACAGCCTTCATCCCTAGCGAAATTAGGTGAAAAATAAGGGGGGTTGTGGGGGTTCGAACCCGTAACCTCCCTATTCAAGCGAATTTAATTAAAATAATAATAAAAATAATAAATTAAAATTCTAATTAAAGTTGGAAAATTAATTCTATTATGTAACTATTGAGATTTAATTTAGAATTCTAATTAAAATAGAATATTAATTCTTTTATGTAAATATTGAGATTTAAATTAGAATTCTAACTAAATTAGAAAATTATTCTTTCATGTAAATGATTGAAATTTACTTTAGAATTCTAATTAAAATAGAAAATTTATTATGTCATGAAAATGTTGAGATTTTTTAGAGTTCTAAAGTTATAAATGTTGGAATAAAATCAATGAAAATATAAATGATATCCAAATAATTCAAGATTTGGGTTCCCGTGCCCAAACCTCCGTATTGATACATAAGTCATACGTGAGTAAAATATTCAAGAATAATGTCATCTAATTAGATCAAAAATCAAGATCTTGGTATATATGCAAGATACATAAGTCTTGTAATACATAATCTTAGGAAAATAAAAATCACTTAACGAACTATAAATGAAGCCACATGGCTTGTATGTATAGACACATAAGTTTAACATACGTTCAAAATAAGTGAACCTAAGATATACGTAATGAAATGAAAAATGTGGTGACAACCATGATGTGAGGCTAATGTATATGATGAGAGCAATCTCAAATGAGCCTAAGTAAAGGTTACCAATACGTACTCACCAATAAGAGTTTAAGATAATGAAGAGATCAGTCTCTATGAACACTCTAATGAAAATATTGAGTTTAAAACACTTAATACAAATGATGAGATGAGAAATCATCTATTGAGCTATGATGTCCTCATACTAGAAGCCAACTTCCATGATGTATGAGTTGAACGTAATGGAACTTTATACCGAGCACCGATAGGCTAGCTATGAGCGGTGATGCCTTCTTTCGAGAAGGGCGGAGGTTCAGTAAATGAGATTGTCCGGCTTGCCGGGTATGGGTCTTCATACATCTCCTTGTCTTTGAACCTATATTGCCACTATAGGGATCTGGCGGGGTTAAATTCCCATAAACGCCAGCATGTTATTGAATCACTTTGGCCGGTGATTCCACCTCTTTTCGGTGTGGGGGAGACACTGGATTTCATGATGCTCACATGATCTATGTCGGTTAAAGTTAAAGTTCCCAATGAATGAATGAGGCCAGCCTCAAATGAATCATATAAAGAAATGAATGATACCGAAGGTGTTAGGATAGGATAATTAAGAGGTGAGCTAGATTCAGGTAATGACATTAGGTCATTCCTGAGCATTGCACAGCAAACCCGATGAAAGTCTTAAACTAGACCCTAGGTATAGCTGGTGTTCGCACTAGCCTATAAATGAATTAAAATGAAATATGTATGAATGAATGAAGCCGACTCTGTGTTTGCTAAAGAAGGCTCCCTAGTTGAGGTCCCATATGTTGAGCCCTCATTTTGGAAAGTCTTAAGGTTAAGTCTATGATAATAAGGTCTCATGGTATATGAATGAATAATATGAAAGAAACTATGTGTTATATGTTTTGTGCTATGTGAAGATGTTATGTGTTGTGTGCAATACGATGAGTTATATGATGCATGTCACTCTCATGGCATAACTTTCCTAATCTCATTTTAGCAAGTCCACTGACTTGACTTCCAAACATCATGTTGTTAGGAAAGAGCTCTTCTTCCTCATGCATGTCCCTGGTGTGTGCTTGCATATACCCATACTTAGTACAAGTGTATACTAATTCCATACAAACATCTACTTTTAGGTGCAGGCACAGGTGGACGGTAGAGCTACAGGTTCTTTTTTGCAGCTATCCGGACGTCAACATTCATCCAGAGTTTGGTAGGTCCTCATGCTTTCGAGGATGCTACTGTTTGACATTCTAGCGTAGTTTTAGAGTTGAGCTAGTGGAGTATGTTCCACTAGTGTTTCTTTCCTGTTTTGGTTCAGACTTTGTATTGGTGCTATTTTGGCCGATATACAATTAATACTTAATGAATTATTTCTTTCAGTTGCTTATCTCTTAAATGTTAGATGGTTGATGATGAACGATTACGAAATATTAAGAATATTTAGCAAGTATGCTTAACGAATCAAAAATTTCAAATTTTCCGCTAAAATTAATCTATGTAAAGTAAGAATGACGTAAGTAGGCTTGTGTGCGACCTCTGAGAGGTCAACGACGCCGGTCTCGTCTGGGGTCTAGATTCCGGTCGTGACACCACTCTTCTTGCCAGCCAAACCACAAATGTACTCTCTCCCTCATATGTCTATCTTAGGTGCACACTTTCACCATTTTTCTTACCTTCTCCTTCTCCAATCTCCACAAATTCAAAAATCATAAGCCGAATAATATGCCCATATTAATACAACTACAACTATTTAGAATGGAAAAATCAAAATCATATGCAGACTAGAGCACAAAAGGTAACAAGCACGGAGAACAAATCAACAACAAACACAAGAATCAATACTTACGAAAACATCTCCGAGATGGCTCACATGCGCAATAAAGAAAGGAAAATAAGAGGAAAGAACTGCTCACCTATTAACAACGGATGATGAACAACCTGTTGGGTTTATTTACCCTGATTTCTTACCATAAATAGGTTTTCCTTTTAGGATAAAATATGGATTGACTAATCCTTTTTATAGTAGGAAAAAAGTTTAGAACTTTATAAATAGAGACATGTTCCTTCTAACTTAATCAGCATTCACAATATAGTCTTAATGACTTTGAAAGTTTTGGTTAGGGGGAGAAATTGTGGGTCACAAGCTTGATACGTTATCACTTGCGTGAACCTTCCATGTATTCTGAGTGAATTTGGTTGAGGTTGTTTCCCTCTGTATTTTGTACTCTCATATTTATAGTGGATTGCTCATCTCCTTTGTGGACGTAGGTCGATTGACCGAATCACGTTAAATTTTTATGTCTTTTGATATATTTTTCATTGTCCTCTTACTCGTGATCTTTTGAGATTTGCTTTACTAGCTTCCGCATTTACACTTACTTATTTTCAGTGTCAACACAACCAATTCTGCAAACCAACAAAATACATGGATCTAACAATACATATTCATCACAGCAACAAGATGCATTGTATGAGCAAAGAAAGTAATATGAACCAAGAATTGGAAATCTCAAAATGGAAGGAATTTCAAAAGAAAAAAAAAAACTAAAGAAGATAAAAGAAGGAAAAAAAGAGGGTTTGACGAAAATGGAGATGGCTCAAAAAGTAGGTCATTGAGTGAAGAAGAAGTTTTTTTTTTTTTGATTCTTTAAGTTTATTATTTACTTTTTAAAACTAAATACTTTTAAAATTTAAATATGATGTTCAATTGTCTTAATAGGCGTGTGCTATCACTTTCTTGCCAACTCAACCATATTGATGCCACATGATCAATAGTCAAAGGGGTTTAATATACTGTGTTTTATTAAGTGTAAGGGTTCAGTTGGTAAAGTGTTAAAGTAAAAGAGTCCATAATACAAACTAATATAATACATCCACTAGAACATTTTACCTATTATCAATTGAAAAGAGATTACTAAAACAAATCGATCATAAAATAATAATTAATGACTTCACATCTAATAAAACTAGAAAAGTAAATTCTAAATAAAAATTCATATGATAATTTTTAAAAAATAAAAAATGTTAGGATTCCTTTTTTAAGTTTCACTTTAGGCATCCAATCCTATTGAGTCGGTTGTACCATCAACACTAGCTTGTCTTTAGAGAAGACGAAATATTTGAGCGAGAAATTCAATTGCCGTAGAATCAAATTAGTAGGGTTGCTGCTATTGGATTTGGGCAGACCAAATTCGAAAAAAAAGTCACGCAGGATAAAACAGGGCTGAATATTTTGTAGGTTCAATTAGATTCGCTTAATCCTGCACTCGTCTGCCACATTAACAATCCCATTTATTTTAAGTGGTGGAAAATGTATATAAATATTGAGAAACTTAGACTTTTGACAAGTTTTACTTTTAACATCACATATTAAAATTCTTTCATTTTGAAATTAACTTGAGTTGATTCCTAGTATTAACAAAAGAGTTTGTTGATTGCGTAAGGACGATTACCTTGATGATGAATTTCATAGTAGTAAGATATCAAAATTAATCATCTGATGTTTTAATAGCTCGTTGAAATTTGAAAGCAAAAACTAAAAAGGAAAAAAAGATCAAATATATACCTAGAGTATTTTAAAATAGTTCAAATTTTATCCCGTTATATTTTTAGAAATAACTCAACCATACTCATCATCCAACAAAGTCTATTGTTTGTTTTTAAATGATACTACTGTATATATTTTGGCTATACTTTAAACAGAATCCTTCAAGTGACAAGCTATTTCCTTTATATATGCATATGATGATATCTAAGAAAGTGAGTTTGGTTTGGACTTTATAAAAATGTCAATAGTTTTGCTATATATAATCGTTATTTATAGAATTTGCACCAGATATCCACCTTAAACCTGACTTAATTTTTAAGACTACAAAGGGAAAATTCATATACCAAATCTGAGGTTTAAAAATTGGCTTTGGCCATTTTGTACTTCAGACCCCAAGGATTTTAGTTGATATTGAAGTGGTTAAAGTTTTAATATTTTTTGCAAAGTTGGTATATGTTTTAAATAGTGGTTCAAACAACTATTATGCACTTGGACTCTCAACGAGGCCCAATTTAATTGGCAAGGTTGAGGTACCAACATCATGTGTTTAATTATGGTCCTCTAAATATCATTTTCCCCCTCTATTTGTATGAGTAAGCTAAGTCGTAAATTTGCATTCGAAACTCTTAACTTTAGCAGTGATGATTAGATTTTTCATCTTGAGTCTCCTACCCTCAATTTTACATTTAAAATGAAGTCTTTATAAGTTTGCATTATTTTGATATATTTTAACTTGATATGTAGAGGCAGTGGCGGATTTAGGTGTGCGTGTGGGGGTGTCATGGTACCCAGTGTTTTCGGATAAAATGTTGTATACACATGTATATATGTATAATAATTAAATATATATTACTTTTGTCATTCAGTGACTATACAACGGAATAGCTCAATTGGCAAAAGGAGAGGGTTTGCCACCTCGTCAACCTGTGTTGGAACCTTTGCAACAACATTTATTTATTTATTGCTTACTCCTTTTTTTTTTTTTTTTTCCATTCATTCTTATTTATTTACTATTCTTTATTAATTCAAATTGACCCCTTTTCATAATTAATTTTTATTTTTTTACTTTCTCTCGCACTAATTATTAAGACTATTGATTTGAGTGTAACATGTTTATTTTGTTTTATCAATTAGTGAATACTGAATTATGAGCGTCAAATAAATATTATTAAGAATATATTTAAATAATAGTTTTTAGAAAAAACATAAGTTTCAAAAATGTTTTTTTTAAAAAAAAATTAAAGGATCTTTCGATCTTCACCGACGTTTTTGCTAATTAAGATTAATAGGCCGAACTACAATTTTTATTATTTCCCAATATATATCTCCGACAACACATAAAGTCAATAGAAGATGAATATATTATGTTAATATTATTAGATGGTTTATACACGCTTAAATTTTAACGTGACTTTTTTTTTCTCAAAATTTCAGCGAATAAGACATTTAATTTCAAAAAGAAAATAAAAATTGAATTGTTTAGTTATCTTTGATCACATAATATCTAAAAGGAAATATTACTGTATGCACATTTGATCGATTTGTTTATAAAATAAAATAAAATTAATAACCTGAATTGTAACGAAAATCAAAGCAACCAGTCCTTTTATTTTACTTGAATGTTGTGACACCCCCGACTAGTGGTGTACCCACGACCAGTGGCGTACCCAGAATTTTGACTAAGTGGGTTCAAGATATAATAAATAAAATCAAAATGTGGAAATGGGGATTCAAACTTGGGCAGGCTAGGAAAATTATGTCTTTTCACGACTAGGCCAAGGGTCACACTTGTATTTAGAGAGGTCAAAAGTTAATATATACATATAAAATTTTAAAAACTGATTAAATATACATATATATACGATGTTATTTTTTAACGAAATGAGTTCATGTGAACCCACTTGAACCTATGATGGCACACCCATACCTACGACCTTTAAATCTTAGATCCGCATCTGTGTAGAGGCAGACCCACATATATAGGTGTCTTGGAAAGGATAGAAGAGCACTTGCTGCTGCCGGAACAATCCAAAGCAACCGACACACAACCAGGGTTAGATCCTAGCTAGGACAATTCACATTCATGATCATTCTGTAGAATGAACCCACCTTGACCATTGAGTAAAATGAATCCACCCGCCTTGACCATTGAGTGGAATGAACCCACTTTGACCATTGAGTTATCACACTCGAGAAAGCTAAATTTTACTTACTCTTCCTGTTTCAATTTATATGACATGTTTTATATTTTGAAATTCAAACAATTTAAGTTTGATCAGAAATTTACGCATTAAATCTTCAATTCTTTTGAAATGAAATTTATTTATTTATAAACTAAGTAAAAAGTACTATGAGTCACAATAATTCATAATTCAAAATGTTTAAAAGATCTATGAAAAATTTACGGTCAAAAATAGACTTGTTTGACTCTTAAAATTCGAAAAGTGACATATAAAATGGGACGAAGATAGTATTACCTTAAAGGCTTAAAAACTCATATTATAACAAACTAAAGTTCAAGTATCAACTTATATATTTGTATTGTATATATTATATTTAAGACATAATTTATAATATTGAAATCTTCTAATCTTAAATTCGCCTCTATTAATATGTATTTCCTAACTTAAGATTATGTAGTCTAACTTGTAATTCGATATTTAACCAAAAAAAAGTATATATATAGTAAAGAGATGTGACAGAATCTAAAATGGAAACCCGTGAAGCAAGGGAATTGGTGAGGGTTGGGAAGAATATTAAGATGTGAAACCTAATTACCTAATATGGTTAATTAATATATTATTATAAAGATTAGTAACTAACCATCAATTGGTGCCAAAAGAAGAATAAATCTTTAATTATAATTTTATTTAGAGATTAGGCAGATGAGCTCTCAAAATTAGAGTATTGACTGCACACCTTGCTTCCCAATGCTTTGTCACCTTTTATTAATTAGTAATTTTTTCTTTTTCTGAAACCTGAAAATTACTGTAATAACAGTATTCCTTTTTCTTTTTCAAAAAGTTTTGTTGTTTAATGTAAGGACTAATTTTCATCAGCCTATTTAAGAGATCTGCCATGTTCAAGTTTCAAATTTATAAGATTCTTCTGTCACTTTCAAAAGAAAAAAAAACGATACTAATATACTCGGTGTAATTCATGTATGAATCGAAAAATAAAAAGATATATAGTACAAATTAATGCTGCTAGTGAAACATTGTAACTTTACACACAAAGTAAAAGTATCACTGGTCATTTTACAGTCATGTTTTTCAAATTATTGTTATAAAATTTTAAATTGTATAAGTAAATTTCTATGAATTTTTCAAATATTAAGACACTAATGGCCTGTTAGAAATTTTTTCAATGGCGTTTTCACATTTAGAAACTTTAATTAAAGAGTAACTTCTCTAAATTATCTTTTTAATTATTTTCGAACTCTTAAAGATAGAGATACTTCTAAACTACATTTTAAAAAAGGATGATTCTAAAGAAAAATATAACTAATACTTCCTTAAATTTGAAAAATTCATTCATTATGAGTCATAAGAAAATCAATAATTCATAACATTGGACTAGATAGAGTAGTATAATTTTTTTTATATAGCTTATATGAGTGTTTAACATGTTAGATTTTTTATTTAAGTGTGCCCACGTATTATTATTGATTTTGCATATATATATATATATATATATATATATATATAATATATAATATAATATATATATATATATTTATTTTTTAATTCTTTAAATAAAGATTTCATATTAAAGAATTGTTAAATAAGAAAATCATATAACTTTTACTATTATATAGAAGAGTCATGAAAAGGACGACCAATGACATTTTAGTAATTTAACATTATTTAGGGGTAAAATAATTATTGTGTTACTAATGATTAAAATGAAAAATCTAGAATAATCCATAGATGTCTTAGTTTTTGTTTTGGGCTCATAAGGATATTATTTATAATTTTATTAAAATGAAGATTTTCTATTAATTAACTTCTTACAAACAATAATGAATGTTAAGCTTGTTTTTACATAATACTTTTGAAAGGAAATTTTAAACTAATTAAAATAAAATGTGTTTGAATAGGTAATATTTTTCTATTTATTTTTCTATTTATATATTTTATTTTTTCTATTTTATTATAAAGAAGAGTGAATGGGAGGACGACCAAGGGTAAAAATATAATTTATGCTAACAAAAATCTATTACGAAAGATAATAAATAATTATAGAAATCTCTTTCTTTATATAAAGTTAATAATGATCAAGGTTAAAAATGTAATTTCACACTAACAAATATCTACCTAGAATGATATCAAGAAAATTAAATAGTTGTGGAAACATCTTAAGCTATTGTTATTACCATTTACTTATTTTGTTATTACTTCACTATCTTTTCTTTTATAAGTTACTGATATATCTATTTTATTTTTACTCATTTTACTATTACTTTAGTTTAAATTCTTAATATTTTTCCTATTCATTATGCTTATAAAAAATGCCTACTTTTTACATAAAAATTTATCATGGATTAATTATTTTCATCTTTATTTTGGTCTAATTAATATACTTGAAAATAAATAAGTGTGATAAAAATTAATAAATATATATTAGATTGATATTAAAGAAAAAAATGTTAAAAAAATATTTTACAAATAAAAATGAATAGGATGATATAATTGTATTAAAGACGACTAAGAATTAAAATGTAATTTCATTCTAACAAAAATCTATCAAGAATAAATAACTCTACAAACATCTTTCTATATATAAAGTGACTGATGATCAAAGGTTAAAAAAATGTAACTTCATGCAAACAAATATATGTCAATAACAAAAAAATTAAAATTGTTCTAGAAACATCTTTAGTTATTATTATTAGTATTACCTCATTTTTATATTTCTCCATTTTTTTTTATGAATTATTGTGATATCTATTCATTATATGAAAGTAAATAAATTATGATTACGATTAGCGCTTATTAATTATATATCAAATATAATATTAGGTGGAATCAATCAAAAATAAAATTAAAAATTATATGTATATTTAAATTTTGTGTATTAAAATATTTTTAAATTTTGTGATCTCAAATATGCTATATAAAAAATTCAAAATTTAGAAATTATTTTCTTTTTGAAATGAAATAAAAAATAAGTTCATATAAATTGAAAAGGAGAGATCATATATTAAAAATAAAATATATTTGTGTTATTATTAAAATGAGCTTTCATATATTTTCTAAAATTTCTTTTGGTTTTCTTTTATTAATTTGTGCATATATGTGGAGTTATAAAGAGTCGAATATTTTAATTAAAAATATAATGATTTGAAAACTTTAATTCTTCGTTTTAATTTATAATATGTTGCATATTTAAAAATTACATAAAAAAGAAGCTTCAAATATCAATGTAACAATTAAAGATATTTTTAGAAAAAACAATTAAAAACCATAATGAAATTTGGTTGAATTCATTATTTTTATTGAAACAAAAGAAAATTTGATATATTGTTGGAAAATGACATAAGAACTAAAAAGTACTATGAATCACACAGTAAAATGACAACTAAAAATATGTGAAAATCATATAAGAAAATTCCATTGACTTTTCTAAAATCACTTGTATCATATAAAATGAAACAGAATAACATATATTATTTTAAAATTACATGAAAGGTACATAAATTAACAATTTAAAATATTTTTTTAAAAAAACACACAGAACAAATTTAGTTCATTTTTTCAATTTTCATTTATGTCATATAAATTGGAAGAAAATAATTATCATACGTTGGGCCGCGCTGACTCGGACACTTACACTTTGTTTGGATCATTGTTACTCATTGTTTCATAATGTATTGCATTGTATTGTACTCTATTGTACTGTATTGTATGGTAGATACAATATTTCATTAGATTGTATTATTTATTATTGTTTAGTAACATTTAAATTGTTTGGTTTGATTGTATCGTACTGTATTGTAATTTATAAATTTACTTAAATATCCTTAATTATTCTAGGGTAGGAGGTTTGACTAGATTTAAATAATCAAGGTAAAGGGTAAAATAGTATCTTGAATATTTATATATATACTATATATATATATATATAGATATATATATCTATATATATATATCTATATTATATATATATATATTATATATATACATCTATATATCTATATATATATATATAATATATATATATATATGATATATATATATATATATATGTTATATGTCTATTTGTAAAGATATAATTAAGAAAAAGAATTAAGTAACAAAGGGAACGTACCAAATCGGTTGTTCCATAAAATAGGGATTTCCGTTATTACGTAACAACGACATTTAACAATACAGTATAATACATTTTAAGTAACAATCAAAACAAACATTGTAGGTCTAATAACAATACAATACAAAACAATAAATAACAATGATCCAAACATAATATAACACTTAATATCTAATATTTATTATAAAAATGAATAAAAAGAGAAAGTAAAATAAACAAATTGGAGCAAATAAAATAATGTGTATGCATCTAAAAACAACAAACAACTATTTTATTTATTCAAATCATATATATCTTCAACAACATATTTATTTTGGGGATTAAAACAGAACATTTAAAACACAAAACTATGCAATAATGCCAATATCTTTTGGTGCTTCTTGATATTAATTCCGAAAATAATTAATCACGAATGCGACAACTCGTCGTTTCTGATAAATTTTTTAAATTTTCTTTGTATTTTATAATCTCAAAAAAATATTATTCTCTTTCCCTTTTTAAAAAATAAAATAAATTACAAATTGATAGAGACATAAAGGTTAAGTTTTCATTCATCAATAATATAATTGTGTTAAACAAATAAAATAAAGTACTTTAAATAGCATATAAGGTAAGCCCATGAGTTCATCCATGTTATAAAGTTATGGGTTTGTAGTGGACTTTACTGGTATTTTATTTTCAGTTTTTGTAATTTTGGGTCCCATTTTTTAGTCTAAAATTAATGAGTATTGTATAGACTGGACAAGAGAGTAGACCTTGCAGTTTTTTTTTTTCTTTTTGTCAGAAATGGGGACCTTAATAGCATTTATATACACTAATTTAAATTTAAATTTGATGCAATTCTATCCATTTTAAATTTTTATCAATAAGATTTATCATTTGTGATTTTCTTTGTTTGACCTGTGGAATAATCATGAAAGGCACAAGTCACACTGGCCTAAGGATATTAGATATATCGCGGATGAAATTGTTTCTTTTTTAATTATAATTTTTTTAAAAATAGATATATATATATAATTTAAGTAGATAAAGGTAAATTGAAAAGATTTTTAATTTGATGTGAATTATAATTTTATTTTAAATTATAGACAATTTTAAGGGTACTTCTATATTTGACTTACTAAATTTGAATACACCATGATTTTGCTACACTGAAACTAAATTCTCGCCATGTGTTAGAGAATGTTTTTGAGCACTTCTAGCGATTCCTAATTAAGAGTTCCGCGCAACGATAAAAATTTGAGACTACTTGCAGGGGTGAAGCTACATTTGTGTCAGAGTGTCCAATTGAATACATTTCGTCGAAAATTATATTGTACATACATATAAAATGATAATCAAAGTGTTTGAATAACATATTATGGAAACTCTTGATACAACAATATGGAGCAGCCTAGCGATTTCAGACACCATGGAAGAACAAAGATATGCGGAATTTGAAATGTTCGACTTCTTGCAGTTTCTGAACATTAATCATGAAATTTCGTGCTCTATCCCTAACAACTCGCTATACTATGTGGCAGATCATAAGTGTGTTTAACTTGAGCTAGTCAACTCTTATTGTTTTTAAAGAAAAAAATCCTTTGGGCCAGGATTTGGTTAAAATGATATTTTAATTATATTGTTTTATCTTTTCAATATAATTAAAAAATAAAAAAAAATCAATTTATTTTAAAATGAAAAAATATTATAATTTTAAATATTTCTGGTCATTTAGCATTACGATTTGTTGAATAACTTTCACATGAAGAAAACATAAAAATCATATTCGTATACTGTAACTATAGTTTGTATAATTACGCTTCATAGCAAATATAAATATAGATATTTCGCTACACTTTAACGAAAAATAGCTGTATAATTCGTTATATATACAAAGAAAACAGTTGTATACAAAAGATCAATTGTATAATCTATATGTGTATAGAACGAGAAAGAGAGAAAGACAAAAGAAAACTGGGCATGTGAATATTTGTATTGTATAACTATAAGTGTATAGGACAAAAATATATATTTTTTGCATGTGTAGATACTATTTTCTCTCGTTTTATACAAATAGAAACACAATTTATACATTTCGTTTCCGTTTGTATAAGTCAGAAAGGCGAGAGTGACAAGCAAGATCTGGAAGAGGGGAGATAGGGGAACGAAAATATATGTATAAAAATAGAATTTCCTCTCACTTAATATAAACACAAGCACATATTATACATTTGTGTTTGTATAAAAGAGAGAGAGACGAGTAAAACTGCGAACAAACGAGAGTACCGAGCGACTTTCCATAGAGAAAGAGGCGAAAATAACTATAGTATACTATAGAGTACAATTTAATCAAATTATATTTATAATATTTAATTTAACTTAATAATTTGCTATAATGTACATTTTTTTCCTTTATTATAAATAATTTATAAGCCAAACTTAAAACTAATAATTAACGTCAAATCAGAAGACGTTATTAATACTTCTCTCTTTTTAACAAATTGAAGTTACCTAATGCAATATAACTCAAAAAAACTAATGATTTTTTTTTATAAACAAAACGATATGAAGGGATATATATTACTTGACTCTATTATTATTTAATTTGGTTAGTAATCAAAAAAATAAAAACATAAAATAAGTTAATTAGTTCAGTATTCAGTGCACCCAACGGTTTCAATATTTAAAGAGTCAAAAAGGAGCAAAATTACTAAAAAATTAACAAATGATGAGATGTGATTCTGTGTTCTTTTCCCAACCCCATTCCTTGTTTAATAAAAAAGACTAAAATTAAGGAAATGACAACCTGACAATTAACAAAATTCAAACTTAGTATACGTAATAACACTTTTTAATTAAACTTAATAATAAAAATAATGACAACTAATAGTACGTACGTGGCAGCTAAATAATCACGTCACGTGTTGTTAGAAAAGCACACGTGGCTTGGTTTTGTGGAGTTAATCATAATTATTTAATTGCTAACTACTCGTTTTTCATGCACTAAACTCCAAAAGCAAAAAAATAATAATATATATTTAAAAATTAAGTTTGAGGTTTGTACGCTACTTTTCTTACGTAAGATTTGTATAGTGTTTATTGTCGAGAAAATACTATTGTTTATTTTTTGGACAAACGTCAAGTGTTGCAGAATTAAATAGTACTAGTACCACTTTTCCTTTGCGTATTCTATTTTTCATGTACGTAAATATTAAAATTATTTTATGTGAAATAAATTAGTATAAAATAGGAATATATATTTATTAGCAATAAGAAATAATCATTATAGTGTAAATTTAATTTATCATAATAGATAAGTCAGAGATAATTGGCGCGTGAACAAAATGGTCTAAGGCAACTAAACCAACATGTATGAGCACTACAAAAAAATCAAGTTACTTCAATAATATTTAGCAACAATAATTAATAATATAATAATTAATCATTATAAATATATAATTTTTAATGATGATTAGTATTTTTATATAATCTTCAAAGTCTTTAGCTATATTGAATTAATAACACTTAACTTATTTCAATAAAACTTCAGCATACTTTATTAATGAATGTATTTATTACGCTAAAATTGTTTGTCGTAATAGACACCAATATCTCATAATTTATATTCGAGCTCTGAATATAGAAAAATCCTTAATAAAAGCAGTTTTACCATTTACTAAGCGTTGCATAGCGCAAATCTAATTTATCGAGCTTTTGTCTAGATATAAAAATCGAATAAAAACCGAAAAAATATATATAAAGAAGTAAAAGAATTCAGGTAAATCATTTGCAAAGATTAATTTATTTTTCTAAAATAAAGTTGTATTTGTGAACATAAAATTCACAAGAAACTAGAGATAGAAATATCCCAATTTGTCATAAATTTTGGAGTTAATATTTGAGTTCTAAGATTGTGTTTGAGTATGTATTTTATCTAAAAATTATTTATGATAAATGTTTATGGATAGTTTTCTATTTGATATACATACGAATCAATATTTGAATATTCGTAAACAACTTAATTTATTTATAAATATTGAAATTCAATACATTAATAGTATCTTATATTGAAATGGGCATCAGATACTATATATCGTCAAAGACTAGTAAATCTCCTGTTACCTACCAACAAAGATTGTAGACTCGTAGAATACTGATAAATATCCTGTCATCCTTAAATATAAAGATTTCAAATTTGAATTTTCTTTGATGCGAAATCACTTTAATGAATAAGTGCTTTCGCCTGATAAAAGATTCCTAATACAAATTTAAATTTAATTAAATTTTAAAATAAAATTACATCGAATATAAAATGAAATAAAAAATAAAAAATATCTCCAGTAACGTGTTTTACAATTTTAATCAGGTCTTGGAAAATTGGGGTTCCTCTGCTTTTCCAACTGTAACTTTGACAAATAAGGTTGCTTCAGTAAATGCATCAGACAGCTGCAGTAAATTCCATTTCTATGATTATATTCAATTTTTTCTTTAATCAATAATTATCTTCACCTAATTTTACTCATAATTAATCATCTCCTAACAACTAAGCTAATCAATGTAATTAACCACAACACAAGTCAATGAACGGAACTAGAATTTTATTTAAAAATGTCAAAATATTAAAAAATAAAATCATGTAAAAGGCAAGGAGTATCAATACGTAATATATACATAAAAAATAATTTTTATTCTAGCTACACAATATAATTTTCCGACGAAGAGGTGTCGGTTGATAGCCCTTAACTATATATGGCCATCAGTAAGTAAATCAACTCAAAAATATAACTATATCCATTAACTTTTGTTAATTGTCATGATATTCTTTTTTAGAGTTAAATTATAAAAAAATAACTAGATGTATTTTTTAATCATGTTAATATGTAAAAAAAAAACTATAATATTTTTCATATAGTTTTTGAATATCTAAATTTTTTATTTAAATTGTTAAAATTATTATAATCTAATTTATCATTAAAATTAATCCAATTAATTTCTGAAAAACACATCATGATAAATAAAAATAAATCGAATAACTATTATCTTAAATAAACATTAGACCTAACTCAACTATTTGCTCATTTATTATGTCCTGCTAGTGATATAGTGATTAGTCAAAATAACTAGTACTAGTAGGTCTTCTGTATCAATTTTAATGTAAGTATTAATAAATCAGTAGATGGGACAACCTTGTAATTAAATTACTCCCCTACTCAACTATGGAATCCAAATTAATTAAATTAAATACACTAGTCCTTTACAATGAAATAACTTGAATTATGATCAGTTAATTATGTTTAATTACTCTAAATCATAATTTGGTTAAACAATTGAGTGCTCAAGTATGATTATCCAAAAGGAGAAGAGGACAAGAGTATTGGCATAAGCATTTAACTGATGATCAGTATTCAGTGGTATTTATTACATTACAAAAGTCTAATACAAAGCAAGTGGGGTGGTGGGGTCACCTGCAGGTTAACCACAGATTAGATTAGGAACCAAGGTCAAAAAAATACACACACTGGTTAACAAGCACAACCACAAATTAAAATCAAGATTTTTATGTACAAAATTTTGCACCATTAGCCCCTCAACTGTTGATAAATTTCTATTCATTTTGTTGGTGAATACATTACTAATTGTTGAACCATTAATAAATTTTATAAGTGTGTGTTTTAAATAAATGCACCAATATTTTATATTTGAAAGAAATGTAATTTAAAAAAAAAAACATATTTGTTGTCTATACTTGTCTAGAAAGAAAATGGTTCTACTCCTTCCATTTAAAAAAGAATGATCTAATTTAACTTGAAACAGAATTTAAAAAAAGAAAGAAGATTTTTTAATATTGTGATTCTAAATTAAAGTTAATGTCAAATATACCAAATCGCTCTTAAATCTTGTGATCTTAAACATGTCACGTGAAAAGTTAAAATTGATGTGTTGTCAAAAAAAGAACAAACTAAAAGGATATAGGGTCATTTTTTTTTTGAAGTGGAGGAAGTATATATTTTAATTTTTCTTTTAAGGTTAACAAAAATAAAATTACCTATTAGCTTGTGATTTAAAAATAATTTTTTTTTAATACTTATCATAAGGACTAAAGTTATAGTAGGTAACAAGTTGAGGGATGAGAAGCACAAATATAACCATTTTATTATCTAAGGTCATCACTATTCATATCTTCATTATCATCATCTTCATCAACCCAAAACCATAACCATAAACAAAAACCTAAAAAAACATCATTTCTTTTTCATCCTTTTGTCTTCTCACTTACTAAAGTTCCCCCTTTCATATTTTTTTTCTTCCTTCTTATTAACCTTTTTTCCTATGAATAAAGATAATTCTTTTTATTTTTTTTTGGTATGAAATCATCTTGACCTTAAATTTAATCATCTACTAACTCTTTTAACTCAAAAAAAAAAAAAAGATAAAAAAGAGTGTTAGATGTTTCAGCCATGGAGTTAACCAACAACAACAACAACAACACAACTATTAGTACTATTACTACTACTTCTACAGTGAAAACCCCAGAAGCTGAAATTGAAACCCCAACTCAGATCCAGAAACTGAAACCTTTTGCTTTTAGTAATGGTGTTCTGAAAAGGAAAAGTTCATTTAACCATAACAATCATCATCTTCATCATCACCCTGTTGTGGTTATTTACAGAGAGTGTTTGAAAAACCATGCTGCTAGTTTAGGGGGTCATGCTGTTGATGGGTGTGGAGAATTTTTGCCATCTCCTGCAGCGAACCCATCTGACCCAACTTCACTGAAATGTGCTGCTTGTGGGTGTCACCGTAATTTTCACCGACGTGAACCGGAAGAACCAGTTGTGATTCCACCGCCACCTATTGCAACTGCGGTGCTTGAGTATCAACCTCATCATCGTCATCATCCACCTCATCCTCCACCACCTCTGCAGGTACCATGTGGGGAACATAGTAGTCCGAATTCACCATCTCCACCGCCGATTTCGTCGGCTTATTACCCAGCTTCTGCACCACACATGCTTTTAGCACTCAGTGCTGGGTTTTCTGGGGAGAAAAATCAGAACCCGACATCAGCTCCGTTAGGTCATTCTAACGGGAGGAAGCGTTTCAGAACGAAATTCACTCCAGATCAGAAGGTGAAAATGCAGGAATTTGCTGAGAGAGTTGGGTGGAAAATGCAGAAGAGAGATGAAGATCTGGTGAACAATTTCTGTAACGAAATTGGAGTTGAAAAAGGGGTTCTTAAAGTATGGATGCACAATAACAAAAACACTTTCGGGAAGAAATCAGATCAACCCAACTCCGGCTCCGGCGACGGCGACAACGACAACGACGACAACCACCACCAGAATGGTAATACTAACAGCGATAATGGTTTCTGTATTGTTAGTAGAAATAACAATCATAACAATTCTGATTCAGAATTTCATCATCATCTTCAGCTACATCAGCATGAAAGTAACAACAACAATGACAACAAAAAAGGCATAATCCACCATCTTCACACAAGTGATAGTGTTGTTGCAACGAATGGGTCGTCTTCTTCATCTTGATCTAATTATATATGCACAAATAAAGCTTTAACTAGAATTAGTGCAAGAAAGAGAAAAATTCCGAGGCTGGTTACTATTAATCACGTTTATTTTTAATTTTTTTCTTCCAATTAGAACTGTTTTTTTTTTTTTTTTTTTATGCTTTGTTGTTAAGGATTAGTGCTCAGCTTGATGAGGATTACACTGGAAAATCAAGATTGTTCCAATGAGCAATTTAATTTGTTAATTTTTCTTTCTTTTGCTTACTGCTGGCCTTGTATATTAATTATGCTACTTAATTACTATAATCTCATTCCATTAAGAAACTTAGCTATTGAGCATTGATTCCTTTTTCTTCTTTTTTTTTACACTTTTTTTTGTGCTGTTAAAAATAAAATTGCATGTCTGCAATTAATTAGGTACAGTGTATAAATTTCTGTAGCTATTTGTCAGAGAAATGAGGAGGAATGACAGGGGTAGTAGGGGTGGGTGGGTGGGTGAGGACAGTGTTCTTGTCTGAGATGATGAAGCACAAAGTGATTTATCATAGTATTAATTTAGGGAGATTAACAGATAATTAATATAATTATCATAGTATCTGAGTGATAAAGCATCTTTTAAGGTGGTGAGTTGAATTTCTTAGAGAGGGTTAAAAAAAAAAGAATTACTATGTTTTATAATAGTGTTCATTATCGATTTTGCACATTATCGATTATCGATTTTGTATATCTTTTAAGAAATTATAAATAAAACGTAATTTCACTGTACCATTCTATGAATATAATAATATGATATCTTAAAAAATATAATAAAAAAGTGATGATTCATTACTTTTTCAAGTGAATAAATATTATTAAATATTTTAAAATAGTGTATTGAATATATGTACCCAATAAAACAATGTAATTTGCAAATCAAATACTAAGTTCTAATGATCAAAACTTTGATTTGATTGATATTTGATAGTTGGAAATTTTGTGAACGATATTTTTGAATAGTTTCATTTTATTAACTCGAAACTAATGTCGTGAGAATTTATAATTCATTATTAAAGATTAAAAATTGACTTATTATACTCCTATTTAGACCTTCTATTATGGGTTTAAGTGGAGTATATTAACATAGTATAATTTGTTATGTTATGTTTGAATTTTTCACTATATTGCAATTACTTTACACAGTATGTTAATTATATTATAAGATCTACTAATATATACTAAAAATAGTGCACAATATCTTTTTTTCTTCTTTTGTTTGTTTAGTCAAAGATTTCGTCGTATCGTAACCACTAGATGACTTAATTGTTAATTTAACTAATGGGTACTACTTATAGTAATATTTGTTTGTTGATATAGTACCTATGAAAAGATTTAATAAAGAAAATGTACTAGAATGATATCGAATTTAGCTTTCTAATCATTTTGGGATTATGTGTAAAGTATATAATTTGGTGGGCTTGATACGGACAAAACTCTATCCACTTAAAATAATCTTAATTAAAGAAATATTAAGCTATCATCAAACTTCCTTAAAAGTTCCTTTCCTGGCTTATATATTATTTTATTAATATTTTTTTAAATCTCAAATATAATATCAATTTATTATTAAATTGAGATATAATTAACTAACTAATAATATATGAGCAACTTTATCATATAGAAACACAAAATTCATATTTGTATATTATATCAAAGTTTGTATAATTGCGCTTCATAGTAAATATAAATATTTATAATTCACTATACATATACAAAAGAAATCAGTTGTATCAAATGAATTGTATAATTTGGGTATAGATAAAACCAGAAAGAGAGAACGGCAAAATAAAATTGGATAGGTGAATATTTGTATTGTATAATTATGAGTGTATAGGACGAAGATATATGTATTTGCATTTTATATATAATTATCTCTCACTTTATACAAATAGAAACACAATTTACACATTTTGTTTCTGATTGTATAAGCGATAGAGGCGAGGGTGACAAGAGAGATTTGGGAGAGGGGAGAGACATGAACGAAAATATATGTATATATATAATTTTTTCTCACTTTATACAAACGCAAACACATTTTATACATTTGTGTTTGTATAAAAGTGAGAGGGAGCGAGCGAAAGAGGGAGTGACGAGTGAGAGGTGACTGACAAACAATTTGCTATAATACACAATTAAATTAAAATATGATTAAATATTAATTTAATTTATTACTTTGTCATTATATACAATTTATTCGAATATATATGATGGAATTCAAAATTTAATTGAACAAGAAATTACAGATAATCTTCCTTAATTCATCCAATATTTGATGGACATAATTCATAAGTTCACTGTATATATCTAGTTGTGTACTAATCTCAAATTGTCCAATTTATCTGAAACCATTTTTTAGAATAAAATAAAAAAATTAAATTTTTTTTGGTTAAATAAATAAGATAATGTATAACGACATAAATATCTATCGTTTATGTATGAATAGAAATAAGATGAAATTTCTCAAATATCCAATAAAATAAATTTAATTATGTTTCATAATTATAGTTTATTATTTACGATTCTTAGCTATATATTAGAGGGAGGAGAGGCGCTAACGAGATTGGGAGAGAGTGAAGACAAACGAGCGATGGAAGACAAAGATTGTAGAGATGCGAATTCTATATATATATATCTGTTGGATATATTATATATATGTAACTGTTGTACATATATATTCATATATTTGACAAGCTAGATTAAAAGATGGAGGAGAAAGGTGAACGAAAAAGGACACAAAAGGAGCGAGACTAATTATATTTGTATAATTATCATATAATTATATTGTATATGTATACATATAATTTGTGTTTGACAATACGTATTTGTTTGAATATGTATAAAAGAGAAAAGAGGCTATAGTCTATAGAGAGGAAGAGAGGTGAGAGGTAACATAATTATCGCTAAAAATAAGCCGTGAGTGATTATTGATTAAAAAAATATAACTATATTAATAATTTACTAATATATATTTGTTTATTTGCTTAATTTCCCAGGACATATCACCTCCTAATTAGTTTTTTTTTTGGTCTTGTAATTGTTAAAAAAAAAAGCAAAAGGCATTCATGGAGTTCTAATTTATCCAGTTAAATTCGAAGACACCCAATCACCATTTTTTACAAATTACAAGAGAACTATATACGGTTCAATTTTAGTGTAATTTCATAAAATACGACAAAAAAAAATATAAATTTGACTTTTACCATACAAAAAAAAGTAAAATTTGGTATTTTTAACAGATCTTGATTCAAAAAAATAAATATTAAATTCAAGAAGGTAAAAGAGGTGCATTAACAATAAAAAAAGTTATGTTAGAAAATAATTAATGAAAAAAAGACACTGTTGAGTGTTGAGCCATATATAAACACATTTACATGACTTCCTTTTAAAGGAATGGAGTGTAGAATAACAATAGACTCGATATGCGTTATTTATATTTAAATTCAATTATTTTAAAAAATATTTATTTATATTTAAAGTTCGAATCGAAAACGAAACGAATCTCATTCGACTGTATTCTTTAATAATTATAATAACAATTTGAAGTTAGTCAAATAAGAATTATTATGAGGTGAGTCCATCACCTATTACTGTAGCACAAGGTGGGTGTTCTCATTTAGGTACTGTGACTATTAGGGGTCGTTTGGTACAAAGATACATAATGCAGGGATTACTAATGCATGGATTAGTAATGCATGGATTAGTAATGCAGGGTTTAGTAATGCAGGGATTATTTTTTAGCAAGTGTTTGGTTCATTATTTCCTACCTAGTCTTATGTTTGTTTAAAACTTTAGAAAAAGTTTATTTCCTATTATACCCTTTAATTATTGTGAAATTATGTTTCATTTAACTAGTCAAGTTAAATATTAAAAAAAAAAATTAAAATATTATTAATTTTGAGGTGTGATATGTCACATGGTATATTTTTAATTTTTTGTTGGTCAAATAAACCTTGAACTTAACATGAATTTAAGGCTACTTAAATTGTTCAAATACGCTTAGCTTATTTTTAAAATAAAAGAAAATAGTTCACGTGGTCAATTGACGAACTACATTTAAAAACAAAAAAAAAAAACAAAAAATCAACCCAATACAACAACTCAAACATGGAGAAAAAAATATTAGTTTGTGAAATCATCAAATTACATGGAATAAATTTGGAGAATTAAACGAACATATATAAATATTCTCATATAAATAAAAAAAGAACATGAATTACAAAAAAAAAAAAAATAGAAAAAAAGATTTGGGGATAATTTAGCTAGCGTTTGACCATAGATTTCCAAATATTCTTGGTAAATATTATTTGTGAAAATTTGGGTGAAATTTCACCATCTGTTTGGCCATAAAATTTGGGAAATATATTTCACCTTTTTAGAAGAATATGATTTATACGCACAAGTTTTAAAAACTATCAAAACTAACTAAAAGTTTGTATTACAAGTCAATTGAATGTTCGTTACAAATAACAAATAATGTCCATGACACTAAAACAATGTGTGGTAATTTGGTGAGTGAGTGCAACAAGAATTATTCCATGTATCGTGAAGCAGACAAAGTACATGACTTTGTTACCTAAGCCAATTTTTAATAATTTCATCAACAATCATATCATTATTTAATATTCACTAAATATTTCATCACTATTTTGGTGTTCACGTAAAAAATGATGTAATACAACGCAAGCAACAACTAGAGAGGGTGTTTTTGTAAAAGATAAAAGATTGGGGTAAAATTTTAATTTTCAAAATATCCCAAATAATGAGATTTGGCCCAAATACTAGAAAAAACTAGTATTTGGAAATTTGGGATATTTGCCAAAAATATTTGCCAAATAATGGCAAATTGTATGAACAAACATTATTTGCCAAATTTTTCCCAAATATATTTATGGCCAAACGGGCCCTTAGTCATTAGGGGTCTTATCCAAGGATTGCTAATCCTTGGATTAGCTATCCCTCCCTTTCCTAGGGATAAAATAATACCTTGTATGAGGTATTAGTAATCCATGGATTAGGTAAAATAAAGTAACCAAACAATGTTTTTGTTGGACTATATTTTAATCCATGGATTATTTTGATTAATACTTCCTACCAAACGGGTCCTAAATTCATAAAAAAGTCAGTAATCTTGTTTTCCTCGAAATGTGAATCTAACCATATGGGATTTTTGGACCTTTCATAAATGTCTTTTTTTTTTTCAAATTTAAATTATTAGGTTAAATAAGACTTATTTTCCATTTTTAAATGGTCAAATTCAACTTTTTGTTATCAACTATTCAATAATAATTCATGTTGTTCTTTTTTTTTTTTATAAATGTTTGCCGGAGGAGATGGTTGGGTATTAGCTGTCCTCTTTGGATTACACATAATTCACTTCTTTCTTTTATTCTAATCATGATTTTTATTATCGTTCAATATGTAAATTATATATATAAAGGCTTTTATTATTTCTCAATATCTATCTATCTATATGTATATACGAGAAATTGGGTTCCAAATGATTTTATTAAATATATTTATTTAAACAACTTTTTTTTCTCCATAATCCTGTTTAATCTAATGATTACAATTTTTCTTAAATATGTGACTAAAATTAAAATTAAAATTAAAATTAAAGTGCTCTTTTGTCGTTGTTAAATTAAAAAGACTAAAAGAGTTCAAAAGTAATAATGAAGGGATTGTTTTAGATATACCTGTCAATACAAGGGACTATTTTTGTAATTATTTCTTAAAATGATCATGAGGTCTAAAAGTAATAATACTAGCATTCTCTCTGCCTAAACACCACATGTAAGTTTGGCTCTTGAGGATTTTTTTGGAGGAGAAAATATAGTACTCCCTCCTATTTAAAAATGTAATCTGGTTTGACACGTTTAAAAAAAAATATATATTTTTTTAAAATTTGTGGTCCTAAATTAAAATTATGTCAAATTTATAAAATTATACTTTGATTATGTGGTCTTAAATATGTCACATGGAAAACTAAAATTAAAATATTTTTTTAAAAAAAGATCTTTTTTTTTTAAACGAAGTAAAAAGAAAATGAGGTCATCTTTTTTAACGAAGAGAGCAATAATTTTGCATAATTTTATATTTTAAAAATTATCATATATAAAAAATATGATGTTACAAAGTCGGAAATAGAGTATCCTCTTGGTCTAGTAGCAGAACATATGAGGGTTTTGAAGCTCCTCGGACACTCAATATTAATTAACGTCTATCGAAATTATTAATTTAACACAAGAACATAGTTTAAGAATAATAATTATTTTCAAATGGAAGAAAACAATCCATAGAGGATTAATTAACCCTTATTTTTTTTTTTATTTTTAAAGAAAACGAATTATTTACTAATTGGGTGTGTAGTGATTGATGTCTAAAGGAGCGAAGGATTTGAGTGGAAAAGATCATAATTATTATTAGAAGATGAGTTGTCTTAGTCGATATTAACACACATAATTGAGGCCACCTCATAACAAAACATGTACAGGAAAAATTATACATTTGTCATTTTTCTATCTTATCATAAAAAAAAAAAACCACTATTAACAATCTTTAAATTTCATAAACATTTATCATGATAACAATATGATGAAATTAATGAGAATTGCTAGTTTCCAATTACATTTGTTAGAAAAATAGGAAAATACACACTATCCTCTTAATCTATTTTTGAAATTTCAGAGATATACTTGTACTTTATTAAAATTGTATTACTCTCTCGAACTTATTCTATAAATAATTTTTTATCCCATTTTGATCTACGTGACACTATAATAGAAAAAATTGTCAACACGCGTTGGACCCACAAGATAGTGTCACTTAAGCCGATAAGGGGTAGAAAATTATTTATAAAATTAGTTTAGAGGGTAATAGGACTTTAGTACAGTATAAATATATCTATAAGATTTCGAGCGTAGTTCAAGAAGATACTTATACATTTTCCTTAAAAAAATAAATATTTGTAGATTTTAAAATTGAAGCTTCATGTGTTTGAATTTTTAGCCTACAAATTCATATTCACACGAAAAATATAGAATTTGGAATTTGATAAGATAAGCACGAAATCAGAGACGAAGCTAGAATTTCAATTTTATGAGTTCTGAATTTTACAATGACGATTTTAAATTATAATAATTAGATTATATATATAGTGAATTTGTTAATACAAATACACTATTTAAATAAATTTTTTAAAGTTCGATCGAACCTATGATACATGCACGCTACTAGCTCCGTCACTCATCAAAAAGGCTACATCCGTCTTGGTTGGTAGGGTGATTGGTTGCGTTCTTTTAGGAGTCTGTGTGCTCTTTTAGTAACGGGGTAGGACATGGTGGGGGTGTTTTTAGCCTTCAACTTGTGGTGTTTTCTTAGTTGAGGTGATTTGCTTACTATCCATCCATCCAATATTATGGGACTTTAGATTTCTCCATCATCAATAAAATAGAATAAGGTTCTAGAAGATAATTATATATATGAGTATTTATGATAATAAGCGGAGTCAATGGTATCAGACGTAAGAGGATTCTACCGAATTCTTTTGTAAAAAAAATCAATTTATTTATTTATGTATACGTACTGAGTTTGGAATCATAATCTTAATGTAATATGAATTGCAGTTCGGTGGGTGAAGGGCTTAAAGTGTATCCCATTACTTTGTATTCGTGTTTTGTTTGAGATATTCTTTTACTTTTTTGAAATCTTTTTATCAAAGTTTTTGACTCCATTCTAAACGAAGTTACGTTATATAAAGTGAGAATATTAGTCATATTCTAGGCTATCCTGTGTCTTTTCCATTTTGCCAAGTTGAAAAATTAACAAAAAAGTTGAATTGAGAAAATTTCTTTACCCTTTTTATTATGTATATGTATATCAGATAGAAAAAGTCATAATATGCTTTCCTAATTATATTTTTCACACTTTTCCTACAGAAAAAAGATGGAACTCAAAGGCAAGATTAAAAGTGCATAGACATATCAAAGGCAAATATAAAGATAATAAATATACCATGCTCAATTTGACTAAAGGGCAATTTGGTAATAATAAAAAATGTTTTCTCAAAGAATAGTTGATATTCTTACTTACTTAAAAGTAGTACTTAGAAATGTTACATAGTTGATGTTTATATATAATATGAGAGAAGTAATGAAAACACATACCCATATTATTAGTTTTATTCTCCAAAATAATTGATGATTTTAAATTATTCTTTTGTTAGGTTAACTGAATTTAAATACACGTTGATCTTGTAACATGAGTGAAATATACTCTGAATTCTCCTCAAGTTTAGGGTGTTTTCATCACTTTTCTTGCTCTCATGCTCTTATAAAAGTTTGAGATCATTTATTACATCATGCGGCAAATCAAGGGTGTATCTAACTTCAATTAGTCAAGTAATGTAACGTTTTTAAGACTATCAATACAAATATGAAACAAATAATTTACATCAAATTCAATTATATATTTACAATACTTTCCTCATACATAACTCGTACAAATATTAAACTGATGAGGAGTTCAAATGAGTCGAGTGTGAAAAGATACCTACTTAAAATATTACTTTATGAAATTAATTTTTTCTATAAAATATTTTTTTGTTTCTTCTCCTTGAAAATATGTTTAGAAGCTATTAAATATGAAGAAAAAAAATTATAAATATTTTTCAAAAAAAATTATAACCATGGTGAAATTTTATTATTATTAGTAAGAGAGGGCCCTATCAAAAAAATTGAGGACCACTGGTAGTCGTATTTTTATTATTATGGGAATAAAGGGCACTGCACTTTCTTGCATTTTTTTTTAATGTGGTCCTATAATATTTAAATGTCACATCTAATTTAATGTGGCCTGCAATTTTCTCAATTGTCAATCAATTCAATGCTTGTAAATATATGGAATTCCCCTAAAGTTTGGCCCAACCTATAATTCGTTTTATGTTTTTATTCATTCCAAAATTCTGTTAATTATATTCTTTATAATTATAATAACAATAATCCATTTAAAGGAAATTGATCCCTAACAATATGAATTTGTTGAAATTTTAGTAAAGAATAAAGGAATCATATTCATTTTATTCTAAACTAAAATTTTGACTTTTGATCTATAAAAAAAAATAAAAAGGAGAATTCTTTTGCACCTATTGATACAAAGAATTTATACGCAACAAATAAACACTGACAATGCTTTATCTCATATTTACATATGGGATAAAAGATTGTCAAATTGTAACTTTTGAATATATATATAAATTTAAAATGAGGGTAGGTTAATCTTGTGCCTCAACACTTCTCTTTCATGTACACCATTTGGAGATGCCATTTCAAATTTTGATTTTTAATTTACATTTGTTTATCCTATTTTTGATAAAACTTTTAGTTGAAATTTTGATTTATAATTTGCCTTTGTTTATCCTATTTTTAATAAAACTTTTAGTTGAAATTTTATAAATTCAATTTAAAAGTAGAATTCAACTTTAAAATCGTCCTTTTAAAACTGTTAGAAATTTAAAAATTTGCCCATATATTTTAACGTTTGCAACAACTCATCCCGCCTAAGCCCAAAGCGTCTTTAAAACGTGTCGCTAGTTGGTAAGACCTGTTCATTTATATCCCTGTAACGTGAGACTTTTTGTCTTCGGCTAGGATATCAATCACATACATCCCCTTAGATGTCTTAATATACATCAAATAAATCGCTCGACAATCCTTGCTCTAGGGTAGATCGGCCCATGATCACATACACCCCCTTCTATGGACTCAGTTTGCCCCACAGTATGTTGAGGCATCACATACACACCCACCATGATTTGCCAGGACTAAGCACTAAGGTTTGCCCCGCCTTAATGGGATTTTCCTAAATTCATTTAAACTTTGGCCAATCGATAAGGCTGACACATGAATGACTCTGATCCCAATCTATAAAAGGTCAGCCCGCCAATGATTGTTTGCTCTGCGGTGAAGTCAGCACTACTTTATAACATGTCGCTAGTTGATCAGGCCTAATTACTTATATAAAACCAATATCTCTCTCATATTTTTATCGATATGAAACTTTTTATCTTAAATTAAGACTTTACAATTTTCTTTCTTTTTTTTTAAAAAAAATAACTAATCATATTTATTGCAAAAATAATTCCAAAGTCTACTTAACTCCATATTTACCAATCCATATTTATAAAGAAAAACACGATTCTTCATAAAACAATTGCTTATCTCTCCAAAGTCCAAACCCAAACATCATCTACTTCTCCAAACAACGACATATGCTCACAAAATGGTGAAATTTTCATATTTTTTAGAAAAATTACAATTTTTAAAATTCAAGCCGCTTATCGAAGTAAAGTATCAAGTCTAAATCAAACTCTGTTAAAATCAATGCGCGTTGATTCATGTTCAAACATTTACCAACTTTTGGTTTTGAAAAACTTAACCACTTAGGAATCAGATTGATTTATAGCTCATTATAATTTTTAGTTATTTGTCTTGTAATAATAATAAATCATTCTTTCTTTTAAAGCAAAACAAGAAGAGCATTAAGACTAGAATATAAACGTTTTGTTACAAGATGTATATACAACATTCGACACATATGATAATGTGGGGAAAATAGGAACCATTCAGCACGTTATAAAGCTAGAGCCTATGTATAGTCATAAAATAAGAACGAAAAACACGTTTGTTTAATTAAAAAAGGTAGCTGATAGACATAGCAATTTAAATGGAATGTTGGCCATGTGATTTTCCAAATGTAAAAGCGGATTCAAAATTCGAAAGGTTCAAATAATACTCTACTTTAAATAATAACATATTCAGCATTTTAGAGAAGTGGAATCAAAATTCAAGAAAACAAATATATCAAGACAGAATACCAAATAAGGCTTTGGAAATCATTTGAAAGGGAAATTATAACTACAAGAAAATAATATGATAAGCAAGGAACAATAAGAAAATAATATGATAAGCAAGGAACAATAAATAGTTATAGAAATTGAAGGAACAAGAACCTAAAAGAGTAAACTAGGACCTTTAGTATGAAAGATAAGCGAGACGCTGATCAATTATACCTACTAATCTAGTTGGGTATGTAGCAAGAATTGATGGGAAATAGAGGGAAAAAGAGGAACTTGAAAAGTTGAGAACTTGAAGAGTTGAGAACTTGAAAAGTCGTCTTATGCTTTGATGAAAAGACATTTGTCCCTCATCGGTGGTGGAAAGAAAAATAAGAGAGTTTAAATATTGAAACACTCCTACTAATGGTTAAAAGGGTTGGAAAAAGGGACCTCCCTCGCATTGTCGTCGCTCTCTTGTATCGGCTTTGGAAAATGATCTATAGATTATTTTTGGACAAAGTTTGTTTTAATTATTTAATTAATTAAATTAAATGTTCTCAATTAACGTCTCGGCTTTGGAAAACGATCTATAAATTATTTTTGGACAAAGTTTGTTTTAATTATTTAATTAATTAAATTAAATGGTTTGAATTAATTAGTTGATAACAGAAACGTTTTCAGTTATTTAGTTGAATTTAACCGAAACGTTACAACTCTTTAGTTGATCAATCCGAACCGACTCAGATTTGCGTGCGACCTGTTTGATTTAAATTTTTTTTTTATTGTTTTATTTAAATTTCCCTTAGTTTTGGAAATGAATGTTTTGAAAGGTTGTGACATTCAGGAATAGTCAGTACCAGTTGAAAGGTTGCAAACATTCATTAATGATTGTGTAGATTCTAAAAGGGTTGCAACCCTTCGAAACTTGTTCCTCTTGTCTATAAATACCACTCACTCTTCATAATTTTTCCAAACGAATTTTTTGATCTCTTCTTCTTCTTCTACACAATAATTAGTTCGTGTATTTTACTACTGTTGAGTGGTTCGCCGACACTAGAGTTTTTGGAATCTATACTCTGGTGATTGAGATCGGGAGGTCACATTCCAAATCAAACCTCGGATACTAGAGGTGAATAATTTCCTTAAGCGGACACTGTGAGTTCAGTGGACTTGATCTTTTTCCTCTTAAAATTTTTTCTAGATTCTGCCTTGGCCCAATGGGTGCGAGCGACACCTCTCGTCGTAAAATTACGTTGTATATAGTGGTTAAATTTTAGTTTTATAAATATAAATACATAAATTGACACCTCTTGAAACAACTTGAAGGTTTAGTCTATTTGTTAAGGACTTACAAATACTATATGAGATCACTTGTTCAAACCCTACTAGGTCGCCACTGTATATAAGGTCATGTCCTCTATAAGTTCAAGTTGTATCATGTCATATAAGAAATCACTCATTCCTCAATACTTCTTCAGCCTACCTCTACCTCTCCTGAAATCTTTCACAGTATTCAACCTCTCATATCTCCGCAATAAGGGCACATCTCTTAATTCTTAACATGTACGAACCATCTCAGTCTTACATCCTGTATCTTTTCCTCCATTGTGGCCACTTTCATACTGCTTCAGATTTATTCACTTCTAATTTTATGTCTAATAGTATGCCCATACATCCATCTCAACATCTTCATTAGTGACTTTTATTTTTAGAATATGAGAGTTCTTGATGCACTAACACTTTATTTCATTTTACACTAGAGAGCTTGCCTTTAAGTTTGATAGGACTTTTTTCGTCACACAAGACTCGAGATGTGGACTTACATTTCATCTACACTCCTCTATGATGCATGACATCATTGTCAATCTTCTCAGTATCATAGATAATTAAGGTACTTGAAACTTTCTTTTCATACGAATATATAGCTTAGGGAGCGAACCTCACTTTCCTGACATCCTCATTAATAAAAGTTGCTAAACTTGTACTCTAAGTTTTAGCTTCCAAGCACCTCTATAGAATCTCTCTCGGTACTTTGGCTTACAACTTTTCTAGGTCAATAAACACCCCTTGTAATCTCTCTATATTATTCTATCAATCTCTCAACAAAATTGATAACTTGTTTAGTTGAACGTTTCAACATGAATCTAAAATTGTTCCTACAAATAGATCCGTATATCTCACCATATCTCCACTATTCCTTTGAAATCTTTCATGGTTTGGCCTTTATGATATTGCAATTATAAAATGTACATTTTGTTTTTGTACAACAAAATTATTGTACTTCACCTCCACTCTTAGTTAGCCGCTCTACACCTGTCATATTTGTATTTTTTCAAAATTTAACAAAAAACTTGTATATATCTATCGTTGTTTTTAGGAGTGTGCATCGGTCAGTTCGCTTCGATTTTATGTATTATCGGTTCGGTTTAGCAATTTTTGGTTTTTAAAATGCTAACTAAATAAATAAGATATTTTGTTATCGGTTTTATCGATTTTTGGTTGTTATCGTTTCATTTTTTTATTTTCCCAATAAGAAAATATCCGTAAAATATTTATGATTCTCACTTCTCTAAATGCTTTGATGTAATGAAACAAGAAAGATAATGATAAATCACATCAGTCAGAGAAAATATAGTTCAAAAGCTATAATTACATGTCATGATCATCAAAACATAAAATGGAATTTCTTATGTTGATCAAATTACAGACCTTTACAAACTTGCAAAAGTTACAACCTACAATTACAAACTAAAACTAAAATCAAATAGTCCAACAAGACTAAAACAAAAACTGAATCAAATAGCTATAATTGCGAACCTAGTCTGAATTGGATAGAGTACTAATAATTTGATATAGTTATAATGTCTAGTTATATATTAAATTATTAATATCTAAAATTTAGGAAGGGACGAGAGAGAGTTGCTCGGATTGTAAGCACCCCTCGCTTTCAACCCGAAGTTTGCGAGTTCGAGTCACCAGGGGAGCAAAAAGGGTGGGAGCTTCTAGGGAAGGGTAAAAATAAATAAATAAATAAATATTTAGGAAGGTTAAAGTTGTAATTATTATCATCTTATTGGGTTATGGTTTACCCAATAACCTAATAGTAATAATCGACATAGAACCAATGACCCAATATTTTTTTTATAAATCCATTAAAAATTCAATAACCTAATAAAAATTCAATTCGATTTATTGGTCGATTCGATTTTGCACAACCCTAATTATTCCCTGGTGCATCATTTGAGTCACTTACTAAACCAAAAATTTTGATGCCTTCTAAGACCCGTTTGGTAGGAGGTATTAATTATAATAGTTTATGCATTAAAATTTAGTCCAACAAAAATATTATTTGATTACTTTATTTAACCTAATAATCTTTCGATATGACCCTTAAATGACTAAATTATCCCCAAATATTTTTTCCTAATTTTCTTTTTGTAATTTAATGCTCTTTTTTGTTAAAATAAATTATATGAGGATATTTATAAATATAATTTTAAATTCTCCGAATTCGTTCCATGTAATTTGATGAATTCACAAATAATATTTTTTCTCCATGCTTGATTTGTTAATTCGGGTGAGTTTTTTCATTTTTTTTTTAAATGTAGTTCGTCGATTGACCGCTAGAACTATTTTTTTTTTTTAAAAAATAAGATTTGTGCATTTGAACAATTTAAGTAGCCTGAAATCTATGTTAAGTTAAGGTATATGTGACTAACAAAAACAATTAGAAATATATCACGCAATCAAGGACCTCTATGGTGACATCACACCTCAAAATTATTAATAATTTTTTAAAATATATTTTAGTATTTAACTTGACAAATTAAATAAAATATAAAATCTCATAATAATTTAAGGGTATAATAGAAAAGAATTTTTTTCTAGAATTTTAAGCCAAACATAAGATTAAATGGAAAACAACAAAATCCCACATTACTAAATCCTACATTACTAATCCTCATATTACTAATTCATGCATGAGTAATCCCTACATTATGCATCTTTGTAACAAACGAACCATAGAGTTCTCCAAATCTTCCAAATACAATGTCTTTGTCCCAATTTTCATTCATGAGTATATAAAAATATTATGCCATCTATTTCTAATGTGTACCTCATCCAACTATACATTGTATTATTGTTTTTGATGAATTTCATTTGTGCCAAGATCCTCTAGTTATGCATACAAACGTTCACAATATTTTATTTCCTCCTCATCCTTACTCTCTACCAACTTTGATAACACACCATCTATTTTGTGTCACGACCCAAATCGGGGACGCGACTGGCACCCACATTCACCCTCCTATGTGAGCGAACCAACCCATCTAAACCTTAACATTTTAATACAATATCAACAAAAGTAATGCGGAAGACTTAAACTCATTAATAAAAACAACTCAAAACTATTATTATTATCCCCAAAATCTGGAAGTCATCATCACAAGAACATCTATGATCAAATTACTATCTAAGAATGTCTAAGAAGCTAAAAATACATAAGAAAACTAGTCCATGCCGGAAGTCAAGGCATCAAGACTTGCAGAAGAAGATCCAGTCCAAGCTAGAAGCGTTAGCTCACCCTGAGATCCGGTATGACGAAAACTGGCTCGAATTACTGTTGTGCTGAAGTTGACGGAACGTTTGCTGCATTACACAAATAACAAAGAAGAAAACAAATAAAAGTAGGGGTCAGTACAACCACACGTACTGAATAGATCATCGGCTAACTCAAAATAGAAGATCATATATATCAAGTAATATTGTAAATCAACTATAAACTCAACATGTAAAAAACAAGTATTATAATCGTCAACAATTACCATCAAGTTCATCCATGAGGGCTCAAGCCTCAATACCATACTCATTTGGAATTAAGTTCATTATGTTGAGTATATTATCATCTTTCAAGATTCATTATCTTTCTTCCTCTTGTGTCGGTACGTGACACTCCGATCCCCTACTACTATGTGTCGGTACGTGACACTCCGATCCCCTACTACTATGTGTCGGTACGTGACACTCCGATCCCCTATATGTGTCGGAACGTGACACTCCGATCCCCTATATGTGTCGGTACGTGACACTCCGATCCCCTATATGTGTCGGAACGTGACACTCCGATCCCCTATATGTGTCGGTACGTGACACTCCGATCCCCTACATCTACGTGTCGGTTCGTGACACCCGTCCCACTAATACTATGTGTCGGAACGTGACACTCCGATCCACTAATACTATGTGTCGGAACGTGACACTCCGATCCACTAATACTATGTGTCGGAACGTGACACTCCGATCCACTAATCTCATTATATCCGTTCATCAAGCCTTCTCTATACCAAGGCATCATCAATCCCAATCACTTTAATTCACCCAGCCTTCTTTTTATACCAAGGCATTATCATTAATAAGTAGATTAAAGTTTCTTTCAAGATTTGAGATTCAATGATTTTCATCATGCTTGTTTTATCAAAATCACACAATCATATTCATACAAGCATACAATTAAGCATATAGACAGGTTTACAATATCATCAATACATATCATTCCCTATCAAGAGTTCACTACGATTATCGTAAAAACCATAACCTACCTCCACCGAAGAATTGGAATCAAGCAAGTTAATCCTCAAAGATGCTTCGTTCCTCTCTCTCTTGATCGATTCTCCCTCTCTTTGTTCTTCCAAATTTTCTTATTCAAACCCTCTTTCTCTTACCCTAATTATCATATAATTAAGTGTAAAAGAGGACAATAAAACCCACTAATTAACTTAAGGTTACCTCTTTTAACCCCCAAGTAATTAGACTTATTAATATTAATCCTCAATCTTTATAATTAAGGAAAGAATAGTCCAAAACGACCCTTAAAACGTGTGGAGAAATCCTAAACTGCCTGGGATTTGCGCAACCTGTGACGGTCCGTCGTGCCTGCGACGGTCCGTCACGCAGGTCGTCGTAGCCTCCCAAAATCCCCTTTTTCACCACGGAGTCTGTGACGGTCCGTCACACCTGTGACGGTCTGTCCTGCACTTCCGTCATGACGGTCAGAGACTCGTTTCTTGTACCAAATTCTCAAAAGTTGAAGTGTTTTGCGACGGGAGCTCACGACGGTTCGTCGTGGCTGTGACGGCTCGTCCTGCAGGTCCGTCACAATTTACAGAGAGTCGATTTTCAGTACCCAATTTCCGAATTTCTAAGTATGTTGCAACGATACACCCTCGACGGGCCGTCGTGCCTATGACAGTCCGTCGTTGTGTCCGTAGTATGGCCCAGTTTTTTCAGAATAAAATCTGCTGCTCAAAACGACCAAACAGGTCGTTACAATAGATACCAATTTACCCATCGTTCGTCCCCGAACGATCAAAAGAAGAAAAACAATGGCGAAAAGGAGTACCTGAATCTGTAAACAGATGTGGGTATTTTTCTTGCATATCTGCCTCCTTCTCCCAAGTAGCTTCTTCAACCGGTCGATTCTTCCATTGAACTTGATGGATGCAATCTCTCTCGACCTCAACTTGCGAACTTCTCTCTAATATAGCAACCGGTTCCTCTTCATAAGTCAAGTTCTAATCCAACAAAACTGAATCCCAACGGATAATGTAGTTTCCATCTCCGTGATATCTTTTCAACATGGACACGTGAAATACCGGATGCACTCCGGACAGCCCTGGGGGCAAGGCTAATTCATAAGCCACCTCTCCTACTCGCTTAAGTACCTCAAATGGCCCAATGTACCTTTGACTTAACTTACCCCTTTTTCGAAACCGCATCACCCCTTTCATGGGTGAAACCTTCAACAAGACTTGTTCACCTTCCATGAACTCCAAGTCTCTAACCTTTCGGTCTGCATACTCCTTTTGCCTACTTTGTGTCGCCAAAAGCTTTTCTTGAATAGCTTTCACCTTTTCCATAGAGTCTCTCAACAGATCAGTCCCCCAAGGTCTAACTTCAAAGGCATCAAACCAACCAATGGGAGACCTACATCTCCTCCCATACAATGCTTCAAATAGAGCCATGTCGATACTGGGGTGATAGCTATTATTGTATGAAAACTCTGCCAATGGTAAGAAGCTATCCCAATGGCCACCAAATTCTATCACGCATGCACGAAGCATATCTTCCAACACTTTAATCGTTCGCTCAGACTGACCATCAGTCTGAGGGTGAAATGCAGTACTAAGGTCCAACCTAGTACCCAATTCGGCATGCAATGTTCTCCAAAACTTAGAAGTAAACTGCGTACCTCTATCTGATATGATGGAGAGTGGAACTCCATGCAATCGAACGATTTCTGAGATGTAGATTTTTGCTAACTTCTCTGCATTGTAGGTCACCTTGACCGGAATGAAGTGAGCAGACTTAGTTAACCTATCAAAAATCACCCAAATAGAGTCATACTTACCCAATGTCTTGGGAAGACCAACCACGAAGTCCATCGCGATTCTCTCCCACTTCCATTCAGGAATGGGCATTCTTTGAAGCGTTCCTCTGGGCCTCTGGTGTTCATACTTTACTTGTTGACAATTTGGACATTTGGCAACAAACTCAACAATATCTCGCTTCATTCTACTCCACCAGAAGTGTTGCTTTAGGTCGCGGTACATCTTGGTTGCACCAGGATGTATAGAATATCCGGAACTATGAGCCTCTGTAAGAATAGTGGTGATCAAATCATCGATGCGGGGTACACATACCCTTCCCTTAATCCTCAAAACACCTTCACCATCGATTGTTGCTTCCTTAGCCTCTCCTTGTAACACTTTATCTCGGATTCGACTTAGCTTCTCATCATCAAACTGTTTCCCCTTAATCTGATCAAGAAAAGAGGATTTTGCCTCTACACAAGCTAACAATCCTCCCTTCTCATTTATTTCTAACCTCATAAGGTCATTAGCCAGAATCTGCACCTCTCTAGCCAATGGGCGTCTAGAAACTTGCAAATGAGCTAGACTTCCCATGCTTCCGGCCTTTCTACTTAGAGCATCCGCTACAACATTAGCCTTCCCCGGATGATACAAGATAGTGATGTCGTAGTCCTTCAGTAGTTCCATCCATCTCCTCTGTCTCAAGTTCAAGTCTTTTTGAGTGAATACATACTGTAGGCTACGATGGTCCGTATAGACCTCACACTTAACCCCATACAAATAGTGTCTCCATTGCTTTAGTGCAAATACTACCGCGGCCAACTCCAAATCATGGGTCGGATAGTTACGTTCATGCACCTTTAATTGCCTCGAAGCATAAGCAATCACATTCTTTTCTTGCATTAGCACTGCACCCAACCCAGAATAGGATGCATCACAATAAACAATGAAGTTTTTACCCTCTACTGGCAAGGTAAGGATAGGCGCGGTAGTCAACAAAGTCTTAAGCTTCTGAAAGCTTTCCTCACATTCATCTGACCATACAAATGGAACATTCTGCTTAGTCAAGTTCGTCAATTGGGAAGCAATGGAAGAGAATTCCTTGACGAATCGGCGGTAGTAGCTAGCTAACCCCACAAAACTCCTTATTTCTGACACGTTTGTAGGTCTTACCCAATTCTTCACTGTCTCAATCTTAGATGGATCCACCATCACTCCATCCTTAGAAACCACGTGTCCCAAGAAGGACACTGAATCTAGCCAAAACACACACTTGGAGAATTTCGCATAAAGCTTCTTCTTTCTCAACAACTCTAACACCATTCTCAAATGCTCTTCATGTTCCTTCTTACTCTTGGAGTATATCAGTATATCATCAATAAACACGATCACAAAGAGGTCCAAATATGGCTTGAAAATCCCGTTCATCAAACTCATGAAAGCAGCAGGGGCATTCGTAAGACCAAAAGACATTACCACAAATTCATAGTGCCCATACCTAGTTCGAAAAGCAGTCTTTGGCACGTCCGTTGCTCGTATTTTCAATTGGTGATAACCGGATCTCAAGTCAATTTTAGAGAAGACACAAGCACCTTGTAACTGATCGAACAAGTCATTAATGCGAGGAATGGGGTACTTGTTCTTAATAGTTACCTTGTTCAACTGTCGGTAATCTATGCACATCCGGAAACTCCCATCCTTCTTCTTCACAAACAACACCGGAGCACCCCAAGGAGATGCACTTGGTCTAATAAAGCCTTTGCTCAACAACTCTTGAAGTTGAGCCTTTAATTCTCTTAACTCCGCGGGAGCCATTCTATAAGGGGGTATAGAAATGGGGCGGGTACCGGGTTCAAGATCGATACAGAAGTCAATATCCCTATCCGGTGGCATACCGGGAAGATCTGCAGGGAACACATCCAAAAATTCACGGACTACCGAAACTGACTCAATCGAAGGTACTTGGGTAGTGTCATCCTTAAGATGTGCCAAGAAAGCTAGACAACCCTTACTAACCATCTTCTGAGCACGAATAAATGAGATGATACGCACCGGATTGGAAGTGTAGTCACCCTCCCACACTAACGGATCTGCCCCAGGCTTGGCTAACGTCACTGTTTTAGCATTACAATCCAAAATCGCAAAATTCGGAGAAAGCCAAGTCATACCCAGAATTACATCAAAGTCACCCATTTCTAAAATAACCAAATCTACATAAGTGTTGCTCCCCACAAAATTCACCAAACAAGACCTATATACTTTTTCGACTATCACAGACTCACCCCCGGAGTAGAAACACGAATAGGCATGTCAAGTAATTCATAATGTAAATTTAGGCCATTAGCAATGAGGAAGATACATATGAAAATGTGGATCCAGGATCAACAACACGGAAGCCATGCAATCACAAATCAGAAGGTTACCTGTGATAACCGCATCAGACGCCTCCGCTTCAGATCTCCCAGGGAAAGCGTAGCAATGAGCCCCATCATTTGTCTGTCCGTTGCTCCTACCATGTTGTGTAGTAGTGGCTCCGTTTTGCCCATCACCTCTGCCGTTTTGGTGACCACCATTACCTCGACCACCACGTCCTCCAGAAAAACGGCCTCTACCATGACCACCTCTACCTCTAGCTATTGGGGGTCTGTAACTCTGTTTTGGACAATTCCTCCTAATATGTCCAATCTCCCCACATCCATAGCACTCTCTGGAGTCAGGCATAGGTCTCTCGGAGTAGTGTTGACCGTTCTGAGGTGGACCCCCAACTACAGTCTGTAGTGAAGACTGTATTGGTCGAACTGAGTGACCTCCGGAGTTCTGTCCTCTAGAATAAGAACCATTAAACTCACCTCCCCTTCGAAACCTTTTTGATATCGATGTCGTGGCGAAGTCATCTGGTTTCACTCCTTCCACCTCTATCACAAAGTCTACCACCTCTTGGAAGGATGTTGCCGTTGCCGCTATCTGTAAGGCTGAAATCCGCAATTCTGACCTCAACCCCTTCACAAAACGGCGGATCCGTTCTTGTGGACTGAAACAGAGTTGGGTGGCATATCTGGATAGTGCGCGAAATTTAGCCTCGTATGCATTAACCGTCATTCTTCCTTGCTCTAGACTCAAGAACTCATCCCTTTTTCTATCCCTCAAAGTCCTTGGGATATACTTCTCCATAAACAAGCTAGAGAATGATTCCCAAGTCATGGGTGGTGCCTCTGTTGGTTGACACTCAACATGTGAACGCCACCACATTTTGGCGTTCCCTTGAAACTGATAGCTCACGAACTCGACACCAAACCTCTATACTATACCCATCTTGTGTAGTAGCTCATGACAATCAACCAGAAAATCGTAGGCATCCTCTGATTCTGCACCCTTAAAGACTGGAGGTTTCAATTTCAAGAACTTACTGAAAAGTTCATGTTGATCGTTTGTCATAATAGGCCCAGTAGATAGACGTGGAAATGTGCCTATCTCCAATGTTGCATCCATGCGGGGAGCCATAGTAGCCGCATGTCGTATCTCTGAAACCGGAGGTGTTGGTACAGAAACCACTGGAGGTGCCTGACCCTGATCAGACAACCCGCTAAGATAAGCAAGTACTTGGTTGATCATCTCTGGGGTAGGTTGGGGTGGCAATTCCTCATGTTGCACTTGTTCAGTCTCCCCTTCCTCACCCTCTCTTACCACATCCTCGGTCGGTGGAGGAGTCACTGCCCTAGTATCAGATGGGCTAGGGGCTCGTCCTCTCCCTCTAGAGGACGTCCTCCCACGACCTCTTCCACGGCCTCGTGCCGTTGTTCTCCCTCGAGCCACAGCCCCAGTGGCTGGCTCAGTCGTTTCTTGCCTTTCCGTTGTTGCTGCTGGTGCGGTCGTTGCTCTAGTTCTAACCATCTGCGAAATAGAGTGAAGATGGTCAGATACCAATTTGTATCACCTAGATACCAATTGGACTCAAGTAGTAGCACGAAAGAAAGAATGAAAGAATGGAATTTTCCTAAAGTCTTATAGCCTCTCAAAGAAAAGTAAAGGCGTCCCCCTACCGTTCCTTAAGACTCTACTAGACTCGTTTGTGTGTTGATGAGACCAATGAACCTAATGCTCTGATACCAAGTCTGTCACGACCCAAATCGGGGACGCGACTGGCACCCACATTCACCCTCCTATGTGAGCGAACCAACCCATCTAAACCTTAACATTTTAATACAATATCAACAAAAGTAATGCGGAAGACTTAAACTCATTAATAAAAACAACTCAAAACTATTATTATTAGCCCCAAAATCTGGAAGTCATCATCACAAGAACATCTATGATCAAATTACTATCTAAGAATGTCTAAGAAGCTAAAAATACATAAGAAACTAGTCCATGCCGGAAGTCAAGGCATCAAGACTTGCAGAAGAAGATCCAGTCCAAGCTAGAAGCGTTAGCTCACCCTGAGATCCGGTATGACGAAAACTGGCTCGAATTACTGTTGTGCTGAAGTTGACGGAACGTTTGCTGCATTACACAAATAACAAAGAAGAAAACATAAAAGTAGGGGGTCAGTACAACCACACGTACTGAGTAGATATCATCGGCTAACTCAAAATAGAAGATCATATATATCAAGTAATATTGTAAATCAACTATAAACTCAACATGTAACAACAACAAGTATTATAATCGTCAACAATTACCATCAAGTTCATCCATGAGGGCTCAAGCCTCAATACCATACTCATTTGGGAATTAAGTTCATTATGTTGAGTATATTATCATCTTTCAAGATTCATTATCTTTCTTCCTCTTGTGTCGGTACGTGACACTCCGATCCCCTACTACTATGTGTCGGTACGTGACACTCCGATCCCCTATATGTGTCGGAACGTGACACTCCGATCCCCTATATGTGTCGGTACGTGACACTCCGATCCCCTATAATGTGTCGGAACGTGACACTCCGATCCCCTATATGTGTCGGTACGTGACTCCGATCCCCTACATCTACGTGTCGGTTCGTGACACCCGTCCCACTAATACTATGTGTCAGAACGTGACACTCCGATCCACTAATACTATGTGTCGGAACGTGACACTCCGATCCACTAATACTATGTGTCAGAACGTGACACTCCGATCCACTAATCTCATTATATCCGTTCATCAAGCCTTCTCTATACCAAGGCATCATCAATCCCAATCACTTTAATTCACCCAGCCTTCTTTTTATACCAAGGCATTATCATTAATAAGTAGATTAAAGTTTCTTTCAAGATTTGGGATTCAATGGTTTTCATCATGCTTGTTTTATCAAAATCACACAGTCATATTCATACAAGCATACAATTAAGCATATAGACAGGTTTACAATATCATCAATACATATCATTCCCTATCAAGAGTTCACTACGATTATCGTAAAAACCATAACCTACCTCCACCGAAGAATTGGAATCAAGCAAGTTAATCCTCAAAGATGCTTCGTTCCTCTCTCTCTTGATCGATTCTCCCTCTCTTTGTTCTTCCAAATTTTCTTATTCAAACCCTCTTTCTCTTACCCTAATTATCATATAATTAAGTGTAAAAGAGGACAATAAAACCCACTAATTAACTTAAGGTTACCTCTTTTAACCCCCAAGTAATTAGACTTATTAATATTAACCCTCAATCTTTATAATTAAGGAAAGAATAGTCCAAAACGACCCTTAAAACGTGTGGAGAAATCCTAAACTGCCTGGGATTTGCGCAACCTGTGACGGCCCGTCGTGCCTGCGACGGTCCGTCACGCAGGTCGTCGTAGCCTCCCAAAATCCCCTTTTTCACCACGGAGTCTGTGACGGTCCGTCACACCTGTGATGGTCCGTCCTGCACTTCCGTCATGACGGTCAGAGACTCGTTTCTTGTACCAAATTCTCAAAAGTTGAAGTGTTTTGCGACGGGAGCTCACGACGGTTCGTCGTGGCTGTGACGGCTCGTCCTGCAGGTCCGTCACAATTTACAGAGAGTCGATTTTCAGTACCCAATTTCCGAATTTCTAAGTATGTTGCAACGATACACCCTCGACGGGCCGTCGTGCCTATGACGGTCCGTCGTTGTGTCCGTAGTATGGCCCAGTTTTTCCAGAATAAAATCTGCTGCTCAAAACGACCAAACAGGTCGTTACATTTTGCGTCCATTTTTCCTTCGACATACCCATTCCAAAACTAATCTCATTGGATGTCAATCAAAGTTATCTCTCGAGACCCCCTAACACCACAAAAATTGGTATGTCAAATATAAACATTCAATTAAATATGAGATAATGTAATTTATACGTTATGCGTGTGTTTGGTATGAAGAAATATGTGAGTCACACTAGACAGATATTAGAAACATGTATATGGTCTGATTTGCAACGATCTGGATACTAAAACACATGAGAGAGATATGAGAGTGGCGGACGAAATTTGTCTATGTGGTACAGATATATGTGAATTTACTTGGATACAAAACACGTATCTTGAATAAATTAAATCTAAATTTGACAGCATGCTTGATATGGACGCATCAAAATTTATTAAGATTCATAATATTACAAATTAACGTGTATCTGAGTGATTAATTTTTAAATTAGAGAGACTTTTATAAGTTACCCATAAATTTGTTTATTTTTTACCTTAAAATTTGCCATAAAATGAACAAGCGTCAAAATTTGACTATCTATTATCATAGTCATTTCGTATAATTTTCTAACTTCTGACGGTCTCGCTTATCAGTGTGAAATTAGGAGTCCGGAGCCTGAAGGGTATAAAATGTTAATAAAAATTCTAAAATGGTATATGAATATTTATTTTAACCAAAAGGGCAAAATCGTTAGAAGCGCAGCGATTTCGCTTGCCGGAAAAAATTAAAATCGCTGCCTTGGCAGCGATTTCTAAAATGTTTTTTTTAATGAACTTTTAATAAATCGCTCCCTAAGGAGCGATTTTCTTAATTTTTTATTTGAAATTTAAAAAAAAATTAAAAAATTAGGAGCAAGAGATAAATTTGATATATAAATACAAATGTCTTAACTCAATTTAATTGTATACGAATTCAAATTTTAGGCAGATATACAAACACAATCATTAATACATACAGATAGTAGTTACATATATACAATTATCTAACCAATTTACACATATTATTCACCTCCTCCATCTCTGCTTTGCTCGATCGCCTCTCTCCTCTCTCTCCCAATATCGAACGACACTCTAACTAACACAGAGAACATATACAAATACAAATATAATTTAATTTCATACAAATTGCTGCAATTCGACTTACACAAATCATATGCTCCAAAACAAACATAATTTGACTATGAAACGCAAATAGCAAAACTGTAACTATAGAACATTAATAGTATGATTTTTATGTTTGTTACTCTAAAATTTACTCATGAAAAAATAATTGAAATCCAAAAAATACTTATCTTTAATATAAATAAAAATTAAATTTCAACGAAAATACCCTTTTAAGCTATGAAAATACTCCAACACACGTGAAACTTCTATATCCACGAAAATATGTTGAATATTAAATGCAAATAAATATTGAAGTTATTCATCGATATAAATATAAATTAAATCAAGAATATTAGATATAGTATTAAGATCACTAATTATTTTACATGATAATGAAGATATAATAAAAGTCTACAACATATATCACCTAAATATATATTACTAAATCTACTTTAGGAGAAACAGAAGATATTTTTTTAAAAAAAAATAAATTGGTTCTGCTTCATAGTTTATAACTTTTTATCCGCACAAAAAAAAAAAAAAATTCGTCAAAAGTAATATTTTTAAGTTTCTCTTTAGCTAAAATATCTCTATTTTTTTTTTAAAAAAATAACTTTTAACTTCCAATAAACTGACCAAATAAATTTTAAATTTTCATATTACTACTGTCTGCCGACAATTGTATGTGAAGCTAAGAAATTAATAGTATTAATTAGGTAATTTAAGGTGAGAATCCAAAATGAGAAACCCGTGAAGTAAGGGAATTGGTGGGAGTGGGAAGAAGATTAGTCATTTTAGTAATGAGTTATGTAACCTAATTACCTAATTGGGTAATTAAAATACTCACTCCTTCGTTTACTTTTAGCTATTACGGTTTCTATCTTTAGAGTTAAGTTATAAGAATTTTAACTAATATTTTAAGGTGTATTTTTTTCATAGAAAAAATTATAATTTATACTACTTTTTTATATAGTTTTGAATATCTAAATTATTTGTTTTAAATATAGAATTAATGTAATCCAATTTAACTTTGAAAATTAATCAAATTCACTTTTGAAAAACATAACATGACAAATAAAAATTGACGTAAAGAGTATATATTTATATTCGCTTATTGTAATTTATGATTCGCAAAAGGGTCAAAAATATTCTTAAACTATCTGAAATAGCTCATATATACCCTTAAAAACTATATTTTGGCTCAAAAATACCCTTCCCGTCAAACTATTGGGTCAAAAGTGCCATTCTAATTAATGGAAATTGTTAAATGTCATGTGGATGCCACATGACACTCCAATAGATTTCCACTGCCACATAAACTAAAAGGAAAAGGATAAAAAGTACTCTTAAATTATCTGAAATAACACATATATACTCTTAAACTATATTTCGTCTCAAAATTACCCTTCCTGTCAAACTATTGAGTCAAAAGTAACATTTTTATTAGCGAAAGTTGTTAAATTCCACATGTGCCACATTGACTAAATCCCTAAATCTTAATTACGCATTCTCCCCTCATTTCCTTATTTTCCAGAAACAATTTCACCCCTTCTCCCTCATTTCGCGGTTAAGGTTTCACAGTTTTCTTCGTTGCTGGGTTTCAAAGTGGATATTCGTAGTTATAGATTAGTAAACTTTTTTCTTATTTTATTGTGTTTACAACCACGAAAATCCACTTGGAAACTCAGCTCCGAAGAAAGTTATGAAACCTTGTGTAACGACCTGTTTAGTCGTTTTGAGCAGCAGATTTTATTCTGGAAAAACTGGGCCATACGACGGACACACGACGGACCGTCACAGGCACCGACGGCCCGTCGAGGTGTTTTTGTATCGTTTGCAACATACTTAGAAATTCTGAAAATGGGCACTGAAAATCGACTCTCTGTAAATTGTGACGGACCTGCAGGACGTGCCGTCACAGCACGACGGACCGTCGTGAGCTCCGTTGCAAAAACTTCAACTTTTGAGAATGGTACAAGAAGAAACGAGTTTCTGACCGTCATGACGGAGTGCAGGACGGACGTCACAGGCGTGACGGACCGTCACAGAACACTTGGTGAAAAATAGGATTTGTTTTGGCCTCTGCGACGACCTGTTTGACGGACCGTCGCAGGCACGACGGGCGTCACAGGTTGCGCAAATCCCAGGCAGTTTAGTTTAGGATTCCTCCACACGTTTTAAGGGTCGTTTTTGATTATTCTTTCCTTAATTATAAGGATTGAGGGGTAACATTAATAAGTCTAATTACTTAGGGGTTAAAAGGGGTAACCTTAAGTTAATTGGGGGGTTATTTGTCTCTTTTAGCCTTAATTATATGATTAATTAGGGTTAAAGGAAAGAGGGTTTTGAAAAAACAAAAGAGAAAGAACAGAAAGGGAGAGAGAGCAGATCGATCGAGAGGAGGGAGAATAGCAAGCAGCTTGGGAGATTTTCTCGTTGTTTCCAATTCTTCGGTGGAAGTAGGTTATGGTTTTATGTTACGATAATCGTAGTAAAACTCTTGATAGTGTATGATATGTATTGATGATGTTGTAAACCTGTCTATGTGCTTAAATTGTATGCTTGCATGATATGATTATGAGATTGTGATTAATTAACAAGCATGACGAAGTTATTGAATCCAAATATTGAAAGAACCCTAATTCACTTGATATATTATATAATAAGATTGATGATGCCTTAGTATGATAGAAGGCTTGATATATTATATAATGAGAATGAGGATGCCTTAGTGTGAAAGAAGGCTTGATGAATTAGGGGATCGGGTGCCACGTTCCGGTACCAGGATAGATAGAATATGAGGATCGGGTGCCACGTTCCGGTACCAGGATAGAATGAATATGAGGATCGGAGTGTCACGTTCCGACACCAGGATAGATAGAATAGGATCGGGTGCCACGTTCCGGTACCAGGATAGAATGAATATGAGGATCGGAGTGTCACGTTCCGACACCAGGATAGAATTGGATCGGGTGCCACGTTCCGGTACCAGGATAGAATGAATATGAGGATCGGAGTGTCACGTTCCGGACACCAGGGTAGAATTTGAGGAGGGAGGGAGTGTCACGTACCGACACAGAGGAAGAAAGATAATGAATCTTGAAAGATAATGAATATACTCAATCTAATGAACTTAACTCCCAAATGAGTATGGTATTGAGGCTTGAGTCCTCATGTGTGAACTTGACGGAAATTGTTAATGATAAGTAATTGCTATTGCTACATGTTAAGTTTTTAGTGGATTTACATTGTTATGATATATATTGTTCCCTATTTTGAGTTAACCGATGATATCTACTCAGTACGTGTGGTTGTACTGACCCCCTACTTTTATGTTTTCCTCTTGTTATTTGTGTTATGCAGCAAAGTTCCGTCAACTTCGACTCAGCAGTAGATCAAGCCAGTCTTCACTCCATCGGAAATTCAGGGTGAGCTAATGCGTCTAGCTTGGACTGGGTCTTCTTCTTCAAGTTTGATGCCTTGAACTTCCGGCAATGGACTAGCTTTTTAGTATTTTGTTCTTAGACATTCTTAGATAGTTTAGTTTAGTAATTTGATCATAGATGTTCTTGTGATGATGACTTCCAGATTTTGGGGATATTAATAATAGTTTTGATTTGTTTTTATTAATGAGTTAAGTCTTCCGCATTACTTTCTGTTGAATTGTATTAAAATGTTAAGGGTATTATGGGTTGGTTCGCTCACATAGGAGGGGAAAGGGTGGGTGCCAGTCGCGTCCCCGAATTGGGTCGTGACAGACTTGGTATCAGAGCATTAGGTTCGTGGGTCTCATCACACAAGAACAGGTCTAGTAGAGTCTTAAAGAACGGTAGGGGGACGCCTTTACTTTTCTTTGAGAGGCTATAAGACTTTAGGAAAATTCCATTCTTTCATTCTTTCTTTCGTGCTACTACTTGAGTCCAATTGGTATCTAGGTGATACAAATTGGTATCTGACTATCTTCACTCTATTTCGCGGATGGTTAGAAACTAGAGCAACGACCGCCAGCAGCGACAACGCAAGACAAGAAGAAACGTCTGAGCCAGCCACTGGGGCTGTAGCTCGAGGAGGATCAGTAGTAAGAGGTCGTGGTAGAGTCGGGGGATGACGTCCTTTAGGGGAAGAGGACGAGCACCTAGCCCATCTGGTACTAGGGCGGTGACTCCTTCACCGACTTAAGAAGTGATAAGAGAGGGTGAGGAAGGGGAGACTGAACAAGTGCAGAATGAGGAATTACCACCCCAACCTACCCCAGGATGATTAATCAGGTTCTGGCCTATCTTAGTGGTTTGTCCGACTACAGGGCCTATAATGACAAACGATTAGCATGAACTTTTCAGTAAGTTCTTGAAATTGAAACCTCAGTCTTCAAGGGTGCTAAATCGGAGGACTCCTACGATTTTCTGGTTGAATGTCATGAGCTATTACACAAGATATGTATTAGTAGAACGATTTGGTGTTGAGTTTGTGACCTATCAGTTTCAAGGGAACGCCAAAATGTGGTGGCGGTCACATGTTGAGTGTCAACCAATAGAGGCACCACTATGACTTGGGCGTCATTCTCTAGCTTATTGTGGAGAAGTATATCCCCCGGACCTTGAGGGATAGGAGAGATGAATTACTTGACATACCTATTCGTGTTTCTACTCCGGGGGTGAGTCTGTGATAGTTGAAGGGTATATAGGTCTTGTTTGGTGAATTTTGTGGGGAGCAACACTTATGTAGACTTGGTTATTTTAGAAATGGGTGACTTTGATGTAATTCTGGGTATGACTTGCTTTCTCCGAATTTTGCAATTTGGATTGTAATGCTAAAAACAGTGACGTTAGCCAAGCCTGGGGCAGATCCGTTAGTGTGGGAGGGTGACTACACTTCCAAACGGTGCGTATAATCTCCTTTATTCGTGCTCAGAAGATGGTTAGTAAGGGTTGTCTAGCTTTCTTGGCACATCTAAGGATGACACTATCCAAGTACCCTCAATTGAATCAGTTTCGATAGTTCGAGAATTTTTGGATGTGTTCCCTGCAGATCTTCCTGGTATGCCACCAGATAGGGATATTGACTTCTGTATTGACCTTGAACCGGGCACACGCCCCATTTCTATACCCCCGTATAGAATGGCTCCGCCCGAATTAAAGAGGTTAAAAGCTCAACTTCAAGAGTTGTTGAGCAAGGGCTTCATTAGACCAAGTGCATCTCCTTGGGGTGCTCCGGTTTTGTTTGTAAAGAAGAAGGATGGGAGTTTTTAGGATGTGTATAGACTACAGACAACTAACAAGGTAACTATTAAGAATAAGTATCCTCTCCCTCGCATTGATGACTTGTTCGATCAGTTACAAGGTGCTTGTGTCTTCTCAAGATTGACTTGAGATCCGGTTATCACCAATTGAAAATACGAGCAATGGACGTGCCAAAGACTGCTTTTTGAACGAGATATGGACATTACGAATTTGTGGTGATGTCCTTTGGTCTTACGAATGAATCGCCGCTTTTCATGAGTTGATGAATGAGATTTTTAAGCCATATTTGGATCTCTTCGTGATTGTATTTATTGATGACATATTGGTATACTCAAAGAGCAAGAAGGAACATGAAGAGCATTTGAGAATGGTATTGGAAACGTTGAGGGAGAAAAAGCTTTATGCCAAGTTCTCTAAGTGTGAGTTTGGTAGATGCGGTGTCCTTCTTGGGGCACGTGGTTTCTAAGGATGGAGTAATGGTGGATCCATCTAAGATTGAGACAGTAAGTAAAGAATTGGGTAAGACCCACTAATGTGTCAGAGATAAGGAGTTTTGTGGGGTTAGCTAGCTACTACCGCCGATTCGTCAAGGGATTCTCTTCTATCGCTTCCCAATTGACGAACTTGACTAAGCAGAATGTTCCATTTGTATGGTCAGATGAATGTGAGGAAAGTTTTCAGAAGCTTAAGACTTTGTTGACTACCGCACCAATTCTACCTTGCCAATAGAGGGTAAAGACTTCATTGTTTATTGTGATGCATCCTATTTGGTTGGGTGCGGTGCTAATGCAAGAGAAGAATGTGATCGCTTATGCTTCAAGACAATTAAAGATGCATGAACGTAACTACCCGACCCATGATTTGGAGTTGGCCGCGGTAGTGTTTGCACTAAAGCAATGGAGACATTACTTATATGGGGTTAAGTGTGAAGTCTATACGGACCATCGTAGCCTACAGTATGTATTCACTCAGAAAGACTTGAACTTGAGACAGAGGAGATGGATGGAACTACTGAAGGACTACGACATCACTATCTTGTATCATCCGGGAAAAGCAAACGTTGTGGCAGATGCTTTGAGTAGGAAGGCCGGAAGCATGGGAAGTCTAGCTCATTTGCAAGCTTCTAGACGCCCATTGGCTAGAGAAGTGCAGATTTTGGCTAATGACTTATGAGGTTAGAAATAAATGAGAAGGAGGATTGTTAGCTTGTGTAGAGGCAAAATCCTCTTTTCTCGATCAGATAAGGGAAAACAGTTTGATGAGAAAACTAAGGCGAATTCGAGATAAAGTGTTGCAAGGAGCGGCTAAGGAAGCAATAATTGATGAGGAAGGTGTTTTGAGGATTAAGGGAAGGGTATGTGTACCCCGCATCAATGATTTGATCACCACCCTTCTGACAGAAGCTCATAGTTCCGGATATTCTATACATCCTGGTGCAACCAAGATGTATCGCGATCTAAAGCAACACTTCTGGTGGAGTAGAATGAAGCGAGATATTGTCGAGTTTGTTGCTAAGTGTCCAAATTGTCAACAAGTAAAGTATGAACACCAGAGGCCCGGAGGAACACTTCAGAGGATGCCCATTCCTGAATGGAAGTGGGAGAGAATCGCGATGGACTTCGTGGTTGGTCTTCCCAAGACATTGAGTAAGTATGACTCTATTTGGGTGATCGTTGATAGATTAACTAAGTCTGCTCACTTCATTCCTGTCAAGGTGACCTACAATGCAGAGAAGTTAGCCAAGATCTACATCTCAGAAATCGTTCGGTTGCATGGAGTTCCACTCTCAATCATATCAGATAGAGGTACACAGTTTACTTCTAAGTTCTGGAGAACATTGCATGCTGAATTAGGTACTAGATTGGACCTTAGTACTGCATTTCATCCTCAGACCGATGGTCAGTCTGAGCGAACGATTCAAGTTTTGGAGGATATGCTCCGCGCATGTGTGATAGAGTTGGTGGCCATTGGGATAGTTTCTTACCTTTGGCAGAGTTTTCATACAATAATAGTTATCACTCTAGTATCGACATGGCTCCATTCGAAGCATTGTATGAGGAGAGAGGTGTAGGTCTCCCATTGGTTGGTTTGATGCCTTTGAAGTTAGACCTTGGGGGACTGATCTGTTGAGAGATTCTATGGAGAAGGTGAAAGCTATTCAAGAAAAGCTTTTAGCCGGCTCAAAGTAGAACAAAGGAGTATGCAGACCGAAAGGTTAGAGACTTGGAGTTCATGGAAGGTGAACAAGTCTTGTTGAAGGTTTCGCCCATGAAAGGGGTGATGCGGTTTGGAAAAAGAGGTAAGTTAAGTCCAAGGTATATTGGACCATTTGAAGTGCTTAAGAGAATAGGGGAGGTGGCTTACGAATTAGCCTTACCCCCAGGGCTGTCCGGAGTGCATCCGGTGTTTCATGTGTCCATGTTGAAGAGATACCACGGAGATGGAAACTACATTATCCGTTGGGATTCAGTTTTGCTTGATGAGAACTTGACTTATGAAGAGGAACCGATTGAACTATGCTATATTAGATAGAGAAGTTCGCAAAATGAGGTCGAGGGAGATTGCATCCATCAAAGTGCAATGGAAGAATCGACCGGTTGAAGAGGCTACTTGGGAGAAGGAGGCAGATATGCAAGAAAAATACCACATCTGTTTACAGATTCAGGTACTCCTTTCGCCACTGTTTTTCTTCTTTTGATCGTTCGGGGACGAACGATGGGTAAATTGGTATCTATTGTAACGACCTGTTAGTCGTTTTGAGCAGCAGTTTATTCTGGAAAAACTGGGCCCAACGACGGACACCACGACGGACCGTCACAGGCACGACGGCCCGTCGAGGGTGTATCGTTGCAACACTTAGAATTCTGAAAATGGGCACTGAAAATCGACTCTCTGTAAATTGTGACGGACCTGCAGGACGTGCCGTCACAGCCACGACGGACCGTCGTGAGTCCCGTTGCAAAACACTTCAACTTTTGAGAATTTGGTACAAGAAACGAGTTTCTGACCGTCATGACGGAGTGCAGGACGGACCGTCACAGGCGTGACGGACCGTCACAGAACACTGGTGAAAAATAGGGATTTGGCCTCTGCGACGACCTGTGTGACGGACCGTCGCAGGCAAGGCACGACGGCCGTCACAGGTTGCGCAAATCCCAGGCAGTTTAGGATTCCTCCACACGTTTTAAGGGTCGTTTTTGATTATTCTTTCCTTAATTATAAGGATTGAGGGGTAACATTAATAAGTCTAATTACTTAGGGGGTTTAAAAGGGTACCTTAAGTTAATTAGGGGGTTTATTGTCCTCTTTTAGCCTTAATTATATGATTAATTAGGGTAAAGGAAAGAGGGTTTGAATAAAACAAAAGAGAAAGAACAGAAGGGAGAGAGAGAGATCGATCGAGAGAGAGGAGAATAGCAAGTTGGGAGATTTCTGTTGATTCCAATTCTTCGGTGGAAGTAGGTTATGGTTTTATGTTACGATATCGTAGTAAAACTCTTGATAGTGTATGATATGTATTGATGATGTTGTAAACCTGTCTATGTGCTTAAATTGTATGCTTGCATGATTATGATTATGAGATTGTGATTATTACAAGCATGACGAAGTTATTGAATCCCAAATATTGAAAGAACCCTAATTCACTTGATATATATATAATAAGATTGATGATGCCTTAGTATGATAGAAGGCTTGATATATTATATAATGAGAATGAGGAGCCTTAGTGTGAAAGAAGGCTTGATGAATTAGGGGATCGGGTGCCACGTTCCGGTACCAGGATAGATAGAATATGAGGATCGGGTGCCACGTTCCGGTACCAGGATAGAATGAATATGAGGATCGGAGTGTCACGTTCCGACACCAGGATAGAATAGGATCGGGTGCCACGTTCCGGTACCAGGATAGAATGAATATGAGGATCGGAGAGTGTCACGTTCCGACACCAGGATAGAATAGGATCGGGGGCCACTTCCGGTACCAGGATAGAATGAATATGAGGATCGGAGTGTCACGTTCCGACACTAGGGTAGAATTTGAGGAGCGGGGAGTGTCCGTACCGACACAAGAGGAAGAAAGATAATGAATCTTGAAAGATAATGAATATACTCAATCTAATGAACTTAACTCCCAAATGAGTATGGTATTGAGGCTTGAGTCCTCATGTGTGAACTTGACGGAAATTGTTAATGATAAGTAATTGCTATTGCTACATGTTAAGTATTTTAGTGGATTACATTGTTATTGATATATATTGTTCCCTATTTTGAGTTAACCGATGATATCTACTCAGTACGTGTGGTTGTACTGACCCCCTACTTTTATGTTTTCCTCTTGTTATTTGTGTTATGCAGCAAAGTTCCGTCAACTTCGACTCAGCAGTTAGATCAAGCCAGTCTTCACTCCATCGGAAATTCAGGGTGAGCTAATGCGTCTAGCTTGGACTGGGTCTTCTTCTTCTTCAAGTCTTGATGCCTTGAACTTCCGGCAATGGACTAGCTTTTTAGTATTTTGTTCTTAGACATTCTTAGATAGTTTAGTTTAGTAATTTGATCATAGATGTTCTTGTGATGATGACTTCCAGATTTTGGGGATATTAATAATAGTTTTGATTTGTTTTTATTAATGAGTTAAGTCTTCCGCATTACTTTCTGTTGAAATTGTATTAAAATGTTAAGGGTTATATGGGTTGGTTCGCTCACATAGGAGGGAAAGTGTGGGTGCCAGTCGCGTCCCCGAATTGGGTCGTGACACCTTGGCTGCGAAATGACGGAAAAGTTGTGAAATTCTAACTATCATACTTTGAAATCGTAAATGTAATAAGTAAGAAAAAATATTTACTAATCTACAACCATGAATATCCACTTTGAAACTCGGCCCCCAAGAAAGCTACGAAGCCTTAGTTGCGAAATTAGAAAAAAGTTGTGAAATTCTAACTATCATGCTTTGAAATCGTAAATATAATAAAATAAGAAAAAATATTTACTAACCTACAAGCATGAATATCCACTTTGAAACCCAGCCACAAAGAAAAGTATGAAATCCTAATCGCGAAATGAGGGAGAACTGGTGAATATATCATTTTTGAAACAATGAAATGAGAGGGAAAATTAGAATTTAGGGATTTAGTCTATGTAGCAGTGGAACATTATTGACATGCAATGTGGCATCCACATGACATTTAACAACTTCTATTAATAAGAAGGGTAATTTTGATCCAATAGTTTGAAGGGAAGGGTAGTTTTGAGCCGAAATATAGTTTAAGGGGAAATATGAGCTATTTCGTATAGTTTAAGGGTATTTTTGACCCTTTTTATTTAGTTTACGTGGCAGTGGAATCCTATTGGCATGCAATGTGGCATCCACGTGGCATTTAACAACTTCCGTTAATAAGAAGGGTACTTTTGACCCAATAATATAACGGGAAGGATAGTTTTGAGCCGAAATAAAATTTAAGGATATATATGAGCTATTTCAAATAGTTTAAGAGTATTTTTTTTATCTTTTTTCCTTTATAATTTACTTTGGAGAATAAGAAGACGAGCTCTCAAATTACAGGATTGACTTTACATCTTACATCCAAATATTTGCCTTTTTTTTAAAAAAAAACTTTTCATTAATTATAACTAGTTTTTCTTTCAAAGTTTGTAGCTTAAAGTAGAATCGATTACTTAAATTAATGGAAAAATACACAAGTACCCTCTCAATCTATATATGAAATCTCAAAGACACACTTATACTATACTAAGGTCCTATTACCCCCTTAATTTATTTTATAAGTAATTTTCTACCTTTTTTTGTCTACGTGGCACAAGTTTGAAAAAAAAAAGGTCAACCAGCGTTAGGCCCACAGTCTCCATGTCTCCATTATAAATTATAAGGAATATGGGTAAATAATTTGCGATTTGTGACAACAATTAATTAAAATTACTTTTTCCTTCTGAATTTTACCGTTATTCTTCCTTGAATATAATGTAAAAATGCAATTATAAATACTAATTAGGTATTCGAATTTAAATTTGAACGTTAAAACTTGAAAAATAGTTGTTAAGATAAAATTTTAAAATGATATTAAAAAGTTGGAATTATGTTTTTATATGTGTTTTCACTTGAAAAATGATGAAGTGTTCTTTTTCGATACATAATTATGTAAAGAGCTGTCTGAATATAGTTTTTTTTCTTTTTAAAAAATAATATTCAAAATACTGTTTGATTTTACATTTCAATAATTTTTTGGTTAGTTTTTCATTTTCAAGTTTGAAAAGTTGAATACGACTAGGTTTTTTTTAATTGAATTTTTTTTTGAGTCACGAAACTTTAGATGTTTTACAAATTAAATATATTTAAATATAACTTGAATTTTATTTGTTTGATTCGAAGGAAAAGGACCGATTAATTGTTAATAATTATAATATTTTTAAAGAAGCAACTTACAAAAATAACTACATTTATAGAGTTGTTGAAGTTCAATAGCTATAAACATGTATTTACTAGAAATGAATACACTTTATGTCAATTTCTAGCTGCATGTTTGCATTAAATTTTATTTTATTTTATTGTTACTATTATTATTTATACAATGCATTAAATAAGGTATGATATGTTACCATAACTTTCAAGTACCAACCATTTATTATGTTCGTAAATAACTGAAATTTTCATTATTAATTACCAACTAATAATTACATATTGTATGCAAATATGATTGATTCACACAATACAGAAGGTTATATTTATATTCCTAAATACAATATATTCACTAAATACTAATCATAAAGGTATTCATGAAATTTTGAATATAAAAGTTTATTCATGTCTTTTCTCGTTGTATTTTTGCATATATTTTTTATTTTTTATTATTTATACACTAATACAATTGTAATTACAATAACTAAATAAGGAAAATACATTACTTGTATAATTAGCATATGAATACTTTGAATTCAAATTGGTGTTTCTATTTATAAAACTTAAAGTATTAATATATCAAGGATACAAGTATTTATACAAATTTAATGTGTTAATACAACAAACAAGGCAAAGTAATATAATTTTAGCATATGAATACAACAATTTGAAAAATGGATACACTATTGTTAACCAAAAAAATGAATATACCAATATACTATAATATGAATATACTGTTGTTAAATAAGAAAATAAAAAAACAACAGAATGTGTATGTATCAAAATGTGTAATTATTCGACTGTATAAAAAATTAAAAAAACAACAAAACGTCGATCTATTTTTTGTAAAGTTTTCTATAATACTTGAGGCTTGACGTTAACTTATGTATTTATTTATATAAATATAGTATTGATTTATCCAACTATACTTGTATTGCCTAATCAAATTGGATAAATCACTTATGTATTCAAATATATTTGTATTCACAAATCACCATTTTATTAATATTACAATACAATTATTAATGTATATAAATATTATTAAATATAAATACTTGACATTTGATTGAAACACAAATATAAGTATAATGAATTGAGCCACAAAAATCACTCCTACAATCATACAAAAGGATCTTGAATTGGAAAGAATTGGGGGGGAAATACAAAAAAAAAAATTGTAATACAAGGATATTGATGAAAGAGAAGGTATGAATACATAATTAATTATTTGAATTTAACAATAATTTTCTTATTTATTATTTATTTATATTAAACATAAAAAAACTGATTATTGATATACGATTAAATTAATTATTTATTGTATAGTTATAATCATATAACATAAAAAAATTAAACTATATTAAAGTTTGTCGTATTACGTAGTTTTTCCATTTTTAAATGCTATTTTCCAAATCCAACTACAAACAATGATTAATTCTTTTCAATGTATCAATCAAATCTATGGTTCAATCCACCAGTTGTATTAATTCTCTAAGATTCTTTACTTTAATGTTTATATCACATTCTTGGTGTAATAGCAATTTTAATTCCTTAATTATCAACAATTTTTTATTATTTTGAGTCCAATAATACACGATTCAATAATTATTTTTTAATAAACTAAATTTGTTTTTTTTTTAAAATAATCTAAAATATATAAGAAATATATTATGTTGACTAGCTTCAAAACTATATTAACCAAAAATATGGATACTAATATAAATTTAACACAATACATAAGTAATTAAATAATAAAATGATTAATAATTTACAAATCCATGAAAAAATCACAAAAATAAAAAAATGTTCATCCCAACCAAAAATGCTGTATTAACATTATCTTCTAAATGAAGTTTATATCAATTTGAGTTTGTGAGAGATTTAATTTCCATCTGTCAATAAGTTCTTATCCCTAATTAAACGGAGTAGACAAGAAATAAGTTTGCATGTGATGTTTAGGCGGAGAGAAGAATTAATTATATTCAAAAGCGGAGCTAGAATTTGATTTGCGAATTTGACCAAATTCAATAATTATGAGTTAAATTATATATTTATCGTAAAAATATTATTAAAAATATTTATTTAGAATATAGTAATTTTAAAATATTTTATATAAAAAATTACAAATTTCAAATTTTAATTCCGTTTATAACTGTATTATTAATTTTTTGAGGTGATAATTTTGACGTAATGAAAATAATGATTTCAAATCTACCGAATAAAGAAAAGATTCAATCATGTATTGGAATAGCACTTATGTAATAAAGAGACAGGACATTAATGAAAGGTCCAACTGACCCATCGACCCCATACTTAGGTTGTTGGATCTCAAATCTCCCTAATCTTAGACATGATATCAATTGATCCACATTTCAAGAAAAAAAAAATGAGTTATATAATTCGTTTCATTTAAATTTGATTTTATAATTTAATTTTATTCATAACATAATATTATTTATATTTATAATTAAATTTAAGATTTTAAATTTACGAATGACTGTATTTGTTACCTATTCACAACCCATATGTTGTATGCTATTGGGTTCATATCTATATATTTAAAATAAATTATATAAAAGATTATAACTCAAAGTTATTGGAGTTTTTGTTGAAACCTCGATGCTTTGATTCACTATATTAATTATAATTATGTTATAAAATATGATTTTTTAAATCCACAGAAAATATGTGTGGTGTCAAATAATAATTATTACTGTGAAAATAGTGAGCAACTTTTTTTAACTTTTCAATATGAAAATATTATCATTTTTTTCAAGGCAAATTACAGAAATCACATACTTTTAAGATAAAATTTTAATTTATTTTTTGAAAATTTATAATTATATAAATTTCTCAAATGGATACAACAATATAATCGTCAATACATTAAAAAGAAGGTCGGATACATTAATGGTAAAAAACGCTAACATATTAAGAAAGGTCGGATACATTAATGGAGGTACCTAATACATTAGTGACCAAAAAATAAAAGTACTGATACATTAAAAAGGACTAAATACATGCACCTATACATTAAAAAGATGATCCGATACATTAATAACATTTTTAACTTAAAAGAAAAAAAATAAAAGATTTTAGACCTATAAAAATGCACCTATATTGTTTTTTTTTTCTTTTCTTATTAGTGAATATAATCATTGAAAATATATTCAATGCAAAAATAAGGATTTTTTAATATCGATATATAGGACTTTATATTTGTTTAATTTATGTAAGTTGCTAATTATACTTATAATTTGTGTATGTACTTACTTGGACAAGTCATGTCTTTTAGGAGACCGTATTATTTCTGATTTATATAATGTAAAACTTTCACTCTTTTTTTAAAAAAAAATCAAAAAATTAAACTAATACAATTAATAATTTGGCTTATAACTAGACTAGATTGCTTCCCTTATAAGGAAAGTTTTTTTTAATTTTAAATAAAAAAGCTGACCCCTATCCAGGCTTTAAAAATCCTCTTAATGGATAGCGTTTTGTCTAAATAAAGGCCACCAAACTACACTTTACACATAACACCCAAAATGATTTAAAATCTAAATTAATTAAAGACATCAAGCAAACGGAATATAATTAATTTATGTAACCTTTTCAAAGTACTAATCAACCTACAAAATAGTAGCATTTGTACAATTAGTTACAAAATCAATTAAAGTCATCAGAATCAAAATAGTTATAATGGAAATCATTAATTAGACTATCTTTTTGCATTGGATGGTTGACAAAACATAAAATAGAAATTTTACGTACCCAAGAAAACATCATGTTATCACTTAAATAATCAAAATATTTAGATACTTTTTATGAAAAAAATTCTTGATAAAAAAAATTTTTTCGCTCTAAATTCGTTTAAATAAATCAAAATATTTAAATCTTGTGTAAGAAAAAATTCTTGATAAAAGACATTTTTTCGCTCATCCAAATAAAAGCCTAACGAGGAATTAAAAATAAAAAAAAATCTGAAATATATCTAAATTTTATAGTCAAGACATATTATCTCTCCACTATTTAATGGTGTAATTTAAAACTGAATATCAATTTTGATCAAAGTTAGAATATATTTACAATTTTTTTCATTAAACGGTGCTACGCTTTATTATTAAAGAGGATTAATAAAATATAAAATTAAAGCAGCCTAAGCATGGTTACGATTTTGTGATAATCATTGAATTATTATCCATAATCACCCCAAATGCATGTTAAGCCACTTTCTGCTTCTTAATCACAGACAAGAATCAAAATGAATACTGCCATGATCCTCTCTCTCTATTCTCTGACTCATAAACACAGAAACTAATATTGTATACAGTATCAAATTGCAGACATGCAAATTTGCAGAGCCGGAGCTAGAAGCCCGATAATTAATTCAATCGAACTCAATAATTTTTTAATATTAGAACATTTAAAACACTAAATCGTTATTGTAAAATTCAAAACAAACATAATTTACAAGAGGAGGAAGCAAACCGATAAATAATGATTGAGAATTTGAACAATTTGAATTTTCATTTTGATCAGGATTCATAAAGCTAAGCACTAATTCATTAGAGGAACAAAGAAATAAAGGTAACTAATATATATATAATAGTAAAATAGTTGCAGCCTCATAGTTTTTCTCTTCCTTGCACTAATTACTACTAATTGAAACATTATTCAAACTAATCTAAAATCAAGATGAAGAAGAAGACCCATTAGTGACAACGACATTATTAGCACCAAAACTTGAATTTTCTTTCTTGTTGTCATCGTTCATGCTGCTTTCATGGTGAATGTGAAATTCCGAGTCAGTGTTGTCGTGATGATGAGTAGTAGTATTATTTCTATCAACAATACAAAACCCATTAACAGTATAGTTAGAGTTACCATTCTGGTGGTTGTGGCCGTTGTCGGTGTTCGGTTGATCTAATTTCTTGCCGGAGATAGAGGTGGTTTTGTTATTGTGCATCCATACCTTTAAAACCCCTTTTTCAACTCCAATTTCGTTGCAGAAATTGTTCACCAGATCTTCATCTCTCTTCTGCATTTTCCATTCAACTTTTTCGGCGAATTCCAGCATTTTAATCTTCTGATCTGGAGTGAATTTTGTTCTGAAACGCTTCCTCCCGTTAGAATTTGCTACCGCCATTGGCGTAGTCGATGTGGGGAGGTTCTGATTTTTCTCCCCGGAAAACCCAGCGCTTAGAGCCAAAAGCATGTGTGGTGCAGAAGCTGGGTAATACGCCGAAGAAATCGGCGGTGGAGATGGTGAATTCGGGCTACCGTGGTCCCCACGAGGCGGCGGAGGATGATGGCGGTGATGTGGTTGGTACTCAATAGCCGCGGTAGCGATAGGCGGCGGTTCTTCCGGTTCACGGCGGTGAAAATTGCGGTGACAACCACAAGCCGCACATTTTAGTGAAGTTGGATCAGCTGGGTTCGCAGCTGGAATAGGCAAAAATTCTCCACATCCATCCACCGCATGAGTCCCTAAATTAGCCGCATGATTTTTAAGGCATTCTTTGTACACCACCACAACAGGATGATGATGATGATGATTTTTCCGTTTCAAAACCCCATTACTGAACGAAAAAGGCTTTGGTTGCTGGATCCGACTCGGAGTTTCAGTTTCAGCTAATTCTGGTGTTTTCACAGTAGTAATAGCAGCTGTTGTTGTGTTTGTGTTTATGTTTAACTCCATACCTGAAACACATCTACTACTTATCTTTTTCTTTTTTTTCTCACTCACTCTTAGATAGAACTTAGATGATTAAGAAAATGAAAAGAAAAAGCATGTTAAGAAAGAGAAAAAAAAAAGTGGGTTTTTTTTTTTTGGGGATTTTGAGTTTTGATGATGATGATGTGTGTTTATGACTACAGATAACAAAAATCTTGGTTTTTGTGGTTGTCCTTGTTAACCACTGATGTTTTTTCGACTTTGATTCCTAATCTAATCTATGGTTAACCTGCAGCTGCAAATGACCCCACTTCCCACTTGTATATCATGTGTATATCATAAATATCACTGATAAGTTAAATGCTTATGCCAATTCACTTGTCGCCTTCTTATTTTTAGTTAATACACTACTTACTACTTAAGTTATTTTTTGTTTAACTGAAGAAAAAATAAATAAATACACTAGCCAAATCAAGTAGGATTTTTAAGACAACTAATTAGTGTCAAAGGTTATTTTTTTAATTATAAGGTGTCAAATCTACTGTCTTTGAATTGAAACAGAAGATTCACAAGTATTTGATACGCTATTTTCTAATAGGGTAGTGTTAGGTAGAGATAACCAATCGATAAAATAATTAAATTAGCACTGATAATAAAAGGTGAAAAAGAGGAATGAATAATTAAACCATAAGATTAGAATTTGTTTTATGATAATAAGTGAATTGTACAAAAATTAAGAAACTGTATATGTGATGTATTTACTGAACTTGTCAAAGTTGCCAGTTGGAAAAGCAGAGTGTGACATCAGTGCATCCTAATACGATCACGACTCAAATTTCATTTATGGAGATTTTTAAGTTATGTTTTTGATCAAATAATTTTTCATTTTCAAAATTTGACAATAGAATCAAATAACGATGAAAAATCGATAAATCAATAATCAATAAGTCAATATCTTAACGGTTCTATAACAATCTAGCATCTTTACAAACCGATAATTAATAAAACAATTCGATAAACTTTAAAACTGAACCGAACCGACCGATACGCAACCCTAATTTCAATAGGTCTTTACATTTGACATCCTATGTAAAATTATGATTTCGAATTAACATATAGATTATATGGTTTGAAATTATAATTTCAAATTTCAACTTTTCATTTAAAAAAAGAAAAAAGAGAATAGATTTAGTTATTTGGAGTCTAATACGTGATTTTAAAATTTTTAAAAGTAAAATTTAATTCATAAGTTTATATTTTATAAAATAATTAAATAAAAATTAATCTTTTTAAAAGTTGCAAAAAAAAAAAAAAAAACTTATGTTGGGCATAAAGAGATTAGCAAGATTTGAAATAATTATGTAAAAGAATAACTATTTAGTAAACAATTATGTCTAGTTACTACAATTAATAACTAATATTTATAAAATAATCCATATTTAAAAGTTTATAGTCACAAGTACTTTTATTTATAGAAGAAACATGTTTGATATACAATTTATTAATAAGATAGCTTTAAAATATTTAAATATCTTACTTCACTATTATTTATTTATTTTCACGACTTACATACTTGTAAAAAAGATATTCAAATTATACTCTAACGTAAATCTTGATTTCATATCATAATAATTCCATATTGCTATGTACAAATAATTCACTTTTTTCACTTTACACCTCCAAATCGTAAATCTAATCAAAAGTCTTTTAAAACACTTTATCTTAGCCTTTTGGAGTTTAGTGCATGAAAAATGAGTATTTAGCTATTAAATAAGTATGATTAACTCTCCAAAACCCAACCACGTGTAATATTTTTTCAACACGTGGCGTGATTATTTTTGTTGAAAAGGTGCCACGTACGTAGTTTTGCCATTCTTTTACGTTTTTATATTCAAAGTATGATTACGTAAACTAGTTTGAATACTTAATTGTCAGCTTCTCATTTCCTTAATTTAAGTCTTTTTTTAACTAAGAAAAAAACAACCTAAATAACAGGCATTTTGACTCTAAAAAGCTTGAAACCGTAAGAGTTCATCGAATAAAGAGCAATCCTATCCTTTTTTTTTTTGAAAAATTATTTTGGTGTTTAACTTGTATTATACATAAATTACTTTCGTATTTATATACTTTTTATATGAATTAGTTTTACTTGATATAAAATTTAAGATAGAAAAAAAATGAGACTTTTTAAATTTATAATCTGAACTCTAAAATAAGTGATGTATATTTGAAATTTAATTATTGTCGAATTCAGTTTTATGTTATTCTTTTTAGGATTGATTAAAAAAGAAAATAAGTTATATAAATTGATATATAAAAAATATCTTAACTTGAACATTTCAACTAATGAAATAATTATTTAAATATGTCCAAAAATCTATTTATCACATAGTATCAAAGTATTTTTTTTGTTTTTTATTTAGTGTCTGAAGTTCATGTTAGAGCTCAGACTAACTTCAGACCACACAATGCAGGGCTCATTCGAAAATGACGCACCCAACATGATTTTTTCCTAAATCCCAATATCCAACAAAGAATAAAGCACTCTTTTCGATACACCACAGCTTGAGTTGTATCAAATACTTTTTATTCTTGTGGCTGAGGCCAAAATATATATATATATATATATATATTTCATTGGATTGAGTTTTGTTTTGGTGAAAAAGATTAACTCGACTAGTTTTATCATGTCAAATTATTTGACCGGCCCAAGAGTAATATGAGACTTCCTGGGTTTGTATTTGTTGGGCTACCATAGTTAAGGAATCCCATAGTGTAATTCAATAATTACACTCTGTCCCGATAAATTTAGTATTTACTAAAAATCCCTTAAAAATTTTGTACCGTGATACTTTAGACTCTAGTGATACATGGTAAATGATACATGGCAAGTTTAAACTGTTAAGAAAAAAATGAGGAAAAAATGGTACATTTAAACTTGTTAACTAAAATAGCTTAATTTACGGTAACAGATCATTAATCAGCATTAAATCAGCACGTAATTGGATATTAATTTCAAATTTTGAAAATCAAAGATTATATCATCTATTTTGAATACATTTTTTATGAACAATCTGTTAAACTTCGATACACAACAAATTCATGTATCAATGCATCGTCTAAAACACTATACACACTGATTCAAAATGTATCAGCAAGCACACTTGATGGATTCAAAATGTATCAATGCATCATCTAAAACACTATACACACTTGATGGATTCAAAATGTATCAGCAAGTCAAAATGTATCAGCAAACACTTTATTTATCAATGCATCGTCTAAAACATTATACACACTGATTCAAAATGTATCAGCAAGCACACTTGATGGCGCAGTTATTGAAATTAATCACTGATACACGATAAAAAATTTCAAAAACCCTTGATACATAGGAAATCATATGATACACATCTAATTCATGTATCAAATTATATACTAAACATTATAATCCACTTAGTACTTATGTATTAAACCTATTGTCTGATACATGATAATAATTTTCATAATTTTTTGATAATAGGAGGCATGAGGTGGAACTTCAAATTGATGGATCATGAGGACGGTCCACTTGTTCCTGTCAAACAATATTGGACTTTGGGTGATACCAACTCCACATCCTCACAATGAGATGCCACAGAAGATGTTGTCTGACCATATGAACTCGTATGGATCAGCAAGACCACATCTTATGAATACAAAATCCATGGTTATGCAAGACAACCAATAACAGATGCTGGTTTAAGAAGAAGAAAGACGATGATGGAATAAGAAGAATTGAAGACGTGATGGAGTAAGAAGAACAATAAGAACGAGAGAGAAATTGTGCAGTTTTTTGAAATTTCAAATTTTTTGAATTTTGAAATTCAAAATTTCAAAATTGGGTGTTTTAATTAAAATTAATAATTCAAAATCCAAAAACTGATTTAGAAGATTGAGTGTTTTAGTGTAGAAAAAATAGGCATTATATTAGGGGATTATGTATTATAGGAGAGAGAATGTTATGTATCTATACACTTCTACTAAAATTAAAAAAAAGGGAATTATGTAATATTTAAAAAAAGAAGGGAAAATTAGAGAATATAAAACTTATAGTTGTGTATTTAAGTTATTTTTCCTAGTTATATTAACTTGGGCCAATCATGAGTTAATGAGGACAGAATTACAGCCCATGATTGGTCAGCCCACAAGATTGTATTTAAAAGAAACTACTATGTATATACAAAAATGAGCTTAATTACTCTTGGCTACTCATTTACTTTTTTTTTATGGGAAAATTGTATATAATGGCAAACTAATAACCTAAATTAAATAGAATAGCTAGGGTTTGATTTAATTGTGCTCCATAGCAAACATTGGCAAAAATTTGCCAGGCGTCTCTCTCCCAGAAGTCTCGCTCGCCTCTCTCGCTTTATACACAAAAGTGTATAATTTCTGTTTCTGTTTTGTATAAAGCGAGAGAAAATTGTATATACACATGCAAAAATGTATATCTTCGTGTTATACACTTAATTATATAATTTACAAACATTTTACTTCAAATATTGCAGAGAAAAGGCCAAAGAATTATACAATTGTGAATTATACAATTGCAGTGAAATACAATTTTTTTAGCTTTATACAACAGAAGTGTATATATTGTGTTTCTGTTTTGTATAAAGCGAGAAGAAAAACATATATCTTCTTGCTATACACTTATAATTATGCAATATACATACATTTTAATTCGATTCAACTGTATGCAAAGCTAATTATACAATTGCAGCGAAATAGTCCAGCGAATTATACAATTTAGGCCAGCGAATTCTACAATTTAGGCCTGCGAATTATACACTTGTATATGTATAGCGAATTATACAGTTTTTATGTTTGCTATGGAGCGCAATTATGCAAAGTTTGCTATATTATACAAATATGAATTTTTTGTTTGCTATATGTGAAAGTTGCCCTTTTTTTATCCATCAAACTTTGAAAGAGAGTTGTTAAATCTAAAAAGTTCTTTCTAGCTCGAAGAACTTGTTTGATTCTCCTTGTAATAAATATTGCTAAAAGATAAGAGGACGTATTAGTTAAAGGACTAAACGGAGATGATTTACTTGACTTATGAGAAGATTTTAAGTGATACAGAAATTTTAATCTTCAGTATCTTTTTAGATCAAATGAGTTTTTCTTTTGTGTTTCACTACTTCATATAGTAAATTTTAAGAATAACAAACATAAAAATCATATTAGTGATGTATAGCTACACTTTGACTATTTGCGGCTCTATAGCCAAATTATATTCGCTATGGAAAATCTAACTTGTATAAATCACGAGGATTTGTATAAAAATTGAAGCAATTTATGTATATGTTCTTTGTGTTAGGCTAGAGTGGCAAGCGAGATTGGGAGAGACAGGAGAGAGCGAGAGAGGGCAGCGAGTGGAGATAAGTGAATTGTATATGTATATCAGTTAGATAATTGTATATAAATAACTACTATGCATATGTATCTATGATTGCGTTTGTATATCTGCATAATATTTGAATGCGTATACAATTGAATCGGGTTAAAACATTTGTATTTGCATATCAAATCTTTCTCTATCTAGTTTTATACAAACACAAATTATACATTGTATTTTATGTAATTGGTGTTTGTATAAAGCGAGGGAGAAAGAAATGCAAAAGAACTAGGCAGTGGAAGATTTGTATTTATATAATTATAAGTGTATAGGACGAAGAGATATGCATTTGTATTTGGATATACAATCTCTTTTGCTTTAAACAAAACACAAATACAAATTATACATTTGTGTTTGTATAAAGTGGGAGAGGACTGGAAAAAAAAAGAATGACGAGTGAGATTCTAGAGAGAGGTGAATGACAAGAAGTTTGTTCCGAATTGAAATGTAAATTAAAATATAGCTATAACATTTATTTTGAATTAATAGTTTGCTCCATCATTTTCCTTTCTTTATTTGTTCCTTTTCTTCTATCTCACTATTTTTTGTTTTTTATTTTAGTTTTTATCTCAAAATTTAATTATTTATTTAAACCATATTTGATTCCATACATAATTTTTGCGCTTTTTTTTTACTCCTATTTCTTTTTAATTTTTTCATGTTATTTAACTCTCTTTTTTCTCTTCATAATCTAATTTCATTTATTTTTGTTTTGCTCCTTTCTTATTGTACTTTTTTTCTATACCTTAAAAAAGATAATCAATATGATAAATATTCATCTGAATTGTGGTGTATTGGTGAGACTATTTCATCTTTAATTAAAATTTTTGCTTTCGGACCATGAATATGGAGAAAATTATATTGAACGCGCCACCCATAAAAAGGGATGATCACCCATGACTTCTGCGGCACACTGGTGCCACAAAGGCCTTTGATGGTCTTATTGGCGCAGTTCACAATTTAGATTTAGTCAGGATTTCAATGTAGGCTCTGGATATTAAGTGAAAAAAAAAAAGATTGAACAAATATTCGTTCAATTTTCTTAATATAATTTTTATTTTTATTTTTTTATATCAATTATTAGAAATAACTTATACATTCACTTGTTTTCTCTCTTTTTTCTCCTTTTCTAATTTCACTTATATTCTTAAAGATTTTTTTTCCTTGGTTTTTATCATGCCCAATTCTACACACCTATTTGCTGCTGCTTCTTTCTTCCTTTTTTTTTTTTTTTTTTGAGTTTCTTCTCTATGTCAATAAAAAGATAGCTGATATATATGACATATATCTTATTTACTTTATTCTTTTTTAATATTAATCATCATAAAATATCTAATTTTATCATATGGTATACCAGAAATAATATATCAATTGCAACTGCAACAATTTCAGGAAGTCATAGGGGATTGATTCCTTTTATTTTTTTTAACGCTCCTTAATTTCTACTATATAGACACATGACATATATCATCTACTAACAAAGATACTATACATTCAAATAATATATTAAATCTTTTATGATACATGTATCATAGAGATCTGATTCATTTCTTAAAGAAACACACTCAATACTCAATTACAGTCACATGATATATATATATATAGATAGATATCAAAGTCGAACTTTCTTAATGATATTTCAGAATTTTAAAGATGGATCGCATTTATAAAGGATTTGAATCAATAAAATAGTACTCTAATGGTAATTAATTCACAGATCTTGACCATCAACCATGTAAATCATTACAAACAAATCAAACAAGACCATAAATAAATAAATATAATCATGCAAAATAAAAGAGAAGCTGAAGCCGTCTTCAGTTTCTACAACAACATCCACTCACACTCAAACATAACCAAACTAAACTCAATCCAAAATGAGTTTAATCAGTTGATAGTCAGGTCACCTAAGATTTTGTATGGATCATTGTTATCCATTGTTTCATAATTTATTGTATTGTACTCTATTGTATGGTAGATACAATGTTTGGCTAGACTGTATTGTTTGTTGTTGTTGAATAACATTTAAATTGTTTGGTTTGATTGTATTGTAATGTAAAGTAATTTATAAATTTACTAAAATATCCTTAATTATTCAAGGGTAGGAGGTTTGACTAGATTTAAATAACTAAGGTAAAGGGTAAGTTTTTGAAATATTATGTAAAGATATAATTGGAAAAAAAGAAATTAAGTAATAATGGCAATACAGCAAATCGGTTGTTAGGGGTTTCATTGTTACGTAACAACTAAATTAAACAATACAATACAATAAATTTTAAGTAACAACCAAAACAAGCATTGTAGGTATAGTAACGATACAATACAATACAATGGGTAACAATGATCGAAATATAGTGTAAGTGATAACTAAAATATATATTAACTAGTTTTCCAAAAACCAAAAATTAGTTATCCGTTATAATTCATAAAAAAACACACATTAATATTAATCGTTTTAATCAAATAAATCGATTCCAAGTACTAAAACATCACAGAAGAAGACGAAGAAGAAGAAGGAGAAGGAGAATGAGATGCAACTTCAGTTTCCACCTCTCTTCTGTGGAAATTGCGGTGACAGCCACAAGCAGCGCAAATGAATGCGCTGCTTGTACCTTCTTCACCACTTGGCATAAACTCTCTGCAACCATCTACTGCATGTCCTCCAACACGCGCCGCGTGATTCTTCTGGCACTCTTTGTATCTCACTATCCTTACTGTAAAGGCTGAGTTCGTAGAGCTTTCTGATGTCACTGACTCATCGTCTTGATTCTCAAGCAGTTGAATTTTTCTCATTTTTAAACTATGATAGATAGATAAGTTTTTTAGATATAAATAAAATGACTAATGGAATATGAGTGGGAGAAGATATTTTTGGGGGATTTGGAGAAACTAAATCTTGTGCTAATATAGCTATTATATATATAATAATAGAGGTAGTGTTCTTTTAACAAACCCTAACCCTAGCTAGAAGACATGTTTTTACACCTCAATGCTAGATAGAAAGTAAAAAGAATTAAATTCTGAAATATATATGAACTTTGACCGAAATTACTGTAACAATTTTAAACTTTGGGCAAGACGTATTACCGTTCATTATTTAATAGTGTATTTTAAAGATATATAAGTGTCCAGCTGAATAAGTTACTATTTATAACGATACAATATTTATGATGTTCATGTGATCACTTATATATCTTTAAAATACATTATTAAATAGTGCAAGCGTAATAGATTCTACCCAAAGTTTGAGATTGTTACAACAATTTCAATCAAAGTATGGATATATTTCAAACTTTTTTCCCAAAGTAAAATCATATTTATTATTTGTAGAGCGTTAAGTTTTATATATTGACAGACCCGATAGTATAAAAAATAGTGTCACAATCAAAAAACTTGTAAAGTAATGAGTGTGAGTGTTTGGTATGAAAGGAAAATGTTTTACCAGAAATGAAGAGGTATTTTCTTTATTTTTTGGTGTTTGATCTGTAAACACAAAATATTATTATAAAAAATATTTACATATAATCTAGACAAATATTTTAGATATAAACGTGGAGATAAGGTTATGGTGTATATGGGTGTATTAAACTATTATTTCTCCAACTTATAATAAAAAGTCATTTTCCGTATTTTTAAGAAACGATAGAAAATATTTCTTCGTGGCATTTTTATAACTTTGACCATTCAGCACTCATTTCCTTTTCTTTTCTTTTCAATAGTGGATTACTATTTTATGATTCATGTTATTGGGGTCTTTTCTTGGTAAATTTCTCTATAATGGGTCGTTATGAATTGATTGCTCAACATCTAATTTCAATCACGTACTTACCAAGTTTATTGCTTGGCTTAAAAATAGATTTGTCCTCCATTTTCTTTTATAGATAAAAAGATCTTAATAAATCATTTTTCAGTTAATTAATTACCCTCCAACATGACTGATTGGTTTCTAATTATAGATAACCAGCTAAACTTTGCCTACTTATCAGCCAAATTTAACTACGAGGTCTTCAAAACTCTAATTTTAAGATCGTGAATTTGAATCACCAAGAAACTTAAACGAAGATCGATGAATTATACTATGAAAGGGGTAAAAAGGAGTAGTAGTAAAATTAAGTTCACTTGTATTGCTAGCCCTATAGTACCAAAAATATATTGCAGTCGATAACTAACCTACTAAAAATGTACGGACAGATCATTTTAATTTAATAATGTCATGCCACATATATTATAATGTCTTACACAATTTTGGGTTATGTCTGATCAAAAGTAATGCATGCATGGAATTTCTCAGGTTAAAGACATTAGATATATATCCAACATTTAATAAATGATTGTGATTCGTGGTGCGGCGGTGAAATTACTTCATTCTTAATTAGAAGTCTTGAATTTGAGTCTTGGGGTTCGAACTCAAAACTCCTTCACTTAAATGGACACTTATTACCACTACACCAAAGGCATAGCTTTTTGCCAATTAGATGTCCAACTTTAAATATATATATCCTATGTAGAATTTGACATATATATATATATCGTAAAAATTTTCACAAAGGATGTCCAGTTGAATACTCTGGGATAGCTCTAGTTATGCCCCTGATCCTGGGTATGAAAAAAATATTGTTGGGAGCGCCACTCCTGAACAGGCCTACGCGCTCTGCGAGGCCTGTTCAGAAATATATAGTACTATAGGTTAAGTTAAAAAGCAATAGGTGAACTAGTCGAATAAGCTCTAAATCCTTTTATGTAATGGGGAGGCCTAGCTAGATATTTTCAATTAGCACCCACAGTTAATCACAAACATTTAAAACTGGTATTATTCCTAATTCTCCAATACTTAATTCTAACCATAATCAACATTTTGTCTGGACAAATAAGGTAATCCTTGAAGGCTGAAGTAACAATATTTGTCTCTTTTTCTTAATGGCCATTTTTAGGTGTCTGCAGTGATACGTAATTAATAATTGGTTCCAAGTATTCTCCAATCATCTAAATATCCGAAACAATAAAAAATAACTTTTAGCGACGATAAATATATATATTGACAAAAAGTGTTATAAGCAATATTAGTAAATTATTATTAGATTCAGTGTCGCCATAGGCTTTAGGAACATTTATAAAGAATGTTATTTGCCGCTAAGAACACATATAATATGACAATTAAGCTATTATTATAAATTAATTATGGCTAAAAATCTTTTTTGATGTAGTGGACTCTTTTTTTGTCATAGATTATGTTAGTGAAAAAACTTACAAAATAGTAAAATTGCAATATTACAACTGAAAATAAAATGAAGAAATTAATCTCTTCAGGCTGAGGCGCGGATATCTCGCTCTCTTTAAGGAGATTCAAGCCCACTGCAGCAAATGTTTTTCCCGGTCCAGCAGTAGTACTCTTTGACTTGTCCCCTCCAGGATACAACAGCCTTCACAAAGTATAACTCAACAACTCTGGACAAGAGTTGAGTCCAAAGCTCCCAAAAAAAGAACACCTCCCTTCAACTAATAAGAACTCTCTTTTAGACTAACTCTTCCACTCTTTGTTTTCTCTTATGAATTGTATGTTTCAAACCAAATGAAGACCACCACTATTTATACTACAAGAAGTCTTCCTAGCAATGAATAGGAAGATAATGGAGGTAGTAAATAGTGAAGATAATGGCCTTAGGAGTTACATAGGTTACAATGGGAGTTACATAGGTTACATAGTTACAATGGGAGTTACATATGTTACATATGTTACAAAGGGAGTTACATATGTTACATAGGTTACAAAAGGAGTAATGGAGGTATTAAGAATGAAATAAAGTGATGGACAACCAATGCTAATGGATGATGTAGAAGTCATCCATTCAAATGTTCATTCTTATAACTTCAAAATAAAGCAATTTAATATTTTAAATATTAATATTAAAATGCTAATAACCTAACAATCCCCCACTCATTTTAATATTTAGATAGAGAGTATATCAGTTGAAGGAAGACTACTATGCATAATGAAGTGTGCTCTGCATTGAACCTCCACTTAGTGAAACAGTAACTTTTACTCCAGAGTCGTAGTGGTCTCAGACTTGAACTATGACTGCTTAAGGGAAATAAAATATCACTGCTCACACATAATAATCAAGGTGTTGACATGAGCTTTAACAGCCAGCACGTTATGGCCATGTGCTATCCCGGTTTCATGAGTGCATTTGAGAATAAGCCCCATTCTCATAGGAAGCGACCTACTTCCACACATCTCATAGGTGAAATCTGTCGAGAGTGCTCCTGTAAGATTAACACTCCACCCATACGGACTACAGATATTCATTAAGAGTTTTATCAACTCAACCTTCACAAACTACAGGAAATAATGCACTCACATCATAGGGAGGGAATAAAAAGATAGTGCATTTTTACACAACAAGTCATCATATGATTAGTTTTTTCCTTTGAACCTACTTATAGGATCTCTATTCCCCAAGTTGGGTTTCCTCATATATGACTCAAGGATTCGTAGGCTTCAATCACATCTCCCTCGATGTGCTCCAGACATTTTCTCTTGTGAAGGCCTTTGTAAGAGGATCTGCAAGATTATCACAAGATTTGACATAATCAACATTAATGGTACCATTACATTACAATGTTTCCTCCTTATAGATCTGGATTTACCGTTGTAATAACGATTTTGAACTCTACCTATTGCAGCGGTGCTATCACAATGAATTAAAATAGGAGAGATTGGTTTTTCAAAATAAGGAATTTGAAATAATAAATCTCTTAACCAATTCGCTTCCGCACTAGCTGAAGCTAAAACAATTAGTTCAGCCTCCATGGTAGAGTTAGCAAATATAGTTTTTTTTATCTCCAACAAACAGCACCACCACCTAAAGTAAAGACACAACCAGTTGTAGAACAGGAATCACCTGAGAAAGTGTTCCAATCCGCATCACAAAAGCCTTCAAGTACAACTTTTTATAGAACAAACAACAATTTTTCGTTCTAATTAAATATCTCATAACTCTTGTTATAGCATGTCAATGTTCATTACCTGGCTTGCTTGTAAACCTGTCAAGTACTCCTACTGCATATGCAATATCAGGCCTAGTGCAATCAGTCACATATCTCAAACTTCCGATTATACTAGCATATTCCTTTTGATTTATTACATCATTTTCACTTTCAACAGGAAATAAGTGAACACTTGAATCAAAAGGAGTAGCAACATGCTTGCAATCATGAAAGTTATATTTTTTCAAAATTTTCTCAACATAATGTGACTGGTCAAGGAAAATCCCCTCACATGTTCTGTTATTTTTATTCCAAGAAAAAATTTGCCTCATCAAGATCTTTCATATCAAAATGGCTTCTAAGAACATTTTTAGCTTCATCAATAACATTCATGTTAGAGCCAAAGATCAACAAATCATCAACATATAGGCAAATGATCACATGTGAATTATTCCAAGACTTATGATATATGCACTTATCACACTCATTTGTTTTAAAACCATTTTCAATCATGCAGGAATCAAACTTTTCATGCCATTGCTTTGGTGCCTGTTTCAAGCCATATAGGGATTTAGTAAGTTTACATACTTTGCTTTCTTGGCCTGCTTCAACAAAACACTCGGGTTGGTCCATATAAATTCTTCATTTAGGTCTCCATTTAGAAAAGCAGTTTTTACATCCATTTGATGAATTGCAAATCAAAAATTGCAGCCATAGCAACTAAAAGTCTAATGGATGTAATTCTTGTTACCGGAGAAAAAGTATCAAAAAATTCTAGGCCTTCTAGTTGTTTAAAACCTTTTGCAACTAGCCTAGCCTTGTATTTATCAATAGAACCATCCGGTTTCAACTTTTTCCTTAAGACCATATGCAACCAATTGTTTTACAACCCGGTGGTAAATCAACTAACTTCCAAGTTTTATTAGAAATTAGAGATTCCATTTCATCATTTACAGCCTCTTTCCAAAATATAGAATCATGTGAAGATAATGCTTCTTTCAAAGTTAGAGGGTCATTTTCAATATTAAACACATAAAAATCAGGACCAAAATCTTTTTCTACTCTAGCTCTTTTACTTCTTCTTAACTCAAAATCAACAACTTCTTTATTTTTCAAAGTTGAAGTAGAAGAACTAGGTAGTGACAAAATATTTTGTTCAATCCTTTGACCCCCACTATTTTTAGTATCAAAAGGAAATTTATTTTCATGAAAAATAGCATCACCAGATTCTATTACAATATTATCTTCAAGATTAAAAAATCTATAGGATGTACTATTTGAAGCATAACCAAGAAAAGCACAAGTAGTAACTTTCTTACCCAACTTTGTAATCTTGGGATCCATTAGCCTCACAAAGGCTAGACAACCCCCAAACTCTTAGATATCCCAAACCTGGCTTGTAACCTTTCCACAATTCAAAAGGTGTCAATTTAGACTTTTTATGAGGCACACGATTCAACACATAACAAGCAGTTAAGATAGCTTCACCCCAAAAATTAAAGGTGCATGTGACTCAATTAGCATGGCATTAGTCAATTCAACCAAAGTTCTGTTTTTCCTTTCTGCTACTCCATTGGACGAAGGAGAGTAAGGAGGAGTAGTTTCATGAATTATTCCCAATGATCTAACAAAAGAATTAAACTCATTTGATTCATATTCACAGCCTCTATCACTTCTAATTCTTTTTTTTCTTCCAAACTGATTTTCAACCTCATTGAGATAAGTTCTGAAATTTTCAAAAGCATCACTTTTATTTTTCATCAAGTAAACATATGTAAACTTAGAAAAATCATCAATGAAAGTGATAAAATATCTATTACCTCCACGAGTTAGAATTCCACCAAGTTCACAAATATCAGTATGAACTAATTCTAACAAATCAGTTTTTCTTTCAACTTGAAAATGAGGCCTTTTAGTGATCTTGGCTTTACTACAAGCCTCACATTTTTCAAAATTCTTTTTAACCATTGGGATTAATCCTAAACTACTCATGATTCCAACATAATGATCATAATATGACACAAACGAGCATGCCAAAAAAGTAGAAGAAAGCATATAAACAGAAGTAGAAGTTTTATTCATTTCAACATTCAACTTAAACATCCCATCACATGCATACCCCTTCCCCACAAAAATACCTTTCTTCACTATTACATATTGATCAGATTCAATAATCTGTTTAAAGCCTGCTTATTAAGAGAGAAACTAGACATCAAATTTTTTCTCATAGAAGGAGTATAAAGTACATCTTTCAATGTTAATATCCTTCCAGAAGTAAAACACAATTCAACATCTCCCTTTCCAAGCACTTGAGTAGTGTGAGCATCACCAAGCATGATGGTTTTGGGCTCCTCAAAATGAGTATATTTTTTAAACCAGTCTTTGTCATAACAGACATGACGGTTTGCACCAGAATCAGCCCACCATCCATCAACATTCTCAACCATGTTTATGTCGGTAATCACCGCCACAAAAGGTTCTTCGGTAACGTTTGCCTGAGGGTTAGGATCACGTTTCCGGAATCTGCAAAATCGAGCAATATGCCCACTCTTGCCACAAACAAAGCATGGTCCTTTTTCTTGAACTTGGTGATTTTGTGCTTGGTGATTTTCACCATTATTTTTCTTGGGAGGTCTACCATTATTTTTCTTGAATTTTTCTTCTTAGGCTTTAAAGAGGTATTTTGTGAGTTTCAGGATTAGCATTATTCGAAGTAATTAAATTTACCTTCGATGTGATGTTGTTCTCTTCTGTTTGTAAAAGTGCATCTTGGCCTCTTGCTTCTTCTTCCATGCGGATTTTCATTATCAAGGTTTCAAGAGAGGTTTTCTTTTGTTTGTGGCGCATAGTTTTTTGAAATTCCTTCCAAGAAGGTGGAAGTTTATCCACTATGCCACAAACAATAAGGTTATCTCCAATTTTAACCTCTTCGGACCTAAGCTCTCCAACAATCATGATGAAGTCTTGAGCTTGATCTACCACTGATTTGTTGTCCACCATTTGGAAAGAAAAAAATCTACTAGCTGCATATTTTTTCGCTCCAGCCTCTTCGGTATCATACTTACTCTGCAATGCCTTCCAAATTTTCTTTGCACTAGAGTAAGTTCTATCATAATATCATAAAAATTATCAGATAGACAATTTAGAAGATAATACCGACACTTATAGGAATCACCATCGTACTTTTCCACTTTCTCTAGATGAGAAATAGTTTCATCATCATTCATAGTGGATGTGTCTTCTTTATTTGGATTCTTCTCGGTTAAAACGTAAGAAACATTGAGAAGACTTAAGTAGAAAAGTACTTTACCCTTCCATCTCTTGAATGGTTACCATTGAACCGAAATGGCTTGTTAAGATCTCCCATCTTGACATCCGCGGTTTTTTCAATTGTAGCCATCTTTGAATCTCCTTAAAATTGTTAGTGAAAAAACTTACAAAATAGTAAAATTGCAATATTACAACTGAAAATAAAATGAAGAAATTAATCTCTTCAGCTGAGGCGCGGATATATCTCGCTCTCTTTAAGGAGATTCAAGCCCACTGCAGCAAATGTTTTCACCGGTCCAGCAGTAGTACTCTTTGACTTGTCCCCTCCAGGATACAACAAGCTTCACAAAGTATAACTCAACAACTCTGGACAAGAGTTGAGTCCAAAGCTCCACAAAAAAGAACACCTCCCTTCAACTAATAAGAACTCTCTTTTAGACTAACTCTTCCACTCTTTGTTTTCTCTTATGAATTGTATGTTTCAAACCAAATGAAGACCACCACTATTTATACTACAAGAAGTCTTCCTAGCAATGAATAGGAAGATAATGGAGGTAGTAAATAGTGAAGATAATGGCCTTAGGAGTTACATAGGTTACAATGGGAGTTACATAGGTTACATAAGTTACAATGGGAGTTACATATGTTACATATGTTACAAAGGGAGTTACATATGTTACATAGGTTACAAAAGGAGTAATGGAGGTATTAAGAATGAAATAAAGTGATGGACAACCAATGCTAATGGATGATGTAGAAGTCATCCATTCAAATGTTCATTCTTATAACTTCAAAATAAAGCAATTTAATATTTTAAATATTAATATTAAAATGCTAATAACCTAACAGATTATATACTACGTTCATTTAAATTTATTTTTTCTAATTTTAAATTGAAACGGAGTTTAAGAAAAAAATATTGTAGTCTTGATTTGTAAGAGACATAGAATATATCAAATTCAAATGTAATTTTGTCGTCATAAAACATGTTAGGTGAAAAATTTAATTCAAAAATTTTGTGCATAGTTGTTTGATTCCACGAACTAATATTATATTCGGAAAAGGGTGAAAAAATTATACCTTACTTATGGTATAAAGGTTCACAAATAAGTGAATAACCGTATCTACCAATTGCTTAGTTTTTTGGTTTAAGAATATCAATCAAATTAATATTCTAAATCTGATGATATTTTCTTATTTCAAGAGTTTTATATAACAAATATTCTTATGATTAATCACATATAGACTATAGTATTATTTAATATATAGTTAAATCTATTCATTTTTAAACACAAACCCGCTAACCTATTTTATGATTTGATCTGACCTGTTTTTTTAGTTTGAAGAGATATTTTTTGGGAAAAGATATTTAAATTAAAAGATATTTTGAAACTAATAAATAAATGAAGGATATTTGTAGGTTATTTTCTATAGAATATTTTTGTACCTATTCTTTTGGACAGAAGAGGAATTATTAGAAAATTCTACTATTTTTTTTTAAAGAAGATAGTTTTAGCAACTTCTCAACTGAAAAGAATAATAAAATACTGTTTTTGCTTTTTTTAAGAAAGCAATTTTATAGATTCAAATTTCTAAAAAAGATTATATTTTTTTTTCAAAGAAAGGTATTTTTTTTCGTATCAAAATAACCGTATGGTTAGAGATAATTTCTCATATATATAAAAGTTTATCTTTAATTCAAATTCTTTAACTTCTCTCATCTGCCTAAGTCGGGTAAAACATGAGTCCGAAGTCTAAAAGGTATTAAATGTTAATAAAAATCCCAAAATGTTATATGAATATTTATTTTAACCAAAAGGGCAAAATGGCTGGAAGAGCAACGACTTCGCTTGCCGGGAAAAAATAAAATCGCTGCCTTGACAGCGATTTCTAAAATATTTTTTTAATGATTTTTTAATAAATCGCTTCCTAAGGAGCGATTTTCTTAATTTTTTTATTTGAAATTAAAAAAAAATTAGGAGCAAATCGTTGCAAGACTCCAATTTTCTTTTATATTTTTTTAGATCAATTTTTTAGAAAAATTTTAATTGCTACTTATTTTAAAAAATTATTTTGGAATAAGTAGTAGAAAAATTTAAAATTAAAATTTCTTTAGAAAATTTAAAATTTAATTTAAAATTGTAAAAAAAAAAATTGATTGGAAAAAAAAAGAAAAAATTGGAGACAAATCGTTGCCCCTGCAACGATTTGCTCTTAGGCCTTTTTTTTTAATAAATAATTTAAAAAGTTAACGAAATTGCTGATTAGGCAGCGATTTATTAAAAAATTATTTAACAAAATTTATTTTAGAAATCGCTGCTAAGACAGTGATTTTACTTTTTCCAGCGAGCGAAATCGCTGCCCTTCCAGCGATTTTGCCCTTTTGGTTAAAAATATTCATATATTGTTTTGAAATTTTTATTAATATTTTATACCCTTTAAGCTTCGGACTCGGTAAAATATTATCTAGTGTAAAACATTGACGTGAATTCATGATTTTTTCGTAAAATTAGATATTTATAATAATATTTTTTAGAATTGATATAATATATAATCAGTTGATACATATATTATAAGAATGTTAAATGGTGCTTTAAAATAATTTAGATAACGTTTTAAACAGTTAGATGCGGTTGAAATTAATAGCGGAAATTGATATATGGTCGTCTTTGTTAGAAAATGCTTTAATCCTAATATGAGATTTTTCTATAAAAATTTATATTTAGTCAGATTCTAATATAAATATCAAATATCGGAGAATAAAAAAAAAAGTTGAAGTGGAAATGTCGACATTAGTTGTTCTATCTTCGAACTTAATCAACATCAACTATTTGAATATGGGGTCCTCATGGTTAGTTTAATCCCATTATCTTCAAATATATATTGTAATTATTAAGTCCATTAAATGGACCCTATCTTTTAAAGAGTCTTTTAACTACTACTCTATAACACTAGATCATGCATAATATAGTGTAGAGCTAAAAAGTTTCTTCGAAATTTAATTTTACCCTTTTTATTACGAAATTGAACTAAAAGAAATTAATAAAAAATTATGTTAATCTTTGCTAGAAGCATCATTACCTGCTTTGATCTTTTATTAATTTGTTACGATCTTAATTTGGACAAGAAAGCCTTTTTTTTTTCTTTCTTTCTTGTCAGTAAATTTAATGTTTCTTTCAAAGTTAATTTTGAATTCCTAATAAATAATAGTGCAATATCAATAAACTGTGATTTGGAGAATGTAAGATATATACAGATCTTATCCTTACCTTGGATGTAAATGGATTGTTTTTATACGCCCTCTACTAGAAAGAACAGTTCAGAGCAAAACGAAAATTAATAAAAAAATCATGACAAAATACTATGAAAAGTATGACAAATCTTTCTCGAGTAATTACACCAAAATAATACAATAATGGATGTACGAAAAATAGCAAATAGTAACAGAAACCGAAGGACTATAAGAGAAATGCTACTCCATATAACTATTAGCAAGAGAATGTTTGCTACTCCACTTTCTACCTTAATTATCTCCTCCAATCTTTTTATTTACGGACATCTCCTCAGTAAGCTAAAATTTATCATGTACTCAATAAGATAAAATTTATATCATGTCTCGTCTAATTAACTCCATTTCTCCAATACTGCTTCAATCTACACCTGTACCTCTTTTAAAATCACCCATAGTCAGTCTGTCACACCTACACATTAAGATATTTATACATATCCTCTTAATTAAGGTCTATAAATTCAAAATTATTGAACAAATGAATACATATCAATCGATAATGAGAAAATTGATACTAATCAATGCAAGTAATCTTAATTACTTGTGTGAATTTGTAGTTTTTTTGATGTTTCAAAGGCTATAAGAAAAAAGGGAAGTAAAGGAGGAGATCAACGTAGTTGAATTATAATAATGATTCATGATAATGAGCACATTCGTTAAGTAAACTAAAAATGTGTAAGTAATGTAGTTTGTAAATAGTAATGATGATGAGTAAATTTGAGTTTGTTAGGTACTTAATTAAAGATAAACATGATTATGCTTCTAAGAGGGATAATGAATTATGACTAATTTTTGTAGGGTTTTTGACCTACACTACACATGTTGTTGACGCCCACCACAGAGAAAATCGTTTCTCACTTTTGTGATTAGTTAGCTTTTTTTGTGGTAACCATTGACTAATAAAGCATCTTAAGGCTCCTAATTATACTTGCATTTTTCTCTATAATCAAGTTAATTAATAAGACAATTAAGAATAATTAACTTTATTTTAATTCATCATTTGACCAAACAAACAAATTGTTGTCTCAAATGAGAAGAGTGATCAGCATTATTGATTACGACTTAAAAGTTAAATGCTTTCCTTTCTCCTTTGGTCCCATGACTGATCACAAACTTAACCTGATTATATTTAGTAGCGAAATCGACATTACATGGCATAATTTGTCTTTTAAACGGGTTGATCTTTAATTTTTGTCTCGAGAAATTGAACTTATATCTAGCGGAACATAAATTATTTAAAGTTGCGAAGCATAACTTATGGAATATGATGGGCCAAAAATGCAATGACCCCAAAATTTAGTAGGAAAAATGACAGAAATTTCACTTTTAAATTCTCTTATTACCATTATCCCCCATTAGTTTTACAAATTCCTAAAATCTCTCATTTTCACGCATCAGATTAATGTATCAGCGCATCAAATTAATGTATCATCGCATCAAATTGATGTATCTCGCACATCATATTAATGTATCTCGCGTAACAGATTAATGTATCTCGCACATCATATTTGTGTATCTCGCGTAACAGATTAATGTATCTCGCGCATCATATTAGTGTATCATGTATAAAATGTAAATCAAATTAGTGTATCATGTATAATATATAATGTATATTCTTAACGATTAATGTATATCACGCATCAGATTAATGTATCAGCGCTTAATTTGTTGTATCAATTTCAGGGATTTCTGTAATTATAAACTTATAAGAGACAAATAATAATTTTGCTTTAAAAGTATGTGATTTCTGTCCTTTTCCCAATTTAGTACTATAGCAATTGGATCTCACTCAAATCTTGGGCTTATTCAACTTGAATGTTTAAAGGTCCAGCAAGCATTATATGATTAATATGTGAATAATATCAGCATACAGACTAACACATTGGCTTTCACTTCTTAAGTCATGTAGACGGCCCAAATTAACTGAAGCATTAAATGGCCTAGTTTGGATTATTATAGGGAAAATTGTATATAATAGCAAACTAATAGCCTAAAATAAATGGAATAGCTAGGATTTGATTTAATTATACTCCATAGCAAACATTAGCTAAAATTTGCCAGCGTCTCTCTCCCAAAAATCTCGCTCGCCACTCTCCATTCTCGCTCGCCTCTCTCGCTTTATACACAGAAATGTACAATTCTGTTTCTGTTTTGTATAAAGCGAGAGAAAATTGTATATACACATGCAAAAATGTATATCTTCGTGTTATACACTTAATTATACAATTTACAAACATTTCAATTCAAATATTGCAGAGAAAAAGGCCAACGAATTATACAATTGCGAATTATACAATTGCAGTGAAATACAATTTTCTCTAACTTTATACAACATAAGTGTATATATTGTGTTTCTGTTTTTGTATAAAGCGAGAAAAACATATATCTTCTTGTTATACACTTATAATTATGCAATATACATACATTTTAATTCGATTCAACTGTATGCAAAGCAAATTATACAATTTAGGCCAGCGAATTATACGATTGTATATGTATAGCGAATTATGCAGTTTTATGTTTGCTATGGAGCGCAATTATGCAAACTTTGCTATAGCATACAAATATGAATTTATTGTTTGCTATATGTCAAAGTTGCCCTTTAATATATTCAAAGGAAAAACTGTCTAATTAGATAAATAACCCTATTATATTTACTAATTTCTTCTTATATTTCGAATAGTTACATATTATCTCACTAGTTAATAAATTTACATCATATTTCAAGTCAAATATATCTAGATGCATATATTTTTGCTATCAAACATACTAAAATAGGAAAAAGGCAACGAGATCCACATATACATGTGCATCATTCTCGGATGCATGTGAATCACACTAGATACATGTATATGAGTTACTAGATAGATGCAAATCATTATTAAATAGATGTAAATCACGCTAGATACATATATTTTGGTTATCATATACGGGGAGAAAGCTAGCGAGAGAGTCACATACATGAGAATCCATAGTGTATTTACTGTAAATCATATTAATTTTGACCCTATGTATTCAATATATTATATATATATATATATATATATATATATATATATATATATAAAGTTCAAAATCTAATAAAATTTTGGCACAGCATAAATTTAAGTCTCATAACCTAGTAGAATTTCGGTAATTTACAAATTGATCCCCTAATATAAAATAGTCTAGTCTAATCTAATTTAGTAGATACCAAACTTCACTCAAATATATTTAAAGAAAAATTACATAAAGAAAATAAAGATGTGATATATTTACTATACATAACTATAATTTTTTTTAAAAAAATTATGATTCATAGCTATAGTTAAGATTTTGTAGAAAATTTCTCTCCCTCCGTTGCCTCTCTCCTATCTCTATGCACTCTCACTCATCTCTCTCCTGCTCATTTCTCTCTCTCCCTCACCTCTTCCTCTCTCTACAATATAAATACAAATGGTAACAATTAACTATATAAATATAAATGATTATACATAAACAGAATACATAAGGCAACGTATGAAATGCAATTTGTTATCAATTATAACAACAATATAATTGTATTTATTGATACAATTATACAAACTCTATTTGTTAATATACTTGATACAATTGATTTGCATCAATGAATTAAATACAATAGCTTTTCCCATAATTTTATTCATGATACAGATGAATTGTATCAATTATGTGTACTCGTGATACAATTATTAGCCAGATCTCACCTCTCTCCTCCCTCTCACAATCTCGCTCGCCTCTCCCTTTTCTCTTTCAATCTCATTCGCCTGTAGGTCTCCTCCTTCTGACATGTATATATATCGTAATAAAGCAAAATATGCTTAGAAAGACTAATTATATTTTGAGTTTTACCTGTTTTTGAAATTTTCTCTATTTAACAACTAATCAAATGAATTGAAAAATGCATCTCTAGTCCTTTCTAATTCTGTAGTACTAGTACTAGATATATACTAGTATTGTGCCAAGAGAGGTCAATTAGCGCAGTGTAGAGCATAGTGCAATTGTGTATAATTTATAATTTTAAAATTAATATAATTTCTTAAAAAGTGGACTGACACGATAAATCTGTAGTCCACGTACTTGTGGGTTGGCTCAATCATTTTCTGGCCCACATCAAAAATGGGCTAGCCCAGTTTAACCCGTAAAATGTCGAAACCTATATAAGTTAGCACAGATAAAATGGGCTAACCCATATTGACAACTCTAATTAGAAGCCGAATAAGAGTACATATTACGAGTTTGGCTGAATCTAATATATTTAGTCTAAAAAAATTCATTGAACATATATAAACTAATAATTTAAAATTTAATTACTTGATAAAAATAAAATTTTGAAGTTATATACATTAAATTATTGACTTGCAGGGTTGCACCATTTTCTAATTGCAATGAGAAAACCACATGGGTTGAGTTAAATCCCAATGGAGTCACATGTGCCTCTGTCCATTCATTTACCAACTCTTTAATTCAATTTTCAGGTAGGGTTTAGTAAATATAGTAGGGTCCAAAACCATGTGACCAAATCAAATTTCACTAATTTAAAAACAGATCAAGAATGTGAATAAGAGCTAGGAGTACCATACCCAAAGTGTGCATACACGACATGTTTTTGGAAATATTAAAATTTGGTACGGACAAAATTTATTTCAATTCACATATGTGAAGACGAGAATTTAAGGCTTTTTATAAGATGAAATATTTTTTGAAAATTAACTTTTAAAGTTAAATTAGTCTCAGAACATGATTTGACACTTGATTTTCCTTTCGCTCGTTATGTTTGAAGGATTCTTCTATGATTTATTTCTTTGTTAATACTCTCCATCATAACATGTGAGATAATCCCAATTAAAATCTAGATTAATAAACCAAATATCAAATGTCATATGAAGATTCAAAAATAAATAAATTACAAGTTAATTTTCTTAAATTTATTTATCTATACCAATCTAAGATAGCACCAAATATAAATATGTTTGCGTTGTGTATTATTACAATGTGTATTTATTTTCATTGCGTGGTATTTATATTAGGAAAGTAAGGACAGGTGGAGTAGTAATAATTTTGCAACCATCTAAATAGAAAATAGGGATTCAATAAGATAAAATGATTTTAAAATTATATTTATATGATAGTGAGAAACGTCATTATCAATTGTAATATTAGAAAAATGTGAACTGTCAAATAAATTAGAGATGGATGGTGCAAATTGAGTTGGGCGATTAATTAAAAAACTAGTTGTAAAATGCAGCACTTCACATGTGAGAGCATTTAAGGCTAAAGCATCAAAATTTCCAAAGCAATAATTATTTCTCTCATGAGTGAATCATGTGAAGTTAATAGCCATAACCATCACAATGGATGTCTCGTACAATAAGAGTTATTTATTATATTATTTTGAAATATTAATATTTTTTTTGTTTTTATTTATTTATTTATATTTTTTTTATATTTGTTTTTATTTACTTGTTCATTTTAATAAATCAAGAAAAATAATAATTTTTTTCCTAATATGCTCTTATTTAATTCTAAAAAATTTCTAGTATTACTAAGTTGTAATACATGCTTTTTGAAACCAGGAAATATATTTATTATACTTGAGGAGTTGCATAATCTTTTAAGTTAAGGGTAAAATTGTAATTAACCTATGATAATAATTGGTGTCTTAATATATGCATCACTTTTAAAGTGGACAACTAAGGGCCCGTTTGGATGGCTTAATAAAAGCAGCTTTAAAAAAGTACTTTTGAAAGTGCTGAAACTTATTTTTAAAATAAGCAGTTATGAGTTTGGATAAAAGTGCTGAAGTTGTTATGCCAAACGTGAAAAGGGAAAAATAGAAGAAAGAGATGTTAGAGTTATATGGGTAATTTGGAGATTGTATAAAAATATTAAGGGAAAAAACATAAAAATATGGTCAACTTAAAACAGCTTATAAGCTAAAAAAAAAAAAAGCACCCCTACCCCAGCTTTTAACTTTTGGCTTAAAATAAGTTTTTTTTAGTTTAAAATAAGCTATTTTGAGTATTGCCAAACAGTTAATAAGTCAAAAACCAGCTTTTAAGTCAGTTTGACCAGCTTTTAAGCTGAGCCAAACATGCTCTAAATAGGGACAAAGGGAATAATACTTATTTTTTTTATAAAATTAATAAATAATTTTTTATTTAGTTTCTAATTTATTTTTATCATTATTTAAGTCATTTTCCTATAACATTTATCAGAATATTATATTTATTATATTTAAAAGGTGATATAATAAAATTATTCTGAAATTTATAATTTCTTAAAAAATGTGTAAAGTCAATAGCGGGCAATATTATTGGGCAAAGTGAGTATCTAGCATATATATATATATATATATATATATCTTTTTTTCGATTTGTTTGGTCTCAAATAAATATTTTCTTTTGCTTCGATTTATTTGGTTTCATTTTGATTTGACATACTTTCTTTTTTTAAAAAAAAAATTGTGATCCAAATTAAAAATATGTAGAATATATTTAAACATTTATTAATTTTGTAATCTTAAACATATTATTTGAAATATTAAAATAATAACAATAAAAATTCTAAAAATAAACTACAAAAAAATTAAGACAAAAAAAAAAGTAAACTAGCAAGAATAGAGTATCTTCCTTTTGGACATACCTACTCTTTTTTTTTCTTCCAAAAAATAAAGATAAATAGCACTTGTGTTGAGAGTCGTAGTGAATGGTAAGTATTTATTTAATTCTTAATTAAAAAATTCGTGTTTGAATTTCTTTGCCAAAGAGTCACTTTTATTAGAAAATATTATCCTTTTAATATGAAATTTTTTAACATAAATTTAAAATTTAATCATATTTCAATATGACTGTCGGACTGAATAGAACGTTTTATTTTATAGAAAAATAGTACTTGCAAAGGATATATGCTTGCTAGTTGACTTTGGTATAGTCGAGGCAAGGTGGTCAAAAGATAAATTGTCCGATCGGACATATATAATCTGTCCAACCCAAGATATATTAGAATAATAACACTCCACATTTTTATCACAAAGTATTTATCCACATGGGACATGATTTATTTCAGCTCAGTGTAACATGACTATACTAAATTAATATATATTATTTTTAATAGTATATAATAGTACGGTGGAACACTCCATCAAATATACTTTAACCCCATACGATATTTGGTGGGGTCATAGGAAAAGGATTATTCTAATTCAAATCCAATTTATTTGATAAATTATAAATATTTTTAGATTATGGTCAAAATTTTAGAAATAAAATTTTAATTAAATTTATATTTTATCGTGTTGAACTAAGTTTTCTATTTATTTTATACAGTTTTTGAGTTATGTCACATAACGTAACTTTACATAGTTAATTAGACCTGCAAAAAAACATTTGAATTACTATTTTTTGTCAAGAGGCATATAAAAGTCAAAATAGCCCAATAAAAATAATTAAGAGAGTAAGCTTTATAAACTTTATCGCTAAGTAATATGAAAATGACAGAAATTTCACTTTTAAGTTTTTTATTATCATTATTTCCTATTAGTTCTATAAATCCTCAAAATATCTCATTTTTACGCATCAAAATTAATGTATTAGTACACAAATTAATATATTTCGCACATTAGATTAGTGTATCATGTATAAAATGTATATCATATTAGTGTATCATGTATAAAATGTAAAGTATCTCACTTAACGATTAATATCTCTCGCGTATCAGATTAATGTATCAACAATTATATTATTGTATCAATTTAAGGAATTTTTATAATTATAAACTTATCATGGACAAATAGTAATTTTACCTTAAAAGTATGTGAGTTATGTCATTTACCTTTTCTTTTACCTATCATATTAAGTTGACATAAAATAATACACGAAAACCTTCATAACAAGTTAGTTAATTAGGAATATAAGATACTCCCTCCATTTCAAAATGATGATCTAGTTTGACTTGGATCGAAGTTTAAGAAAAGAAAGAAGACTTTAATCTTGTGGTTCTAAGTTAAAGTTATGTCAAATGTACCAAAATATCCTTTAATCTTGTGGCCTTAAACATGTCACGTGGAAAATTAAAATTAAAATGTTATCAAAAAAAAAAAAAGGATCATTCTTTTTTAAACTAACTAAAAAGAAAATGATGACCCTTTTTGAAACGGAGAAAATATTACTTTGTGCCCATTAAATAACCTCGAGATGTAACTCATATACAAAACAAGAGCAACCTATGTAAAATAAAATAAAATTTTGTATTGAAAGAGATATAAAATACCGTAACTTAGTACAATCATTGAAATCTATAAAACGAAATTTAAAGAGGATACAACTTAGTCATATGATAAAACCACTCTAGATTAAGTCTTGATTGAGCTATATATAGTCTAAATATAATAATGGCTACATATACATGACTTGTTAAAATCGCCACATCAAATAAAACAATCAATGGGGAAATCAATCAAAAACATACAATTTTTTCAAAATTATTCCATCAAAAGAATCAACCAAAAAAAAAAACTTCTAGAAAAGTTGTGGAGTTTCATCAAAAGATATCAAGGTAGTCAAGTCATTTTTTGGTTGAATATTGAGTGTATTTTCATCAAGCAACCAATTCTCTAAGATAATAGATAGTGGCACTTCAACATCATGTTCATTTTCTTCCTTCTTTATTTCAATTTTAATAGCCTCAGGAGTTGTTGTTTGAGACAACTCATCTGAACTTGATGATTCAAAAGATTCCAAACCAAATAGTGACTCAAATGCTTCCATCAATCCCATTCCACCTGTTCAAACAAATAGTACATCTTTACATATAAATAGCCGATCGAATTTACTGTTTACTTCTTTTTAGTCAAGATATAATAAATTATATCTATAATATGTATACCATCATACCTATGTTATGTATAGATCGATCATACATATATTATATGAAAAGTACTATAAATCAGCAAAGGTAGTTATTTAAAATATTTAGTGTTTGAAAGAATCTTAGTTATATATAGAAAAGTTTTGTTGTTACTAAAATCCATTGAAATGTTGCACTGAAAAATATCCAATTGATATTCCATATATCTTATTGTTAAATCGGTGAGAAAAGAAAAAATAATAACTTTTACACATGAGAAAATCAGAAAGAATTTCAGCGAGAATCTGTTTTGCACGTATTATTTGTTATTTTAGTGAATAAATTCGATGGAAAATATCATATTATATAACACACAAGTATCTCATTGATTCGCGAGAAAGGTCTATATTTTTAGTAGCAATAAAACAAGACAAATTGAAAAGAAAATTAAAAGTCATGTGCTCTATGACTTTATGTGACAGTTTAAACTTTTAAATAAGATGATCACGTAATTCAGAAGCTGACCTTTGGTTTCAGCATTTGGAGTCCCATCACATGAATATGAATCAGTTGTTGCAATGTTGTTTGATGAAGTTTTTGAACTTTCAGAATTATTTGTGGAAGAAGTACTTGATCCCATCCATCCTTGTAGCAATCTAGCTATATTTTCAGTACTTGATGCATAAATAGTAGAAGTAGAAGAAACTTGTGTATTTTCTTGTTTAATATTATTATTGTGTGAGCTTGTTGGATTTTCAAGTGACAAAGCATTATGTAAAGCCTTTTTAGCCATGTTAATATCAGCTTGAAGTGTCCTTTCCCATTGTCCCCTAGAAGTTGATGAATTTGAAGATGATAAGTGAGTAAGCCCATTTTCTACAGAAAATAGATCATTTGATCCATGACATTGATCAAGCCTTTTCATCTTTTTCTTTAGATGAGTATTCCAGTAGTTTTTTATGTCGTTATCTGTTCTCTCTGGTAGATACGAAGCTATTGCAGCCCATCTGTTCCAAAGTCATAACAAGTCAGAGCGGAGAAATCAGAAATTTAACTATAATTTTTTTTACTTAGAATATACATTTTAATTTTCTAATAAAAGATTCAAAAATTTCGAACTTCGTATCAAGTGAAATAAATACTAAAATAAAAGGATCAATATGCCAAGTGAAGATCTAGAAGTAAAGAGAATAATAGTTGGAATTTTGTTTCAATAGGAGATCAATGCGTTCAGGATGAGTGTGATCTTATTGCACGTATGTATATATTTTAATATTTTTAAATATTTAGGAGTATGTTTAATGTGTTGGAAATTAATTAAAAGAAGAGATTAAGAGCATATATATACTTGTTTCCTAAAAGTGCTTGAAGCTGGATAATCATTTTTTCTTCTTGATCTGTGAAGTTACCCCTCTTTATCCCTGGCCTAAGGTAGTTTGTCCATCTTAGCCTGCAGCTCTTGCTACACCTACGCAATCCTGCAAATAAAAAATCACACACATTATAAAAATAAAAATAAATCCTCATTAATTAATTAAATACTCTTAGTCAACTTTTTAAATTATACTCCCTTCTTCCAAAATTGTTTGTCATGATTTCTTTTTTTAGAGTTAAACTATAGAAACTGTGACTAACATTTTAAGATGTATTTTTTTTTCATATTAAACTATAGAAACTGTGACTATCATTTTAAGATGTATTTTTTTTATCATATTAATATGTAAAAAAATTGCAATTTATAATACTTTTCGTATAGTTTTAGAATATCTAATTTTTTTATTCAAAATATCGAATTAATGTGATCTAATTTAACTTTAAAAATTAGTCAAATTAACTTTAGAAAAGCACACCATTACAAACGATTCCGAACAGAGAGAGTATATATTGATGATATCTCACCTAAAGAGTATGTTACAAACTCTGTACTAATTATAAAATACGTAGTTTTCTCTAGTTTTCATTTTCTTTATGATGGTTAATTAGTAGAGATTTGTTAATTTTTGTTGCTTATCATAAATTTGAAATAAACAAATTAAAAAAAGAATCCCATCATACATGGTGGAACTAGGAGGCATAATGAGTTTGCCTGGAAATTATATTGTATATATAAAGTTGATTTTTCTCTACGCATCCTTTTAATTTTCTTCGTGTGTTTATTTTTTTTTTATTATCCGAATCCCCTTCGATAAAATGTAAACATAGATTTAGATATAATGAAAGAATAAAAACCTGTTTTAGTGGGAAGTGCCCTCCAATTGCCTGGACCATGTTGTTGCACATAAGAGACTAACATTATATCTTCTTCAGGAGTCCATGGCCCTTTCTTCACTCCCATTTTATCACAACAAGGGACTCTACCCATTGGAACACAACCCTTTTTTTGCCTTGTTTTGTGGAATTCTTCTTTTATTTGGAAAAAAGTAGAAATAAGTGTCTTATAGGGCTAAGGTTTTTTTATTTTTATTTTATAAGATTAGTGGAAAAAAGTGAGAGTGCATTCAATGTGGACTGAGGAAAAAGTCATCAATTGAATATTGATGGCCTCACTCATCAAAACCGCGTGACATTAAATGTTAACATTTACTTCTGATTTTAATTAGCAATACTAGTAGTAGTAGTAGTAGCAGCAACACTTTCTATTCTTTTACTACACCCCCTCTACTTCATCAAGTAAAGCTAGTGGGGCAATCTAATAAGATAGCTATCGCGATCCGAAATTTCGAGTCATAATAATATCTATTATAATTCATTAGTAGGTAAGCTAATTCATATTGCAAAAAGGATGAGTAATAGACATATTGGGTATAAACAATAACCACCAAGAGAAAATCGAAACAATCAAACGAAAGCATTGAAAATTGAAATATATTTAAGAGTGTGTGAATTCTTTTCTCAATTATATTAATGATGTGTAAAATTAAAAATACACTCATAATACAAAGAGTGTGCACTAGACCACCCTTCGGCTAAGATGGCATCGCCCATAACTGAACCCCAACTTAGGCTAGAAGTTGTTTGGAATTTGAAATATCAAAGTCAAATCATCCTATTGGTTAAAGACTGAATGTCTAAAGCAAAAGGTTAATTCGAAGCTGAAAAAACGCAATAAAAGATATGATTTAGAGAGTCATCACGGTACTCAGTTGATTAATTATATAAAATTTTTATTTGTTAATGAAGATTTGATTCTCACGTTATAATTCTCTCTTCTATTTCCCGAACCCTAATCGACCTCAGCCGATTTAGATCTGCTTCTTGCACTTCATTTTATTTTGATTTGTATGAGCATGTTTATGGAGTTAATTCAAAGTTATAAAATGTTAAGCTTTCTACTTTCTAGGATGTAATGATACTGTATGGCATTTTCTTTTTTGTTATAGATCGATTTATAAAATCTACTTCCTCCGCAGCATATTATACATCACCCTTTTTATTTATATTTTTATTAAGAAATAAGGTAATTTTATATTTACGCTCTTATTTAATTAGTTATAGATTTACAAGGTTAGTCAAAGTAAATATATTTTCAAGATTAATTAATTAATCAATAAGAATATAAGACAAAATACGATATTTTATGTATAAATTTTATAAAATGACATATATTGTGGTTCAACTATTTTTAAAAAAGGGTGACTTATAATATGAGACAGAGGTAGTATGTATTAAAAAAAAAGGCAAATCATTTTGTACATGATGATTGTAGCAATTTTTTTTGTTGCTCAATCTGTGAAGCTCACACTAGAATTTTGATTAAATTTGAATGGCGAATTGCAGAATTTATTTTGACGTGAAGCTTCTAATGAGATCTTCTCTATATTTAGAGTTTCAACTCGAAACATCTTATTAAGGGTGAAACACTCCTACCAATGCACCACCACCTCATATTGATATGATTGTTGCAAATTTGATTACAATGCAATATAGGGGAGTACAAAACATTAATCAGGAGGCAGGACCCTCCACAGTCCATTTAATGAATATGATAAAAGGATAAATACTGAGCATATAACCTTTTAAAATTTATTGGAGTGTTACCCACCACCATATTTAATTTAGCATTAATCCTGATTAATGATGGATAGAGTAAATTTAAGAGATAAGTGTTAAAAGTATATTTAAATTTTATATATATTTTATTTTTTTTAAATTTCATATCTAAACTATTGAAAGTTTGAGTTTTTATGTTTAAATTATTATTTTTTAGTTTGAAAAATACAGGTCTTTTTTATACCACTTTAATCATAATATATGTCTCTTTTTCTTTCTCTTTTATTTTGAAGAATTTCCACATTAAACTTTACATGGACAAATATCCAACTTTGACAAAAAATAAATAAATTATTAGTATTAGCTAAAATTAAAAATTAAAAGATTATTATAAGAAATAATATTTTCTTTATAAAATAAAATGTAAAATATTTTTCTTACCCCACACCATTTTCTAAAGTTTTTTATTTTGCTTTAGTTTCTTTTATAAAAGTATTTCATTTTTTACTTCATCTCCTCCCCCTCATCAAATATTAATTTAGATATTATTTTATTTTCTTAAATATAATTCTACCCATCCCACATAACCATTTGCTTTCAATTTTTTTCCCCAATATTTAGATATACATATCAAAAATATATTTTACCTGCCGCTACAAGATTTTTTATATTTTTTTGTTGTTTATGTTATATTCGGTAAACTAATAGAATTTTTGATGTTATATTCGATACTCTTACAAAATATTGTGTGTACGATACAAATTTATTCTGGTTAGTGATTAGATCGAATCGAGCATTTGAAATAAATTCAGCATCGAAATTAGCTAAACATTATTAGTGGTGGTCCATGATTGTGTTTGGTGAATAAATTTACAAAAATTGAAATGTCACAACTTAGTGAGCTAGCCACATTTAATTTGCCTTGTCCATCTTTTTAATTCACTATAGTATGAAGTAATTGATTGCATCAAAGTTTTTATTATTATTATTATTATTATTTTCCGCTTGCATTTTCAGCATCTTGATCATGTATAGTAATATTTTTAATTAAAGCATGATTGCTCATTGTATGCATTAGAAAACACACATTTGTCTGTCAACTTGTTTTGAAATATAATGTGCCCACACAGAAATAAATATTGTGTGCCCTTAGTCCATAATAAATTGTCATATTTTTCTTTTTTAGAGTCAAATTATAAAAAATTTGATCAATATTTTATGATATATATTTTCATTATATTGATATGTAAAAAAAATGTAATTTATAGTATCTTTCGTATAATTTTTGAATATCTTTTTTTTAAAAAAAAAAATTGAATTAACGTAATCTAATTTAACTTTAAAAATTAATTAAATTGATTTTTGAAAAACGCTAGATAGTGACTGAGAAGAATACATAAGTACAACAACAATTACGGTTAGAGAAACAAGAAATTAACGACGATAAAATTCACTAGTTGAATAACAAAAAAATTATGCTAATTTTATTTAGCTATGAATTATTTAGCTATGGGTTAATTGAGGATTACTGATAAATTTCGTAGCTGATTTGATTATTTGATGTTCTTTAGTAGTGACTAGTGATAATAACAAATCAATATATTAATATTTGTCCTGAATTTTCTATTTTATTTGGATTCTTCACAATTGTGTTTTAATTCAAAAATATATATTTGGTCAAAAGAATTTCTGGCCGGAAAAAAGCTCTTTTATATAATTTGTTTATCCTTTTCTTAGAGAAAAAATTTTGGACGTTTATAAATAGAAAAACATCTATTATTCTCATACAAGAATATATAATAGCATAAAAATGTAGTCTCGTAGTTGTTTAGAGAGAGATTTGACTAAACTCATACCTAAAGTCCTTTTTTTAATGCTTCTTTTTTTGGTTCGAAGGTTTGCAATTATTAGATTGCGCATGACGTCCTTATTTGTTTCAATCCTTATAAGATTTTATAGAGTGGAGTTTGAAAAAAGTAGAATATATCATATATGTAGACCTTACAAAACTCTTTGTAGGTTGGGAATTTAAATGTAATTTTTTTTAAAAAAAGAACGATTATTGTAGTTTTTTTCATTAACAAATCAGTAACGATTTTCTTTTTCTTTTCGATTTGGCTCAATTTGGTCTAATTTGTTACAACCCTAATTCCAATATATATATATATGATATATATATATATATATATAATATATATATGAGATAATTGTATATAATAGTAAACTAATAATCTAAAATACATTTGTCAACGTTTGCCAGTCGCCTCTCTCCCTAAACTCTCGCTCGCCACTCTCTCTCTGCTCGCCTCTCTCGCTTTATACAACAGAAGTGTATAAATTGTGTTTCTGTATTGTATAAAGCGAGAGAAAATTGTATATACACATGCAAAAATATATATCTTCGTGCTATCACTTAATTATACAAATTTACAAACATTTTGCTTTGATTCAATTGTATACAAATGCAACTTTTGTACAAATATTGTAGTGAAAAAGACCAGTGAATTATACAATTGCAGTGAATACAATTTTATCTCGCTTTATACAACAGAAGTGTATAAATTGTGTTTCTGTTTTTGTATAAAGCGAGAGAAAAACATTTATCTTCTTCCTATACACTTATAATTATACAATATAAAAATATTTTACTTCGATTCAATTGTATACAAAGTAAATTTTATACGGATATTGCAGCGAAATATGCCAGCGAATTAATTGCAGTGTAATAGGCTAGCGAATTATACAATTGCAGCGAAATAGGCCAGCGAATTAACAATTTAGGCCAGCAAATCATACAATTGTATATATATAGCGAGGTCAGCGAATTATACAATTTAGACCAGCGAATCATACAATTGTATATGTATTATACAGTTATATGTTTGCTATAAAGCGCAATTATGCAAACTTTGCTATAGCATACAAATATGAATTTTTTGTTTGCTATATGTAAAAGTTGACGTGGACCTTAAACAATTTTTTTTGTCAATAATTGGGTCTCTCACTTTCTCCGTGTTAGTCTATAAAACGAATGTTAAAAAATGAAGCCATCTAGACCTACCAGATTGAAAAGAATTCATGTCTAAGAGAATATATATATATATATATATATATATATATATATATATATATATATATATACTTCATTCGTTCACTTTTAATTGTCATAATTTTTATTTTTAGAGTCAAATTATAAGAATTTTGATCAACATTTTAAGATGTTTTTGTTCATCATATTGATATGTAAAAGATTGCAATTTATAGTACTTTTCATATAGTTTTGAATATTTAAAGTTTTTGTTTGAAATATTGAATTAATATAATCTAATTTAATTTTAAAAATTAGTCAAATTAACTTTTAAAAAATACAACATACCAAATAAAAATGAATGGAGAGACTACACATACAAACCAAAAAGGCTTTGTGATATGTGGAGAAATCTATAAACTAACCTTCATATATGGTGTAAGTTCAATGTTTTTGTTTGAAAATTCAACTATATTAAAGAACTAAGGCCAGCCAGTTTGGATTGCCATCTGTCACGTAAGCTAATTTTATTAGACTTCATATGTTTCACATTCACCAATTAATTATTTTATGTTAAATAGATTGAAATGATGAACCTTGTGCTTACTTCTAATCTAAGCAACACATATTTTTACGAGGAAAAATAAATTAGTTCAAAATGGATGGCTCATAAAGTAGATTGACTTTTAGTTATATCTTTTTATTGTGATTTACTAATCACTAGATTATTCTTAAAAACGAAATAGAATTTAGAGTGTTCAAATTCTTAAGATTTGATCGATATATATGCTGTATTTTTTTTTAGAGGAATAACACTGTAGCACTATCGTAGCTTCGTTCCTGGTTTAGGCTAAGTTTACGAAGCATTTTTTCCTCTCGAAAAAAATGTGTTAGGAATAGTAAATATTACTCATATTTGGTAAAAAAAAAAAATCATATTCAACCCTTCGTGAAATTTGTGAGATTAGGTCTTGAGCCTAACTCACACCCCAAAGGCTAGCTCAAAGAGAGAAGGATTGCCCAAGTCGTATAAGGAATCCACCCAATTCATTAATCACCAATATGAGACTTTTGTCATTCTTTAACGATTCGTCTTTAGGTTTTAATGACAAATAATTCAAAAAAAACAAAATAGAGGGAGTGAGTATTAGCTTAGTGTCGAAGACACTTGGCTTAAGATAAAGAAAAAATATCAACGTAAGCCCCTAATTCCTGGAAAACAGATAAACGAAGAAGATGTCAACATTCAATCTTGACCCATTTTTTCCCTTCTCTCTCAAAGAAAATATGCAGCAAAAACAGGGACTTCTCAACTGTCAATTCCCAATTATATGGACATCATCAATTTTTCACTGTTTGGTTGAATTTCTTCGTCCAATTAGTCTTCATTTACTTGAAAATCGTTTTTTTCCCTCTGTTTCTTTGCTTTCTGCCTGAATTTTCGTATTGATCAAAATCCATGGCTACTTCGTTTCCTTTACTTCTCTGAATATGGCTGCTCTTTCTCATTTCCTCTATCAGTATTTGTTTTTGCCTTTAGCTACTGTATTTGCCTTTGTTTCCCTCTATTTGTCTCCTCTGTTCAACTCCATCACCACATTTTTCCACAGGTATTTTAATTATTAATCGTTTCTTGTAAATCGAGATTCAATTTTTATTTTTAATTTCATATATTTGAATCACACAGATCAAATAAGAATTCGGGTTTCAAAGCTGATTATCAGAAAATATATGATTTTCCAGAAACAGAGCAGCAGTTGGGTTATGAATCTGATGTTTTTAAGGATGTTTCTGAATTCCCAAATTCGGAGACGAATGAAACAGAGTTTAATTTTACATTTAAATTCCCAACCTATGAACAATTTTGTAAAAGCAAGGAAGACAAAGTTGAATTTGTTAGCTCTACATTTAAAGTCAAATCGCCAACAAAAACAGAGGTTTACGAAACAGAGGATTCGAAAGAAGTTCATAGCAATATCGAGGCGATAGATGAGGAAGACAAAAAAAAGGATTTGAGTAATTTAGAGCGCGATGAAGATGAAATAAATGAGGACGAAAAAGAGGATTTGTGTAATTTAGAGTGTGATAAAGACGAAACGGAGAAAACAGAGGAATTGAATCCCATGAAAGGAGAATCAGATACTCGAAAAGATCAATTTCTAAAGGAACTAGATTTTACTGACGATTCTCTGTTTCAATCTGAAAAGGATTCGATATCTACTGATTCTGATACACTATCAATTGGATTTGATCATGTCTGTTATCTCATGAACAAGTTAGTCGATTCGTATAGTGATGGCTTCTTGACAGACGAAAACTTTGGAGGCGAATTTGAACTTGATCATGAATTGTCAGAGGAAAATCAAGAATCTGATGCTGATGATAGTGATAGTGATATAATGGAAGAGCTAACGAAATTTGAACAAGATCAAGCACCGCGATTTTTATCTGAGGATGATTTTCGTGATAATTCTTACAAGCTATTTGGTGATTCCGAGGACTCTGAAAATGGCGATGCAAATAATTTGGAAACGTTACGGGAACACCAAGAATTGATCGAACAATTGAAGTTGGAACTTAGAAAAGTTCGAGATACGGGACTCCCCACTATTTTGGAAGAATCAGATACGCTAAAATGGGAAGATTCGGAGCCATGGAAGATTGACGAGAAGTTGCAACGCGAAGATTGTACGGGTGAACTTCATAAGTTCTACAAGAGTTATAGAGAAAGAATGCGTAAATTCGACATATTGACGTACCAGAAAATGTATGCGATAGGTCAGTAACAACTCTTCATGCATTAACATTATTTTGTGTCCAGGCTAGCTTGAACGTACTATTTTTTTTTTTATTTCATTAGGTACTAGATAAATTTGATTGCCGTAGCTTTGACGTGTTAAAAATCACTTGTAATTTTTACTTTTTGTATTAATTCATTTTTAAAATGAGATATTTTTTATAAATTTTACAGGTTATCTACAGAAAGATCCATTTCAATGTGTGTCAAGGCAAAGACATACAGGTCCAAAACTAAATCTTTTATTTCACAAAATATTAAGCTATTCAAACAGAAAAGGCATAATGACAATACTGACCCTATGATAAAGTTTATCAAAGAATTGCAGAGTGATCTTGAAGTGATATATGTTGGACAAATGTGTCTTTCATGGGAATTTCTACATTGGCAATATGGAAAAGCTTTAAGTTTATGGGATTCTGATCCTCGTGGTACTCGTACGTATAATGAAGTTGCTGGAGAATTTCAACAATTTCAAGTTCTCATACAAAGATTTATAGAAAATGAACATTTTCAAGGGCCAAGAGTTCAATGTTACATCAAGAGTCGATATGATCTTCGTAATCTTCTTCAAGTTCCTCTCATAAGAGGTAAGCGTCTCAAAAATTATATACACTGACAGTGTAAAAAATGACAGGATTAATTGTCATTCTTATAAGTAACATGGTTTTATATTATCGATACATAAAACTTAAAACTCGATTTGGGCAGAGGACAGAGTCAAAGACAAAAACAAGGGTAGAGGTAGAGATAAAGATGAATATTGCATTACAAGTGACATGTTGGTGGAGATAGTGGAAGAATCAATAAGAATATTTTGGCAATTTGTTAGAGCTGATAAAAATTGTTCAAGCATGATGGTGAAGGGTAAAAAGGGAATACAACATCAAGAGCTTATTAAAGATTTGGGAGATTTAGAGCTTTTAATGGAGGTGCAAAAAAGTCTTGGAAAGGTAAATTCTTAGTTTTCAACTCATTCTCCTTTGATCCGTCCTATTTTAACTGTCACTTTAGCTTTTTATTCTCATTAAGAAAATATTAAATATAAGGTATAGTTTATTATGTGATCTATTTTTTTTCTCTTAAATATTTTAGGTACTTGATGTTAAAGAGTATACTTTAAAACAATCACTATCAAATTTTAGTCGTAAATTTCTAAAGTGTCAATTATTTTGAAATAGTTTCTTGAGGTGAAACGTCAATTAAAATGTGAATATTCATTTATTTTTTCGACTTATCGAGATTAAGGTGATTGTCTAATTATTGTTATGTTATGCAGAAAGAGAAGAAACTGAAAGATGCTTTGAAAGGTGAGTGTTGCATATTGAAGAGGTTCAAGAAGAAGAAAGAAAATGATTCAGATAAAGTATTGTACTTTTTCTCTCAAGTAGACATGAAATTAGTTACTAGGGTTCTCAATATGTCCAGGCTAACAGCAGATCAACTAGTGTGGTGTCACAACAAATTAAGCAGCATTAGTTTTCTGCATAGGAAAATACATGTAGATCCTTCTATTTTGCTCTTCCCTTGTTAACAGTAGTCCTGTTTTGTATATGTTTTTAGGGTTTATTATGAGCTTATGCCATAAAAAGTTGAAAAAATAATCAAGAATGGGATTTGAACCCATGTGTATATGTTTTTAGGGTTTATTATGAGCATATGCCATAAAAAGTTGAAAAAATATTGTCAAGAATGGGATTTGAACCCATGCCCTTTCGGACCAGTACCTGAAACTGGCGCCTTAGACCAACTCGGCCATCTTGACAGTTTGATGTTGTTTTCAACTTTTCTTTATATTATTATTCAACCTTGATATAATGACTTTTAGCAAAGTTGGAGGAGAAAGCATTACTTAAAAGAATTTCAAGGATTACTCATTTTGTTCTCCTTCAATGGTAACTTAAAATACTCTACAAGTGATACATTGTGCTGGCAGCATTTCCATGGAACATGTTCATTGCTCGCACATTTCCGCCTTTTCCAGACTACTGCAAAAAATTCTTCAATTGTTATGAATCCTTTTCCTCTAATGCTATGATCAACTCCAAGTTATCATTGCCCCTACGGATTTTTAATCGAACTTCATCACCTATGTTATAATTATCCAGGATTTTATACAAATCTGCTTTACTCTTAACCTGCAACAACGTGAAATGAGTGCATCTTAGAAAAAGGAGCAACAAAAATCAATCATTCTTAGGATGATTTAAACTCTAGACCTGCAGGTTAGAAGCCTAGACAATGTTCACATCATCAAATTTGCACTAACAAAAAGCTTAATATAAAACAGAAAGTCAGAAAGCACTCACAGGTTTGTCATCCACTGCTTCAATAATATCACCAAGTACTATATTTCCTGCAAAACCCCTGGTAGTAGGAAGAAGTCCAGCTTTCGCTGCAGGACTATTTCCAGGTACCTAAATAGAGCAGGAATAGATTCAGACGAAAAAGATATCGTGAGTTTTACTCTGAAAGATACCATCTCCCCACCCCCAGGGTCATAGTGACAGAAATGTACCAGCAAAACCAGTGCTCCATTTCGAACATTAAGTTGGTTGGCAATCAGGTCTGGAGCGATTTCAATATTCAAACCAGCACGAAGAACCTGACATTGTTTAAGACATACATATACATAAATAATGAATAAAAACCTTAAAGAGAATTCTGGAAAACCAGGAAAAGAAGCTGACAAGAACTAAGAGATGAATTAATAGAGCAACATTCATACTTTTCCAGATTGGATCAACTGGGGTACAACTCTCAACACAGTTGAAGAAGGGATTGCAAATCCAACACCTGCTGATGTCCCTGTTGTACTGAAAAAGAGTAAGTAATAGTAGGAAAGGATAACTTTGAACATTCAAATAAGTGTTTCTTGTCATCTCCTCTCAATCTTCAGTCTAAAACACACAACGATGGAATAACCATTCACCTGTCTGAGTAAATATTGCAGTGTTGATCCCAATCAAGTTTCCTTTTGAATCTATTAAAGGACCTCCGCTGGAAAGGTACACATATTTATTCACAGAACAGCAGTTGAAAAAGAAAAGGGCAAAAGAGGCCTTTAATGATTATCAGCATCAGAGGGAATGCATTTGTTACCAAGGAAAGTACAAGTTCAGAAAAATAAACCTGTTGCCAGGATTGATGGCTGCATCTGTTTGAATTCCTCCACCAATGGTCACTCCAGTTTGACTATATATATCTCGATTTAGTCCACTGATAACCCCAACAGTGAGTGTATGATCAAACCCAAAAGGATTTCCAATGGCTAAACATTGCTGGCCAACTCTCAAAGAAGAAGATTCACCAACGCTTATTGGCCTCAACAGGTCTTCAGAAGCTTCCACCTTGCATTTCAAGATGTGAAGTCATAAGGTGTCAAAAATGTAAGTTTTGAGTTAAAAAGAACCAAAAAAAAAATGCAAATGCCAAAATGCACATCAACAACTTCATTTACTCAAGCAAATAGAACTTCTAAATATATTGATTCCATAGGAGTGTAAAAGAAGAACAAAAAATAGGGCATACAGCTCTTTCCTGGATGTGTCATCACGTAATGCAAATAATGTACTGGGATTATATTCCTCCATAGGAAATATGATAATCGCAACCTTACCCCATTCAGCTGTTCCACCCAGTTTTCCAATTAAAGCACAATGCATTACAGTGTTATTCTCACCATATCTAACCACCTCTCTCTCTCTCTCTGACACACTTTTGCTCTATATCATTTATAACAGCTCATTTCATCCCACTACAGTCCCACTGTAAGATTGCTCTACATATATCTAGATGCCTTCCATCTCACCCTTTTGAAAGACAGCAAATTTTCAGTGGAATATGTGGACAAATAGGTTGATCTTTTGTTCTGTAAGAATCAACTGAAGTTGTTTCTGATAACTTCAAAACTATTATCAACCATTTTAAGTAAATGACAATCACAAGAGGCAGATGTGGAAGTGAGGATCAGCACACAATTCATCCCCAAGAGAGGAAGCTTCAAGTATAAGGATGTGGGGAGATAAATAATGATGTCACAGGTCGTAGTGGAGAGGCATAGATGAAATTGAGGTTCGCATCTGGTGTCCTATGTGATAAGAATATTCCACCAAGACTTTAAGGTAAGTTCTACAAAGTGATTATTAGACCTTCTATGTTGTATAGGGTAAAGGGTTGGCTAGTCAAGAGCTCATATCTTAAAAGGATGAAAATGGCACAAATAAGGATATGATTAGATGGATGTGTGGGCATACCAGGAGACATACGATTATGAACGAAGATATAAGGGACAAGGTGGTAGAGACGTGCGTAGGGGACAAGATGCGGGACGCGAGGTTGAGATGGTTCGAATATGTGAAGAGAGGAGCACAAAGGCCCAGTGAGGAGGTGCGAGAGGTTGGCAGTGATAGGCTTAAGGAGAGGTAGAGGTAGACTGAAGAAGAATTGAGAAGAGATGACTATACAGGACATGACACATCTTCAGCTCACAGAGGACATGATCTAGATACAAGAGCATGGAGATCGAGGATTAGTAGCAAGTTAGTAAGTAGTAGTGTTTTCTCTCTTTCCTGTGGGAGAGCATAGCTATAGCTTGGAGCACATTATCTTCTCCTATTCTCCTTTTCAATAGTATTATTATTATTATTATCTAATACTTCTCTAACTATAGCTATAAGAGATAAGAACAAGATGACATAACTAAAGCAAATGTAGCCCATGAACTTCAGAATTCTCCAGATTTTGACAAAATAGGGATTCTGGAAATAATGCTTACCTTCAACACTGCAAGATCCTTGGCACGGTCTGCACCAATTAATATACCCTCAAAATTCTTTTGCACCCTTCAGAAAGGAACAAAATGAATTAACGAGAGTGAAGGCATAAGATGGAGAGTAAGATGAAGTTGTATCATCCCCATTAAGTATATGCTAAAACAGAGTACAACTCACCCATCTGCAGCGAGAATATTAACACGTGCAACTACTTGCCCACGGCTTGGGTTTCTAGAAAGGGAGTTACCAATCACTGGACATATAAAGAGAACTGTTTAACCAAGAACTGCACAGCCCATCCAACACACTGAAATTGGTTTTTGAGGTCATAGAATTCAATTTTATTAATTAGATGAAGCCTTTATTAGACAGTTTGATTCTCATACTCCGAACCCCATAATTATTGGGATGCAGGGAGTATATTACACAAATAACTAATGCACTCAGGTACCATATTTGAAGTGATCTTACCATGATAATTAGTAACAATGTGGCCTTCTTTGTCCCAAATCACCCCCGAACCATTTCCTTCCGGAATCTGCCATTGTTTAAACATATTGAATGTAGCTGCTTTCAAACACAGAATATTTATGAAGGGACAAAAACTGTGTTGGTTGAGGCACCATATGGATGAAGACAGAAAATCCATGGACATGAGAAACTTTATTTTCAAGACAGTACCAAAGCTAAATTACCTAAGAGTTTGGTAAGCATAACACTGAAAATGGAGAAGTAAATGTTTGCAAATGTCCATAAAATTTACCTCAACCATACCAGTGACATTAAGCGTCGGTCTCAAGGTTACATCAAATATGTTGACAACACAGTAAGTGTTCTTCTCAAAGAGCTCAACAACTCTTTCCTGCCAATTAGACATGTACCAGATAAACGGTGATCTAACATAAAACAATAAAGAATAAGCTGAGCAGGTGATGATACTGAACCTCCGAAGGGAAAAGTGCTGCAGAAGGAAAAATAGTAGGTGTAACTTGTTCAACTGTGACAGACGGATCCCCCAAAGCAAGTGCTGTATATCATATAGTATAGTAGGTTACATGGTTAGAACCCAAATAAAGGACGAAAACTCAACAAATGATAAAGAGGAAGCAAATTCATCATGAAGCTTTGTATTTTTTTCAGTAGCCAACCACACAAGAATAAGGTTTTGCTCATTGGGGACTAGGGGAAGAGAGAGCTAGCTCAGTTGCATAACCACAGTTGGGTTCCCTGTTACTATAAGCAATAAACTATACCTCTAGTTGGATGGAGTCAATATACAAATTCTCTACAACCATTCCACTCAATTAAAGCTTTATTTTCATACTTTCATAAGGTTTATCACTGTGTTATACTAACCTACCGCAAACACTCCTCCTTTTTTCTGTGAGGCCCAACAGAATTCAAGTGCTGGCTTTTCAAAGGCGACAAGTAAAAGAAAAGGAAAAGAAAGAACGTGCGAACCTGACAAGTACCTTGAAGGATGATAACATGAATACATGAAAAAGCTTGTTAACAACATCCTCCGTGTGGCAAAAGGGAAGCTTCTCCGTAGTTGCTCAATCAAAGAATTGCCATTATCTCCACCACCCCTGTGACATTACCATGACAACAACAACAACAACAAAGGTCATGAAATCATGTGCTATATAATACAAGTATTGAGTAAGTACTTAATTTTAACGAGACTGACAGATACCAAACTTTGAAAGTATCCTTAACAAAATTTCTCACTTCACCACTTGTACTCACTGATAGATACCCATTTTTTTCATCCTAATTTGTCAAAAATCTTCTCATTTTTGCTTATTAAACTCATTGTGCAGTAAAAATGTAGAGAGTCTTTTAAGTCTAAAGAGATAGATGATATGTTTACCTGACAGTGGAAACAGACGTAGATGGATTAGAAATAATGGGATCAGCAGAGCAGACAGTGGAAATGCTATCGAAACAGAGCTCTCGACGGCCCAAAAAGACAGAGTTATTGAGAATGGGTGGTTGTGGTTGATTTGTATGCAGGTGAATAGGTGTTTTTGCGTTAGATGATACTATTATCACTTCCATTGAAGCTTCAAAATTGGGGAAGAAGAAGAACAGAGAGCAGATAAAGAGTTGGGACTCAACTGGGATATTTCTTCTCCTATTCCTCTCTCTCTCTATTTTACTCTCGCCCTTCACTTTTATTTAACTTTGACACACCTATAGGCAATAACCGAAACTAAGAGCATGTTTGGCTCAGCTTAAAAGCTGGTCAAACTGACTTAAAAGCTGGTTTTTAATTTATTTAGCTATTTGGCAATACTCAAAATAACTTATTTTAAGTTAAAAAAAAACTTATTTTAAGTCAAAAGTTAAAAGTTGGGGTAGGTGTTTTTCTTTTTTTAGCTTATTTCCCTTAATATTTTTATACAATCTCCAAATTACCCATATAACCCTAACATTTCTTTCTTCCATTTTTCCCTTTTCACGTTTGACATAACAACTTCAGCACTTTTATCCAAACGCATAACTGCTTATTTTAAAAATAAGTTTCAGCACTTTTAAAAGTACTTTTTTAAAGCTGCTTTTATTAAGCCCATCCAAACGGACCCTAAGAAATATTTCGAATTCGAGTTTTAGATATATCCGAATTTTACTGCGAATTTCGGACGCGGCACACTTACAAAAATCTTACAGGAAAGGCTCAAAATAGTCCTTCAACTTTAGGTTAACGCTCAAAGTGATCCTTGAGTTTTTACATGGTGCACTAGTAGTCCCTCATGTTAGCAATATTGGTGCACATTTAATCCTCCCGTAAAATTTTGTCTATTTTTTAGTATTAATTTTGTCTAAAATTTATATAAGAATATTCAATCGTCTTTTTATATATATAATAGAAATAATAACTCTATCTGAGATAAGATCACAAGAAAAACACTTTGTTCTGTTCACTAGAAATATTACTCCAGCTAAACTAAAAACATCTTAATATATGACTTTGCAGAAAAAGAAAAAATTATACTATTGCACGTGAAATTATCATGATAAACCTCTCGACTTTACCTGCAGTACGATTTCTATTAAACAAAATAAAGTGTTTTTCTTCTCACATTCGTTCATATGGAGTTGTTATTTCTACTATATATATAAATTGACGATTGAACATCTCATACATAGGTTGTGGATAAAATCAATGCTAAAAAATAAATAAAATTTTGGAGGAGGATAAAAAATGCACCAATATTACAGATAAGAGAAACTATTAGTGCTCCGTATAAAAACTCAAGAATCACTTTGAACCTTAACCCAAAGAAAAAAGGACTATTTTGATCCTTTCCTCAAAATCTTACACGAATAAAACATAGGGAACAATCTTTTCCGCTTTGTTGGTAAAAGTTTGTAATCCTCTCTCTGTTTTCCATTACTTTACCCCTACTTTTTTTAAAAAATAAACTCCTAGTTTTTTTTGTAAAAATAGGTTTGACAAAAAAATCTTTCTATTCATAATCAAGGTAATAAATAATTGAATAACTTTTGCGTATAATCACTAAAAAAATAATTTAATTACATTTCATATCTATATAGAAATTTGCACAATAAGATTCTAAGTCATTCACAGGAATATTCATAGTTTTCATAAGGTCCATTTGCTCTCTTGAATTAATGTATTTTCTGTGTGAACTTATGCTTATTGGAGTTGACAGTATATTCATTTAACTCCTTGTGGTCAACGGCTCGATTCTCATTTCTTCAATTTTTTAGCACAATTTACATCAGACTCAGTAATATTTCATAACAAAAATATAAATGTTACTTTCTAAGAAAATAAAATATTTCAATAATTCACTTAATATGTTGGTGCTTCAATGTGAATCTCGCACGCTGAATGAGAAACAAAAAAAGAAGGGAAAATTTTATATATAGCAAATTGAATTTATGAAATAACATTGTATGGATATAGTTTACATAATTACATTTTATGGGTGTAGTTTAGTTTGTTATGTAGCTTTTAATTTGTATTTTTTTAATTTGTACTATATTTTACTTTTCCATTAAATAGTAACAGTAGCCCTAAATACGATAACAAACATTTACATAATCTCATGATTTAAGCTAAACATTCAAAATCAAATATTTTCTCAAAAAAAAATAATTATATACGAATGTAAATAAATTGAATATAAATTGTTTAATTTGTACGAAATTATAAAGTAATTATTATATACATATAAAAGCAATTGTATATGCATAAATAAAAATATGAATAGTACTTCTATATACACAAATCCCTCAAACAATTATACATATATAACTAGTTGAATATACAAAAAATTGTATATGTATAAACAAAATTTATATACGAATGTAAATAAAATTAATATAAAGATACACAAAAAATTGTATATGTATAATAAAGTTATATACAAATATAAATAAATTGAATACGAATTGTTTGATTTATATGAAATTGTAAAGTAATTGTATATGTATAAATGAAAATATGAATATAGTACTTGTATATACATAAATCCCTCAAGCAGTTTTATATATAATAATGTAAAACACAAAAAAATGTGATTTAAAACAAATTATTATACAAATAACTGTATCAATTTTTTTAAAGTAATTACTTATATACATATATAACTAGTTGAATTTACTAAAAAACTTAAAATATGAATATAACAACACCAATACCTTGATCGGTTTTGTATATAATAATCTAATTTACAAACAACTATATACACTACATTCAGGCAGGTAATTCTTCCGGATGGAGATGAATCTTTTATTCTGATTTTGAAGAACTTGTAATCTGATAAGAAAGAAAGATTTTTTTAAAAAAAATATGAAAAACTAAGAAGCATATTACCTATACAATTGTTTATAAAGGAAAAAAAATAGATTCATGATTGAGTTTGCCGGTTACCTGCGAAAATTTAAAGCAAGACAGGAGGGAGAACGTGAAATCTTTCGAAAGTTGATTCAAAATAGAGTGGAGGAGTGATTTAAGGAGAAAGAAATGTAATGGAGATATGAGAGTTAAAATTGATTTTGTATAAAATTATATACAAAATCATAAAAAGGTCTTTTATTGTTGGTATACAAATTATGGCAAAAAAAAAATTATAATTAATGAGAGTACATAAATTAAACTATACACTTGTTAATTAATTATTTAATATAGTTTGTCATCCCACCTAATTTTTCCAAAAAAAGGGAACTATTTTACAATGTTACTAATATAAGTTGATGTTTAAAAATATCAAGTGTTGATTTTTTTTTAAAAAAAAATTATTGATAATAATAAAATACGATTAATTTTTTTTATCATTTTTATTATATAAAAAGAATAAAAATCTATTTTTAAAATAATAAACCAATAAAATAAAATAGATAGAGTAATAAGTAGTACCTCCTCTTACTTTTACTTTGCATGCCCTTTAATAATTAATATAAATATATTGTCATAATATCTACACTGCTCATGTTCAAAATACTTCATCTTAACTAAAAATAATATGATCGAGAAAATATAAAAGTAAACTCAAATGTTTAGTAGCATCAATTATTTCTTCCATCCCAAATTTTACGATTAGCTTTTCTTTTTTATTAATTTTCTAAAGAATAACATATTTACATATTCAGTAGCAATTTAAATTTAATGTTAAATTAAACTATTTTCTTAAAAAATATATGATGCATATTATTTTTAATAAAATAAATAAAAAAATTAATATCACAAAAACTAATCCAAATATACTAACCTCGTCACAATTGTCTTCAGACCAAGCACCCTCTTGTATTATTATTACTTTCAGTGTGCTGTTCGTACGCGTATTGAGTTTTGACGAAATTTGAATTTGGACAGTAAAGTTTCGCATCGGCGGTTAAAATACTCTCTAATAAATATGATTTCGTATCTAGAATGATTTAAATTCGGAATATTTAATTAAAAATAAAAAAAATATTTATCACTCCATCACAACACTTATCGGTGTTGTTGCGCTTTCATGTGGCACACCGCACATGTATATTCCTTTTGTGGAATTTATTTTATTCGCTTTTTAGTTTCTAGTTTGGTTGGTAAAATTGATCAATTTGAGGTCTATAAAACACAAACTCTGTCAAAAGGATAATGTCATCAATTCATGCTTCTTTTGAATCTTGAAAATCGGAAATAATTAATATTAAAAATAAAGCATGAAAAATATGTTTGTGTTATAATATGCTAAAATTGACTAGTGAAAATGAACGGCTGAATAAATATTTTCTACATTACTCATTTGAAATGCTAGTAATTAAGTAGATCCAAATTTTACAAAATTTTGGATAGCTAAGTTTGAGACGAAATACTTTATATTATTAGTGTTAATGGTGCAAAACATAAAACTTTTTTTTTTTCATTTATGTATAAATCAAGCCAGGTTAATTTGAAGAATATGTTAGTAAGGATAATTTATGGGGGTCTATTCTTTTCTTTTTGTGAATCTAAAGTAAAAAATCCTTTAAGTATTTTATTTTATATTAAAGGTGATACATCCTATTTTGTCCTTCTTGATAGATGGAGTTAATTAAATAAAATTAATTGAGCTACAAGCAAGAAACTCAAGCACCAAAACTATATGTTACAAACAACAATATGTACGAAGATATGCATTATTATTTTCCTAAAATTTTATATGCTATTTTCGTACATTAATCGGTCTGGTTCTAACAATTTGTTGTTGAAAAGCACTTTTCAAGTAAATGTAATGAATATTTCAAATAATTTATAAACAAATTTCGAAAACCAATTTTTGTATAGATTTGAGTATACAAAACTAAGATCATTTTTTCTCTATGGTCTTCTTTCTTGTGATAATCTTTGCTAAAGATTTTTAAACCGAACAGTCTTTATAATCAATGTACAGGATGAAATCTTAGTAGCTTAATTGATTGCAACCTGAATTCTCAATGAAGTTCAATTCCTCTCCCCTATTTCCCCTTCCCCTACCCCTACCCCGAAAAAATAATTAAAATATTAGAATAAGTGTATTCCCTGAAAATAGTGGTCCGATAAATCACCGATCAAAGAGCAAACATTAACCCGACAGACTAAAAGGATTAGCACTTGATGGAAGGATGGAAGACGCCAACAGACAACAAGGCTAGCAACTAGCAATCAACCGAGCACCAGACTTGAGAATAAAAAGCGAAATTCCTCTTTGATTCACTGATCAAAGAGCAGATTTCAACCTAACAGTTGAATCCATGCACAACTCAATATAATGAGGAACTCAAAAGCTCGTAAACCGATCTAAACTCATCACATTGTATAGCACCGTGGTATCCTTTTGACAACGAAAAGCACAAGTTGCTAATCAAATGAGGCCAGGATTGAAGAGTTTTGGTGTATCAAAAGCATCTACTATATCCAGCACTTGGCTAACTACGAAAAAGTATAAAAAACTGGTAATCAGATGGCAAAGCTACCTATGAGTTTTGATTATGCAACAAGTTTTAAAGTTATATTTGACGCCAATTTGAGCGGAGCTTAGAAGAAGGGATAAATTAAAGAGCTCAGCCGTCATCCTCATCATCCACATCGTCGTCATCATTATCCTGATCGAGAGGAATAAAAAATTAGTTCAAAAGCCCATTATATAAGATGTTATAACCAAACTTCAAATGTCAGCGCACTTTCAAAATAGAGCATATACAATATCAGATGTATAAAATACATAAAGCCTTCAAGACAGATTATGCACATATCAGACGGTAATAAATGGATGTATATCGCTTATTTGCCTGTTGTCTGGATGATAAAACTCCTTTGTGTATGATAACACATACACGACATGAGTGGCAACGTTCTAGCAATTCAGCACACCTAAAAATCACATTTCATTTACACAAGGCGGGAAGTAATGAGTTAGTTTCCCACCAGGTAAACTCGCCTTTCCTCCGCAGAAGCTATACAAATAAACAATTAGGTAATGCATATACAACTTCATAGCTTTGAGTCTTAGATTTCTGCGGAAGCTTGGACCACATGTATGGGTGTCCAGGATGTTTTTGTCCCAATTTACCCTGAAATCCCCTCCTTTACACGTTGTAACAACTTTCGAATGGTGAAAGATGAATACACGTGTTTGAGAATAATGTCAATTAACGCAAGGCTATAAACTACATTTGACAAGTGTAGATTTCTTCTCCTAATGCCTCAGCTTGCCCTCTTATCACCTGTTGCCCATGTCCCACCACTTTCTTTCGTACGTTCTTGTTTTCCTTCCAAGGCTTTTAATTAATTGTCAGATAGAACAGTACTATGACCATTGATTACTAAAGCAATCCAAGACAACTGAATTCACCACAGTGCATCAGTTTCTATATACCATTACTAAAGTATTGTGGTTCTGGCTTGTAGAATCTTGAAGGAAACGGTTATCATTGGTGTAAAGACTAAAGAGTAGTTGTGAAAATCCAAGGCCTATAAAAGCTCAACTCCAAATTGGCTCAACTCAAACACTAAAATGTTTAGGGGATAATTATGCATCACTGCATTTTTGTTTTATGACATTTGCACCATCTATTTAGTGAATAAAGGTTTCTACTTTTAACAAGGAAAAGTGAGATAGGAACGGACTAAAGGTTAAGCAACAACATGGTAGTACATTCAACCACAAATAATCAGAAGAGCCGATAGGCTGGTCAGAAAAGCTTAGCATAAAACCAGAAGGTCCAAATCAAGCAACTTCAAAAAAGAAAATGGTCTAATCTCATCAATGTTTACCTCTTCATCGTCATCGTCATCGTCCTCATCCCCATCAGAATCTTCTTCATCAGCTTCCTATAAGCAAAGAATGAATTTCTCTTAGCTTGAACAAGTGAAGGAGAAAGGACAACACATAAGATAACCTTGAAAGAAAAGGTAAAAAGTCACTACATTGTTAAAATATTTCAGCGGATTAGGCCATAAGTCCTCCTTAATTATCTCGCCCACCTGCAGTCACAAGGAATCATATTTAATATCTGAAAGAAACTGGACTGTTATAAGCTTATATTTGTTGCACTATACAATGTATTCAGTTTCTGATAAGAAAATCAGACAAAAGACGAAAGATAAATTTATTTCATCAATCAATTGTTACATAAGTTGCAATATAATCATGAACTCATCAAATGATTAGCAATGAATGCAACAAAATAAATAATTTCAAGCAGTCAGATACAACAATTACCTCATCACTAAGCCCATCCGCAATGTCTTTCAGCTGAGTCTCAGAAAACCAACTAAAAAAGCTGCATCCATCGGCATATGGTTATTGGTGATATAATATACGGTTAGTAAAAGATCTCAGATACTTCTTCTCACCATATCAATAGAAATTAGACACATGCTAACGTTTAGAAATTTAACCAAGCAATGTATGGAACAATTATCAGTACATAAGATCTTCCTTGGTCCAGATTTTCATTTTCCTTCCAAATCTTTCTTGAATAATCTTTGTAGCTACTCAAGACTTAGTTGTCAAATCAGGGAGCTTCCTACCTCAAAGCATGGAATTAACAATCCCAGAAGGTCAGTTAAATACTCGAGAAAGTGAATAACAAATACCTGTCTTCTGATGCTGGCCTCTTGTTCCCTTTCATCTCAGGATTAACACCATAAGCCGCACCCTTCAAATTACAGTTATTCATCAAGTTTCCATGGAAAAGGGGTCTCAAGGAAGAAGAAAAGGAGGCTTCTAACACATAACGAGTTACACAGGGGTAGCCATTACCATGCCTTCCTTCCACTTAATAGCTGTACCAGTTATCTTAGTTGATCCTTCATCAAGGAATGTATATGTCTTGACCAGTTTTGTATCTTCAAAATAAGGATTTGGTTTGAATACCTGCAGGTTGAAAGAACAGAAAAATACAAAGTCAGCAGCAACTCGTTGTAAACACTGCGATGATATTAGCTGTTGATGCATATTTAGTACAGCCTTCCAGTAGGGAGGAGTGTTTTCAACAACAAAGAACTTACAAAAGTAAGGGAATAGCCGGATGTCACATCCTTGAAATCCTCCACATCAAGAGAATCTAAGTACTTGAAGATCTAAATCAAAGGAAGAACATTGTTAAGAAAAGAAGATACCATCCTCACATAATATATCTAAGAACAACTTAAACAACAGGTACTATAATAAGGCTATATCACAAAACATTTAAAACATTCCAAAGGAAGTCCTCTAACAAAAGTGAATTGAATAACATGTCAAACCTTCTGATCTTCCACATTCAAAAGCTCGCCAAGGGCAGGGTGACTCAAAAACTGCATAGACAAAAGTTAATTGCAGATAAAAATTGTCATATCGCTCATTTTTTCACTAAAGGATGCTAATTGAAACCCGGAAAGATATTGATTGGACTTACAGCAGTCACCCAAAAGTCAGGAATTGATTTGATGAGCTCATTTCGTTTCTCGTAAACAGGCCTCCTTATCTCATTATACTTCTGTTCAATTTCCAATACCTCCTCACTAGCCTGTTCATTCACCTGCACAATGCAAATAAAAAATGGAAGGTCATGATATAGTGGAAAAGATATTAACAGCATTTGCTAAGCAAATTTAGATGCAATTGAGAACATCAAATTGATAGGTACTTGAACCAGTTTTTTGAGGCAGTAACTTTTTATACTATTATGTTGAGCACATAAGGGGAGCAGAATCTCAAAGAAGGCGTATGGGTATAGAGCTAAAAAGAACTGGATAAAACTATACTTTGCGTGAATTGTAAGGGAATGAACTAAGTTCTTACCTCAGAGGCCCAGACCCAATTAAAGTGAACAGTTGAGACGGCTTATTATCGTTAGTAGGTGTTTTTCAGCTAGGCCACCTTATGGACATGATAACACATTTTTGCAGTGATCCATAAAGCACAAAAATATGTACTTGCCAAAAAGAGATGTGTATGTGTACTCATAGAAGTTTGGCACATGTCAATCAGTCAATAACGTGAGCATTGAGTACTTTAAAAGAACTTTTTCATTGAAAGGTCAGGACCAAAAAAACCACAGCCAAAATGCTGGAATATAACATGTAAATTACACCAAATATTATGCCTCAATCCCAAGAAATTGGGGTCAGCTTTATGAATCCTCATTGTCCATATTGCTCCATCTGAACTCATATAGGTCCAATATTATATAAATTAGAATTACACATAAAAAAGCAAACAGTAGAAGTTCTCTAAATTCATCTACCTTATTTAATCTTTGACAGAACTAGAAGACTCATAAGAACATGAACTTAAAGTAAACATACTAAATAATATACCAGAAAAGATCTCATTAAATATACCAAAAAAAAATACACACTATCTCAATTTGCAATAATATACACCACAAAATTGGGCACGTGTTAAATGGATCACATAATAGGGCCGAGTCAAAGCCTGTTAATATGTCAGACACACGAAACAAAACCATATATTATTTTAGTTCCAGACTTGAATCAATCAACTAACTCTCAAATCTCATACCTAAATTTAAACTAATTGATCTCAACAAATTATGTAATGTCCAAGAGGAAAATAGAGCATAACTGCTAGCCTTCAGGGATTTCTCAGTTATCCCAAATAGAAAGGGGGAATGAATCAATGAAGCATCACATTCATCAATTATTAACAATTGTGTCCATATGCTCTAAACTGAACTGATTTAGATAGAAAAGAATCAGACCACTTATCAGTTATTAACAATCATAGTTCGTTACATGATTTATTACCATTATAAGTCTTCACACTTCTCTTGTAGATTTTTTCCAAACACTACACTGTTCTTTTCCATATCAAAGCAGGTTACAACTTGAGCTGCCAGTCTGGCTACAGTAATTGGCACAAATGAATTGGCCTTGCTAATTGGGTCTCGCTCGCACCTTTCATTCACTAGATGGATTCCCTCTTCTTTCTGAGAAGACATTACTTTCTATTTCGTTTTCTTATAAAGACTTATTGTGCGATTCATCTATCCGTGATCCAACGTTCAATGTTCATTTCGAAGTGACTTAATACTTTGTGATGGTTTCCAGAAATCCAAATAGCCAAAATTTAATATGGAAGTTCCATTCAAACTCTAAGTAGATAAAAAGCACGTAAATTAAAGGATCCCTTTGAATGTGGCCAACGGTGGATTAACTGAACATTGAAGCTAGCAAGCCACAATGAGTGGTATCTGAAAGATTTGTGAGATGATGGGATTATGAGTTACCGAAGAGGAGACAAGAAATTTGGTAAGGAATAAAAGATTCAAATGAGGAGAGAATTTAGGGGAGAAGGAGATATAAACACATGGAGAATCAGATAGTGTTAGTAACACATTTGTTGGCGGTATGGATTGTAGTCTTTTTATGTCGTTTAGGGTAAAGTTATCTCATGAACTAACTTTTGGGGTTGAGTTACGCCCAAGGTCCATCTTTTGAACTGATAGTAATCTCTAACAAGCGACTGACAATTTATTATACACCTTTTTATACTACCACCATCAATAATGACACGTCATAATTAAATCAGGAGCACTAGGAATAGCAGCAGAGATTATGTGCCTAAGTGCCTTAATGTTTTGGAAAAGATCCCCATTTGCTGGTGAAGTGTGTAAAATCTAGCCATATTTAAAGGCTGCCATTTGGTTTTAAAAAAAAATCAAAGATCTAGAACTAAACGTCAGCCCTACTTTTGTTCCATTTAATCCATCATGTCACCTTAGGAAGTTAACAAGTGTACCCTAGCAAGAAAACGCTTCTTGTCTTCTCCCTTTGTGACTTACACTAAATTTATTTTTCGACGCTAAGAAAAAACAAAAGGACAATTGTTCATCTAATCATTTCCAATTACAGAGGAATTCAATACTTCCCCCATCCCAAAATAAGTGTCACTTCTCCCCTTTAGAGAGCCAATTGGATTAATTTTTTAAGCTAAATTGGACTAGATCAACTCAATATCATAAAACTAAAATTTAGATACACAGAAACTATACAGGAAGTACTATAAGTTGCAATTCTTCTCATGTCAATATGATCAAAACATACATTTTTAGAAATTGATCAAAGTTCACATACTTTGAATCTTGAGACGCAAAAAAGCAACAACCAATTTAGGACTAAAGGAGTAACAGACTTCAAATTTTATCATATTTTTGTTGATAACCATGGTATTCGAGCCATCTTCCACGCATCTCGACCAATTCCAATGGATACCTACTACTAAAGTTGCTATTCTTTTCTCTATTGTTTTAACATGACTTATTCACTACGGTATTTTCTTTTCATTACCTAGTTAGAACTATGTTACTTGAGCCTAGAGTCTTTTGAGAAGAGTCTCTCTGCCTTCACAAGACCCCCACTTGCGGGATTACACTAGGTATGTTGTTGTTGTTGTACTTGTACCTGTTACACACGTACTAGGTAACTCCACCCACCAACAAACTTCAATATTCTTCCTTCTTTACACTTAAAGCTATCTAGTCACTCTAAAACCACACCAACAAAATCTAAGCTAATCGTAAATCCCAAAAAAAGAAAAAGAATGATCCTCTAATTCAGCACACAAACTTCAGATGTTTCCCCCTTCTTTACACTTAAATCTGTCTAATCACTCTACAACATCTCGAACAAAACCTAAGCTAATCGTAAATCCCCCCCCCCCCTCCCAAAAAAAAAAAAAGAATTATTACAACACACAAACTTCAGGTGTTTCTCCCTTCTTTACACTTTAATCTTTCTACTCACTCTACAACATCTCGAAGAAAACCTAACCTAATACCCTTCGGGGTGGCCCAGTGGTTTGAGCTTGGGACTTCCATGTTGGAGGTCTCAAGTTCGAAACCCCTTGCCAGCGAAAGCAAAGGGTTTGCCTTCTGGATCGAGCTCGTCACACAAGGCTTGCTTAGTGTGGGTTACCTCTCCTATGTGATCTGCGAGCTATTGCATAAGAGCAGGGTTTTTACCCTGTACACACCCAAAGGGTAACGGTTGCGGGTTTCCCTTGTCATGAAAAAAAAAAAAACAAAGCCTGACCTAATCGTAAATCCTAAAAAAAGAATGATCTTCTAATGCAGTACACAAACTTCAGATTTTCTCCCTTCTTTACACATAAATCTGTATACTCACTCTACACATCTCCAACAAAATCTAACCTAATTGTAAATCCCAAAAACGAATGATACTCATTTACGGCACACAAAGTTAAGTTAAAAGGCAAAGATCAATCAATCAAGTGGCCAATTTGTTCTATTTAACCAAAAAAATAAAAAAAAAAATCTTTTCTTTCTCTTAAACAACTAAAAAGGCATCACAAAACACTAAATTTCAACAATTTCCATAATGCATAATCATAATAAAAGAGGCTGAAAACTACTAGAACTGCCCAATCAAACACTAATACAAAAATCTCTAAATTTTAAACCAAAAAACACAACATGCATTACAAAAAGTGTTAAAGACTAAACCTTTTCAAGTTCATCTTGAACTTCTTGAAGCTTCTCAATGGAGGATCCAACACCAGTACCAATTTGTTGGGCATTTTCCTCAACTGCTGTCTTCACTTTCTTGGAATTGTCAGTCACCATTTTTTTTTTCAGAAACCCTAAAAAGGGATCTGCTAAAACCCTAATGCTGAAGAAGAAAGAAGCGTGATTCTTGTGTTTGCTCCAATCAAATTTATTTGTAAAAATACAAACAGACCAAACTATACAAAGAATTTAATTTATTTTTTTTCCTATTAAAGTCATATAACATTCTCTGTCATCCTCGTATGTTAATCTCACCTGTTTAATGTGAAACTGCCACGTCATAATAGTTCCAAATTAAGAGATAGTTCCGATTGATTTAAAAATAATAATAATTTTTAAATTAGAAATAAAAAGTTAAATTGAATGACTTTTAAGGTAAAAGTAAGGGGAAAATACTTTTGATTTTTCACTTATTTTAAATCATTTTTTAACTTGTTAAACACATGTAATTTATTTAAGTTATTTTTTATATTTATAAAACACTTTTAAAAATTAAAAACTGATTTAAGAATAGATTTAATATATTTTTAAGTCAATCCAAAAAAGTTATAATACATTGTTCATCAATTTGACTAATTTTATAAAAATGATTTACTTTTATTTGTCATTTTGACTGATTTTTGTAGAAAAAACTCTTATTTAGAATTGAGTTAAGATATTCTGATCACTTACAAAATGAATAGAATTTTTTTTTATATTATTATTTTACGTGTATAAAAATGAATATACCTGAAAAATTAATTTTATTATTATCACGCTTGATGCACTTTTAGTATTTGTAAAAAAATTAACAACTATAAGATGTGTCACCCATGTCAAAGCTATCATATTCACGCGTGATTTTAGATACGACACGTGTTATTATTATAGCCTAATTGTCAATAAAGTGGATAAAAAATGAAAAAATATTTTTTTATTAGTTTGTTAACAAAAAGGGGCATATTTTGTATTACAAATAATTTAATTTTATTTTAAATAAATAAATTAATATCCACAATTTTTCATAATTTATTTAGATCACAAATTCTAACAAAAATACTTTTTAAAACTTTGCACTCTATCAAACAGTCTTACATGTAGCATCCTTGATGGACCATATAATTTTGGCCCAAGGGAATTATGTGATATCCATAAAAATCAAGGTCTGGTGGCTTTAACCCATAAGGCCCATGGTTGAATTTAAAATGTGGTTTGACTCGTATCATGGGTGTTCATGGTTTGGATCGGTTATTGATTTAATTGAAAATAAATTAAGTCAATTAATTTTAAAATTATCAAAATCAAATCAAATCATGTATAATATACATTTATCGATTTCGGTTTGCTTTGGTTGTTCAGTTATTAATCATACACAAAAATAAAAGAAATAATTCATTGAAGATGTAAAAAGAAAGTGATAACAATCCACTCAAAACGAAAAATAGTTAGAAAGACTAAAATTACTGAACTTTCGATCAATGAATTTACTAAAAATTCACTATTTTGGTTTAGAAGGAAGAGATAATAACATTTTTAGCAAGTACTTGTATAAATGCAATAAAATAAATATTTTCACCTTGGACATTTTTGCTTTCAATAAGTTAATTATAAAGAAAAATTGATGAAAACATATATAAGATCATCTTTAAAATTGTTTATAATAAATAATACATTAGGTATGTATATAAGATCTTTAAAATAATTAATATAAAATATATGGATAGAATTTATCAATTCGATTTGGTTATTTCTACGATTTTTTAAAAATAAATCATAACTAAATCAAATACTATTGATTTTCAAAAATTTGAAATCAAACCAATCCAAACCCAAATAAAATTGACTTATTTTACCGATCTGATTTGATTTAATTAAAGTCCATTTTATCTAACCGCAAACACCCCTACTTGTACCTATGTTATTTTATAACTCTACAAATTATTTTTAAAGAAGAGAGTATATATGTTAGTATTATTGTTTTCATAAATTATTTTTAAAGAGCTAGACTAATAGCAAAATAATAAATGATGGCCTTTGAGATTTCACTCTATCATTATACTGGATCGACATTATATATTACTAGTGTTAGTTATTGTTTTTTATTTAAATAAGTTCAATTTATTATATTAATTTATCTTTATACTGGATCGACATTATATATTACTAGTGTTAGTTATTGTTTTTTATTTAAATAAGTTTAATTTATTATATTAATTTATTGAGATGCTTATTTCATATTTCATTTATTCAAATGTCTGAATCAAACTAAAATTATTTCTAAAAATTCTGATAATTTATATTGGGAAATTAAAGCTAGCTTTTCACATGTGAAATTTAGCAGCTTACAAGATTAATTTATTTTTTGATATCATAATATAGCATTATATGTACATCTTAGTTAATTCTACGAGCTAATTGATAAATTTCCATCAATGGATGCAAAATAGAAATGATTTTTTAAAAAAAAAAAACAAAAACAAACATATAGTATTGGCTAGCATTTAGTGTATACCTAATTAATAATAGTCACATGAGATTATAACCACGTTATTAGCATCTCCCTAATATTGATAAATTCTAACTTTGATCCTCGTAATATATCGCTAACATATATAACATCCAGGGCCAGCTCTATGCCTTTTTTTAAAAAAAAAAACATAAAGTACAGACTAGCATTTAGTATAGACCTCATTAATAATAGTAGTAGCATGAGACTATAATCACGTTGTTAGTCTCTCCTCAATATTGATAAATTTCTAACTTTGATCCTCGTAATATATTGCTAACCATATATAACATTCAGGGCCGACTCTATGCCTTTAAAGAAACATAAAGTACTGGTTAACATTTAGTGTAGACCTAATTAATAATAATCGCATGAGACTGTAACCATGTTATTGGCCTTCCCTAATATTGATAATTCTAAATTTGATTCTCGTAATATATTGCTAACAATATATAACATCCAGGGCCGGCTCAATACCTTTTTAAAAAATATAAAGTACTGACTAGCATTTAATGTAAACCTAATTAATAATAGTCGCTTGAGATTGTAACCACGTTATTAGCCTCTCCCTAATATTAATAAATTCTAACTTTGATCCTCATAATGTATTGCTAACTAGATATAACAATTAACATCTAATTAAGTGAAATCCTTTTCTCAAATTAAATGAATAATTGATCATGACATTATTTTAATTGCCTATATGTTACCTTGAATAATTTATAATTCTATGAGGGTTAACATAATTCTTAAAATAGCCTGAATGAAATATATTTCTCAAGTAAATGGATAAAAAAAAAAAAACATAATACTCGTTATTCAATTAAAAATTGCATGTGCTTAATTTAATTAATGTATTTATTACTTCTCACTTCAATTTTTGAAAAGTTAATAATCACCTAATTTTAATTTTTATAAGTGAAATCTCATGCTACTCATAGTTTCATTTATAAAATTACAGAATAACGTCTATTTTAAAAATAAGGAACTAAAAGGTGAAAGTTTTGTGAAAAGATAGAAAAGTTAAAAATAATTCTCATTTATTTGATATTCGATTATTAATCAGGTTTTAGAGAAAAATTCAGATATTCTGTCCACTTACAAAATAAGAAAAATAACTTTTAAAAACTAATATAAAATTATTTTCTTATTTATAAATGACCTACAAAATCAATTTATGTTTTATAACATGCTCTAAGTATAAGAAAATTATTGATGAATGTCTATAATTAGAGTAAAATAAGAGAAAAAATATATGATTAAACAAGTAGGATTTTTAGTGTGTGGACTTATGAAACAAATAGATTGGTGAGGGGGTTTGAGGGGATCTTAAAACCTATTTGTGACATGTGACTACGGTAGACAAAATCATAGAATTATTTAATTTTTGTGTGTCTTGTTTGGAAATAAATAATTTTTTTTTTTACCTAAATAACATAAGTAGTACAACACTTAATTATCATGTCTTTCATGGAGGATGAAATTGCATGTGACATGAACCTTGCTAGTACCATCTCGTGCTTATGTCGTTAACTAGGAGGAATGTACATTTTACCTTGCGATCGAACTATATTTAAAATCGATTTATTTTGATACTTTTTTAGTTAAAAATAAGGCATATACATATATTAGATCTTAAACTTGACTTCAAATTTTAACTTCAACCTCAAACTTTCATAATGCACAAATAGACACTTTAACTATCCTATCTGTCAATAAATAAACATGCGATTTTTGGAGCCAAAGTGCGTGAAATGCAAACGCTTCCACGTGTATTAGTGAGTCAATTAGTGGCTGCCAACTAATTAAACAATTTACACATTCTTTTTTTTAAAAAAAATATTTTACACGTCATTTTGAAACTAAAAAAATTATAAAAGAGACTCATTAAGGGTACAATTATCATTTTAGCATTTTTTTACTGTTATGTGCCTCGAAAATTACCCCTCACTCGCGCAGAATGCGTGCATTTCACGCATTTTGCCATGTAGGAATCGCGTGTTTATTTATTGAAAGATAGGATAGATAAAGTGCCTATTTGTGCACTATGAAAGTTTGAGGTCAAAATTAAAATTTAAAGTCAAGTTTATGGTCTAATATATGTATGATGCCTAAAAATAATTTTTGAAAAAGGATTTTTGTGGAATAGTGATTGTTCGGCTAATCAATTTAAAATATATTTTTAACTATATTGAAGTAGTAATTTATGTTTGATCAATTTTTTGCAAAATGTTTTGAAGAAAAAGTTGCCTATTATTTATATTCTTTATAATGTAGGTCAAAATTTAAAATTTATGATTTTTTTTTTAAAAGAAAGACAATAAAGTCTTGTGTCAAAAGATAAGTTAATTAGGGTGTCCTCAGGGATTTGAACCCCTTGTAAAGAAGGGCAACAAAACATAATCGAGTTTCACTTTTTCTACTAAACCATTTTTATTCTAAACAATAACAGAATATAAATATAAGATTGGAATAAAAGTTGGTAAATTTTTTTGGAACTTACTAAATACGTTAAATCTATCTAATGAGAAATGTGAAGAAATTAATACGTTAGAAATTTAGAAATGTGGAGAAATCAATTTGGAGGAAAACTGAAAAGATATTTCAAATCAAAAGTTATTTATCGCATATATATAGAAGAAAGAAAAATGATTGTCCTTATATTGATAAAAGTAGAAGGTGTTCCTCGCGCCGTCGTTTCTGGCTCGACTTCGATTGCTGCAATTATTGATAATTTTTTTAGGAGAAATTTATTTAATCAGTCTCAATAATCAAAATTTTTTTTCTTAAAAATTACAACTGAAAAAATTTCTTTACTCCTAGAATTCCTTTTTGGGAGTTATTAATAATGTTAATTAATCAATTATGGAAATTAATTTCGCGTAACAAAATTATTTAAAAACTGTGTAACGGTAAAGTCGCTTAGAAGGGATTTGTTCCTTTTGAACATACACTTCTTTTTTTCTACAGATACAAATCTTCTAAAAGGATATGTCTGGTTTCACACTCTTTGTCCGAATAGACGCGTTTCTCGCTGCAATTAGCTATAAATAGAGAGTTTTTCTCATTTTTAAACGCTGAAAATTTTCTCTCTTCTGTATATATTTTCTTACAAAATAAATTTTCCATCGATTGAGTCTGTGTGTGGTTGTGTGTACTCGTTGCTATTTTTTTTTAGTTTGGTGAAATTAATGAAGTTTGAGGTACTATTACTTCTTTAATAATTATTCATTTATCTCTGGATGAATTAATCTACAACCTCGGGTAGTTGAGAGTATTAAATTTCTTAAGTACATACAGTGAATTTTGTGGACTCGCATTATTTATTTCATGTCTATTTCTTTTTTTTTATTCTATTTTAATAACCTGAATACAGGAGATAACAATAAATGTACATTCCAGAAAACTATTTACTCAAGACAAGTGGGAGTATTACTTAATTATGATTAGGTTAATGATAAATGGTCAGAATTTGATCAGAAATTTTAAAAAACTATTATATTTTTTTAATTTTAAAATAAACTAATATTTTTTTAGTTAAAAGATATTAAAGTTAAAAAGATAAAAAAATATTTTTAAAAGATAAATAACATAGAAAAAATATTATTCTGGCAAAATTTTCTTGTCAAAATGATTTTTTTGTCTTGATTAACTATATATATGGAAAAATTACTAAAATACAACTTTAATTTATTTAATTTCATTATTCCCTACTGATGTATTAAATTACAAAAATCCCTTTTTTATCCAAATGATACTAATTAAATTTTATACATTAAATTTCATGTCCAACACATAAAAAGATACTCAAATTCACAATTTAAATTAGATACTTTAATTTTTATATACTTATCAATAATTCATATAAATATGATACTTAAATAATAGATTTATGCAGTATGATACACATATACTATTATTTGATACCTTAATATATACGAAATATAAGTAAAAATAAAACAAAGAATCATTCTATCATCATCATCAAAAAATGATACTTAAATAAAATTAATTGAACATACTAACAAACATATTCAAAAATCATGATAAGATTGAAAAGATACTTAATACAACTCATCTTATACTAACATATAAAAAAACAGGTTAACATGATACTTACAAAATACTAATTGAAACTATATATATAAACGAAATATTAAATTTAAAATATATTTCTTTGATACATTAAATTTCATGTCCAACACATGAAAAGATACTCAAATTTTAGCTATAACAGTTACAGAAAAAAAAATATTCAGTCATTTATATTTAAGTATCATTTCTATTTTATAAAGTATCCAGAATTCTTGAAAATAAGGGATTTTTGGTAAATATCGATATTATAGGGATAGAATGTAATTTATCATTTACAGTATGTCATTTGCCTAATTTTTACTATAATGATTTAGTTTTGATTTGTAAATTTTTATTGGCAACAAGTCGCACTCAATCCCTAATCTTCCAACTTAATTACAACAAAATTTTGTGAAAGATCCTCCTTAATTAAGTAAGATGCCTTGTCCTTTTAGCACATTAAATTAGACTTAATAAGTCACTAACAACTAATTAATCTCAAACACGGCCGAATAAAGGATCATAAGTCAATGACGCGTACGCCATAAGTACACTTAGATTATTTATTTACTACTGCGGTAAATATTACTCCATGCGTCCAACAGTAATTGTGCACTATATTATTTTGAGATGTTTAATTATATTTATCTATTGTAAAATCAAGAGACAATTTTATACTTGGATTCTAATTTATACTATATTAATTTGAGATGTTTAATTATATTTGTCTATTGTAAAATCAAGAGACAATTTTATACTTGGATTCTAATTTATCTCTATAATTAATTATAATTATTTTCTATTACACTTTTCAATATATTGTATTTATTATATTCAAATGATGATATAATAAAATTATTCTTCTATTCATTATTTGTTAAGAAGTATGCAAAGTCAATAATGGACAAATATTATTAGACAAATGGAGTACATGCTCAAAATTTTTCTTTAAGTGTCCTTTCAACTTTTTTTTTTTTAATTTAAAAAAACCAATTCAAAATATGTTTTTTATATTTATTTATGTTGACAATGTATATATTTTAACTCAAATATTAACATGTCGTTGGTGTTCATATATATCAAAGTCATGCAATTTATTAGCGATATGTAGTGGTTAAAGAATTGAGTTAAAGAATACAAATCACTTAATTACGATTAAGTAACAAATACGTATAGGAAAACATCCAGGAATTAGATGTAAATATAGTCAAAAAGCAAGTTTATGTGAAAATGATATTATATTATTTGATGTGGCAAATAAAATTGTTCGAGTTTCAAATATGATTATTTTTTTTTATAGGAAGAACTTTTTTTAATACGTGATACAAATCCAAATTAATCATACTCTTAGGTAAATACTAGATATTTATTTTTTAAAAGGACAAGACAGTGGTGAAACGTGCTCATGCAAGGCCCCCTTTGAGGAAAGATAAAATTGGTTTGGTTGTAATTAGCATTAATTAATGTGGATCATTATATGACAATTGACACGTCTCTATTTTATGGTACCACACTCATCACTCATGCATTATTAATAACTGTCCTTGCATAAATACAACTATAGACTATAATATAAATTATTATTTATATACTAACACAGTAAGAAAATTAATATTTGCAGTGTACATAAGTTACTATATATAAGAATGTCTCACAGAAGCAGATTTAGTATTGTGTACTTCCAAAGTTCAAATGCCCGCAAATAAAAAATTTATTTATTAAAATTGCAATGATTAGTTTAAAAATTCAAGAATTTTGATATCGCCATATAAATGAATAAATGTGATGTACCTAAGAAATGAGTAATCAACAACACATTAGATCACCCAACCTTCAAAGTTAAGTCGGTATTCTGTTGTTTGATTTGCTTCAAATATAATGTAAGAAATTGTCGATTGTGAAATTTCGATTTTGATGAACTTATTGTTGGGTTTTAGCAAGTGTGAATGAGAAAATAAAAGAGAGAATATCAAAAGTGAGGGAACTACTTTGGAGAGAAAATGAAAAGTCATTTGCAAAGTGCAAATGAAAAGTCATTTCTTTGGATTTGGCAAATGATGTGATTGATTGATAAATTTTTTGGACAAAATTTATTTAATCAATTTTTGTTAAATCAAATAAATCCTGTTAATTTTATCTCTTATAAATTTGCGGGTAACAGTAACATTCCGAAAAGTCATTACTTTTCCGAAAAGTCGTTACTTTCCAAAAAGTAGTTATTTTCCTAACAGACACAATTTTTCAAAAAGTTGTTGTTTTTTCCAAAAGACACAACTTTCTGGGTAAAATGGGTCTGAACAGATTTCACTGAACAGACATGTTCCTTGCTGAAAATGGCTATAAAAGGAAGTCAATTTTTGATTTTTTAATCACTGATTTTTTTTTTCTTTCTCTGCATTTATTTTTCTCTCAAACAAAATCAAAGTGTCGATCGACTGAGTCTGTGTGACTTGTTGCTGTTCTTCAGTTCGTTGAAGTTAAAGAAGTTTGAGGTACCGCTATTTCTTTAACAGGTTTGATCCGTTTTATCTTGGGAGAAATTAATCCATAACCTTGGGTACAGTGAGGGGATTAAATTTCTTAAGGACACACAGTAGTTTCTGTGGACTCGGATTAATTCTTGTAGTTTAAATTTTTTCTGCTTCATCTTGATTCTGTTTCTGTTTATTAACTTTATAAATACAAGTTATTGTAACAATAACACTTATCAAGTGAATGACAATTGATATATATAACACGCTTAGTTGCTTTTCATATTAGAACAAAAGTCATTTTGTTTCAGGGATTATTCGTATGATGTTGAAGAAGTAATGTAACACAATCATTATTAAACTGACTGTACTCGATTCATAAATTTAAACATACTATAGATACAATATTAAATTTTTTAAAATTGATTAAATTATGAATTCGACTTTTATACGGGGACGATGATAGAAAAACAATCACATGGTATTGTACATGGAGACATACAAGGGACATGTTGTTAGTACAATAACAAACATAATTCAGCCCACTTGAAATCAAATCGAACGTTGAAAACACATACAAAACACCAATTTTAAATCAGGTTTAGGCCTCAAACAAAACGTCTTTGCCCGGTCCCGGGTCCTCCTCTATGCCTACAATATATTTAAAATTTAAATTTAATGAGTATTTAATAATATCATACAATTAATATGGTGGGTTCACGATATAATAATACTCATTTGATAAAGTTTTAATAGTTTTCTCAATACACATTATTTCGTATCAATTTGTTTTGTAATTTATTTATAGTTTTTTTCCCTAAAAGTTTTATTTCAAAATCTCTCTATATATCTATATATATCTATTTGTACGTGAAAGATATTTTAGGAGTTTATTTTCATGGATGGTCGTCCAACTTTTATTTAATTAAATCAAAGTCGCTAAATTTTTGTCACTTCATTTTACCTAATATTATAGTATCATAGGAAGTCATTAAACTATTTTTGTACAAACAAATTGCTAAACTTTGCCTAATTAAGTATCACAAAAAGTCAATATTTTTTATTTAAATAAAAAAAAAAGTCATTCAATATTATTTTGCATAAGCATCTTATAAATATCTCTTTTATTTTCTTCTTATAGCTTCTATGTAATACTTAAACCAAATTGAGTGACTTTCTGATTAATTATTAAAAATAGTTTATTGAAGGTCACGATATTTGATCTTGAATAAAGTTAAGTGATATTTCTAATAATAAAAAATAATTTAATAAATTTAATGCAAACTTTTACCGATCAAGATCTATGATACTAAACAAACATCTAATATATATATATTATATATATATATATATATATATATATATATATATATATATATATATATATATATATATATATATATATATATATATATATATATATATATATATATATATATATAAAGTAAAACTACAGTTACAAATGATAATTTTTTTATTTTCTAAATTGAAAAAGTAAAATTGAATGAAGAAAATTTGAATATGTTTCATCGAAAAATTACAATATAAATATAGGTCAAACTTATACGATTTATATATATATAGTATATTAAACACCCTAATTAGAACCGATGAAGAGTGCGGTCGAAACATACACGACATTTATAAAGTTCGAATTCTTGTGATGAGGTTGCTTTTACGTTAACCACATGATCTGATATTCAAGCCTTAGATATGAAATAGCGATTCCGTTTTGTTTTAATTTGAATTTGAAAAAGTAGAATACCAGATTGAATAACTGTAATGTATAAATTATAATGGTAGTTGATGGATGAGGTAGAAAAGTAGGTGCATTGACAAAAGAAGAAGTTTTTTTGGGCTACTTTTTCCTATGCAATTGTCTTCTTCACATCCAACATCACTTTTTATGTTTTTCCTATTATGTATACGTACCATCACACACTCTCTCTCATTTCCTCTCATTTCGTTGTTTGTTTAATTTGTGGTCCTCTAGAAAAAATGCATAACCATTCCTCTCAATCTATGTTCGAAATTTTAGAAACATACTTATACCATATTAAGGTCCTGTTATTTCTCTGAACTTATTTTATAAATAATTTTCTATCTCTTTTCGGCCTACATGACACTATCTTGTGTGTCCAATACATGTTGACAAAGCTACTGTCACGTAGACTGAAAAGAAGTAAAAATGTTTATTATAAAATAAGTTCAGGGGATAATAAAACCGTTATTTAGAGGTACTTATAAAAAATTTTCTTTAATTTATATTATATATATAGTTTCATTATTACCTCTTCCTCTAACTACCAGTACTACTCTTAATTAATTGACTACTACTTGCTATTGAGTTAAGTTATACTGATCAAAAGATTCATCTCAAAATATGTCTGGGAGAAGGTCGAGGATGCAGTCATCAGAAGGAGGCACCTCCAGGATTTCAGATGATCAGATCATACAACTTGTCTCTAAATTGCAGCAACTTCTTCCTGAAATTCGTAATCGTCGCTCCAACAAGGTTTTTGTTTCTCCTTCCATATGCATTTCGTTTTCGATATATACTTCTTTCGGTGCGTATGTACATGCTCAATATTCTGACGTACTATAAATATAATAGGCCTCTTATTATAATTTAGCTCGTATGTATGTATGTTCAAGTATGAAGTTTGTACATGCATCGGTAATGCACTCTAAAATGTCACTGTACCTGTAATATCAGTTTAGCCGGAACATAATTTAGTGCCGTATGGCTCACTCTTTTTTTTTTTTTTAATGAGAAACAATAAGAGTGAATAAAAAATATGGGGAATCGAGTGAGAGAGAAAATGAAAAGTCATTTTAAATGAAAAGTATAAAATTCATTTCTCTCATAATTTTAGAAAAAAAGAAAAATTGTTGTCGTTATATTAAAAAATAATTTCTTTAGTTCTTCTAGGGTTAAAAAGAAGGTGTCCCTCGCACCGTCATCACTTAGCTTTGACTTTCATTAATTGATTTTCTTTAGAAAAGATATTTTTTTTCTTCTAAAAAGATACAACATTCTGAAAAGATAATATTGCTCGATCAGAAGCATTTCTTAGGGAATTAAATTTTTTAAGAAAATACAGTGTGTTTTATGGACTCAGATTTTATTTTCTTGTTTGTTTCATCTTTTTTTTTTTCTTTTTCTGTTTCTACTTTTTGACTAACATGAATATATAAGAGATCACATTCGTATTATTTAAAATTATTGAAAAGTGAGGACAAAACACCATTGGTTATATTGATTTAAAATAGCATGAATTTTTTTTCGCTTTTTTAAGTATAATCTGGAAAGAGTAAAAGAGTGTCGTTGAAAAAGGAGAAAATTATTTTATATTTATAATTTTTTTCCCCGTAATTCCAGAATAATGCTTTGGGTCCCATATATATAGATGCCCAATTTAGAATTTACTCAATAGATTTTTTTTTATAGTCGTCCACTAATTAAGATATGTTTTGTTTATAAATTTAATTTTATACATTAGCAATAATATTTATATGTTACATATTTTATGTTTAATAGAAATCGATAATGAATTTACGAATCGATCGGTCGCAGGCATCAGCATCTAAGGTGCTTCAAGAAACATGCAACTACATTAGGAATTTGCATAAAGAGGTGGATGATCTTAGTGATCGACTTTCGCAATTATTATCAACCATTGATGCTGATAGTCCAGAAGCTGCAATTATTCGTAGTTTAATTATGTAATTTTCAATCATTTATTTATATATAATTATAATTACTATATTATATATATTTGGATGCACTAATTAATCTACTAAATATATACATATATAGTTCTGTATTTCTTCTTAATTCGATCTCTAGATTTTGGTCAATATTAATTAGCTAGGCCAATCTCATAATTAATGGTGTGCTTGTATTGATGTTTACCAGTTTTAATTATGGAATTTGCTCAACACTGTAATTCCCCTGTACTATAACATTTGTTATTTATTTTTATTTTTCGAGAGTCAGATTATTAACATTTTAATTCAAATACTTTATTCTTAAGAGAATCCCCCACCCGAACCATTCTTAAGACCACGAAGCTATCTCGAATGAATTCTACTCTTTCTGCTTTCGAGCTACACCGGGGCAAAATCTTTTCCCCACATGATGTATGTTGCATCAACTTGTTATAATAGTGGAATATTTAATAATTAATTCATAATTTTAAAATATTAAATTAATTTATTCAATATAATTTAATTAGCTTGGATAATTAATTAAATTAATTCCCCGAAGTGAAAAGTTGTATTAGGAGGGAGGGAGTATTCTTAAAGCAGGAAAAAGAAATATTGAATAGCATATGTGCGACTGCCGACTGTCAGGACTTGTTTGGTCATAAATTTTCTAGGTAAAATTTGGAAGGAAATTTTTTAAATAGTATTTGCCAGTATAATTTGTCATTATTTGACATAATTCAAATATTTAAATATTAAAAAATATTAGTATTTGGGTCAAATTTCATTATTTGAAAATTTTAACAAATTCAAATTTTATACTGAACTTTTATATTTTTCAAAAACACCTTCTACAGTACTCCCTCCGTTTCAAAAAAAAAATGGTCTAGTTTGACTTGACACGGAGTTTAAAAAATAAAGAAAACTTTTGATCATTTGCTCCTAAATTAAAGTTATGTCAAATGTACAAATTGTCCTTTAATTTTATGGTCCTAAACATGCTATGTGGAGAGTTGTTAAAAAAAAAGAAAGAGGTAATTCTTTTTTAAACAGTCTAAAAAGGAAATGAGATCATTCTTTTTTAAACGAAGGGAGGAGTTGTTTGCGTTGAAAGCATGAACTCAGAATGTGACGACTATTTTCACTAGTTTCAAAGGCTTGTGTATTACATAATCTTTTACGTAAACATCAAAACAGTGATGAAATATTCAATAAATATGAAGTGATGATATGATTGTTGATGAAAATGATGAACAATTGATTTAGGGTAATAAAGTCATATGCTTCGTCTACTTTACGATTGATGAATGATGCTTAATGCACTCACTCCGAACAAACATATTGTCTATTATCATGAACATTACTTGTTATTTGCTGCAACAAAGATTCAACTGAATTGTTGTGGAAGTCATGAATCTTGTTATGTTGACGTTACTATCTTGCTATGTAATATAAAGGGATAATGCCCAAGTACCCCCTCAACCTATGCCCGAAATCTCAGAGACACACTTATACTATACTAAGGTCCTATTACCCCCCTGAACTTATTTTATTAATAATTTTTTACCCCTTTTCAGCTTACGTGGCACTATCTTGTGGGCCCAATGATGGTTGATTTTTTTTTCAAACTAGTGCCACGTAGGCTAAAAAGGGGTAGAAAATTACTTATAAAATAAGTTCAGGGGGGTAATAGGACCTTAGTATAGTATAAGTGTGTCTCTGGGATTTCGGGCATAGGTTAACCACTTGTGAATTATCCCTAATATAAATATATGATTAATTTTGATAGTTTTTTAAAACTTATGAGTATAAATTATATTTATTAAAAAAGTGAAATATGCCAAATATTATAAATGAACACGTGGTGAATTTCAGTCAAATTCTCACTCAATAATATATATTTAAAATTTATTGTCAAACACTATCCTAAGGTAGAAACTAAATCATTGCCAAAAAACATTTTTTTTAAAAAAAATAATAGACGAACACAATATGGTTAGTAAAAATATTTTAAAAATGAATTAGTTAATATAATTATTATTTTTTGAAAAACATATTTTTCAGAAAAACTATTTTGTTTAAAATATTTTTTTTTAAAAAAAACAAACAATTAGCCAAACAGGCTTAGACCAATCAGAATATGATAAGATATGTCTCATTCATGTCCTTTCATTGACAGAGCTATTACTCACTCACTTCTTTTAATAGCATCTTTAGTTTTAATTTTAATTTTCCTATATTTAAGATTATAATTATAGTTTTAAATATATTTGATACATGCATTTGATATGTCTCTGACTTTAAACTACCAAAATTAATTATTATTATTTTAAGCTTTATGTCAAATTAAAACGTATCAAATAAATTTAAATAAAAAAATTAATAATTTTTATATCGGGAAGAATCCAACGAACATTCTAGGTAGAGTAATGGAGACATAATGCAGTGATTAGAGTATTGGTTTAATTAATTCTTTATGAAGTGAGAAAATGACTTCTTAACGAAACCACGTTAGCGTTCACAGTAAACTACTCTTTTTTATGATTAAGAAAGTTGATAATTAGATGAATGCATGCCAATAAAATGGGAATAATGTATTAATGTTAGGCTAGAGATAGAAATTCTATAGTGACAATATATGGTATATATTATCATATTAGAAACAATTTTTAACAATAATAAATAGACAAATATATAAATAAAGAGTACTAAAATTTTTATAGATATTAATTAACTGTCCGTAAAAGCTTTAGAAACATGTATACACAGTGTTATTTCCCGCTAAAAATATAGCGACAATTAAGTTATTGCCGTCAGCTATCATTTTTGGTGTAGCGTATATTGATTATCGTTCATTACAAGAAATCATTGATGGACAAAATTGTGTTGTTGAACAATAAGAATCTTATGCTAATTATAAGTTATTTAGCGACAAATTATAAGTTACTTGATAAATTTTAAAGCTAATTTCTTATTTTCTAGTAATGATATTTTGGTCGACATATTTGTAAATATATATTAAGAGAAAGGGACATTGACATTGGTGTTACAAAAAAAAAATGTGATATTCATCAAATCAAATAAAACATAGTATATATGTATAGAAGATTGTGAGCCCTCATTTGACTAAATAAGACTTTGATGTTGCCTTTACCTTTATGAATGGTCACCTTTAGAGAGGACACAAAATCAAGAAACCCTGTGTCATATCAATTTCATTTGTTGAAAAATGATTCCAATATTCACTGTGTAGTCGACAAATATATATTACACATATATTGTTTTATTTGTTTTAATTTATATGATTTTGTTATTAATTTTTTTATAATATTTTAAGTATATTTTTAAATAATATATGTGGCATATGTGATATTTTGAAAGTTAATCAATTTAAGTATGTAATTTTAAAATAATATAAGTTATTTTCTATCCTTATTTATACGTGAAACTTATGAAATTTCAAGAGTTAATCAATTTTTGAAATATGCTTTTGAATACTATAAGTTTGTGGTTTATAATATTTCTATGACGTACTTTTTAAATAATATATTTTATTTATGTTATCTCAATTTATACGGTACATGTAAAGTGTAGAGAGTTGTAATATATTTTTAGAGACTTGTTTTAAAATACAAATTTGAATATCGTCTTTTCTTTTTCAAACTTTTTGTATCTCTAAAATTCTTAACGAAGTATATAATTTAAAATTTAAAATTTAATTTTCTCATTAATTAAATCATTTATTTATATTTCTCAGTAATCATAGTTTATAATGATTTACATTTTTCATTAGTTAATTATAAGAAGTTGGAAAAAACAGTAGCAAACAAAGAAAATGAAAGAAAAAGAATGACTTTAGGCCTCTTTAAAAGGCACAAAATTATAGCTTTATTTACATAAAATACAATATTAAGGGCAAAAGATAAATTGAAAAAATACGGCAGAAGCATTATAAAAAAACATCAAAATATAGCTTTAATTACAAAATTGTACAAGATAAGTGAAACAATAATGTAGAATATGAAGGATAAAATATAAATCTACTTAGTTAACTATAAAAATCACACAGCTGATAACTGAGAGCTGTGTGATTATCATAACTTGTATATTATAAAAGAAGTAATACAAATATATATATATATATATAATATATATATATATATATATATATTATATATATATATATATATTCTAATTGACACATCCATCTTTTGGGATATTAATTTTGTGTATTTCAATTTCCCATTCAAATTATTGGCCAATTAGTAACTATCTAGGAACCATATTATTATTCTACTACTAGGGAAGTAGTTGTACCAAGAGTAGAATGTGTAGGTTCTGGACTTTTCGGTTCAATAGGGACGTTAAAAATTATTTAAATATAAATTAGATTTTCGGTTCAATAAAGATAAATGAATTAAATATCGTAATTTCTCTACAAATTACAAATATAAGAATTTAAGCACTCAAATATTTAAGTTAATAAATCACCCAAGATCAATTCCACAAATTTCAAGAACAAACTCACAAGCCTTTGAATTCTAGAATAAGACAAGATCAAGTTAAAATTCATCAAGATTCAAGATTAAAATCAAAAACTCTTGAATCCGCATACAAGTCAAGAACAAGTTTATCAAGATTCTAGATCAAGCTTTGAATTTATTCGAAAACACAAATAAGAGAATTCATAAAGTTTATAACAATTATTGTGATATTCTGTCTTGATTATTATTTCTTGATACAAATTTTGTTGTCTATAATATATATACATTACATATAAGAGATTTTAGGGCTTTGAAGCTTTTGACGGTAACAAATTGAAATACATCAAAATATTTGTTGCTTCTCAAGTTGATAAGTGAATGACTTGATATGTAAAGTAAATTGTACATGTATAACATGATCCGTTGATCCTAAGTAATGTCTCGTGAAACACGATCTATTTTGATTTTTGAAACGTTCACCTTTATATTAGGGGAACACTAAATAAAAATGCCACCAACCGGCCATATATATGGAAGGGCCATTACAGAGGACTGCACTGGCATTCAAATTGCAATTATTATAAGTAGAAGGACGTGGATTGGAAAGGAATAAAAAATAAAAATAAATTCTCAATTTAATAATAATTGTCTATTATACTATTTTAGAATATTTAATTTTATTTATTTATGAAATTAACTGATAATATTGCACTTAAATTTTAATTTATTTTTATTATTAATTATAGTAATTAATTTTCTATTATATTTTTCAAGACATTATTATTCAGGAAATTACATAGTATTATACTGAAATTACCGTTTTATTTATTGGTGCTTAAAATGTTCCAAAATCAATAATAAACAAATATTATTGGACAGGGGGAGTATATAATTTTTTTTTTTCTAAATGCTTCTAGACTTTGGTAATCTTTGTTTCTTAAAAAGTAATTATTGTAAAAAAAAAAAAACATATCCTCATTCTTTAACTAATTCTTGCAATATACGACGTTAGATGTGTGAAATTTGTAGTTTGAACAACTTAAATAAGGTTAAATTAGTTGTTTTTAGGTAGATTTAGTACCAAATATTGAAACCATTTTATGTGTCTGTTTAATACAAAGTATTTTTTTGAAAAAAAAAACTATTGTTTGAAAAATAATTTTTTAATATTTAACAATCGCATATAAGCATCTAAAGATATATTTATGTAATGCAGAAAAATAATATTACGATTTATGGGATAGTGGTAAAAGGGTAGATGTTGGGAATAGAGTCGTCAATATGGGGTAGGCTTGTTGGGTTGGCCTAGCCTAGTCCGGAATTTAATAGAGATGAGTTACGATTTTTGGAGTCCATTTGAAAAAAGAGTTTTTTAGCCCGGCCTGAATAAGCCTGTTGATTTGTGAGGCTTGAGAAATATCGGTAGGGCCGGCCCGTGGGCTAATAAAAATTAATTAAGAATATAATATAATATTAAAATTTTAAATTAAAGAGAGTACAAACTCAAAACAACAAGGTTAATATTTTTATTTAGATATTTATACTTTTACTTGAAAAAAAACTTAATAAATATTACAAAGATAATTTTATTTGTAGATTTGATTAAAAAATAATAACATTAACATCGTGTAATATTCTTTTGTCGACATTTATGATAATATTTTTAGATTATAATTTATAATTTAATTTGGTAATTCTGAATATAATATAATTTTTAAATAAAGTGGGCTGGCCCCGCAAGCCTGTAGACCACGTGTTTGTGGGTTGGGCCGGTCATTTTTTGGTCCACAACAAAAATGGTCTAGCCCGGCCTGACCAATAAAATGTCGAAGCCTGTATAAATTAGCCTGAATGGGATGAGCTAGCCCATATTGACAGTTCTAGTTGGGAGCTTTGGGGTGAAGAGGACGCAAAGATCCCATAAACTTGAATTGCTATTGATAAAGCATTTTTTTAATACTCCAAATTATTTTCAGATTCTCGAGCACCTATTTTTTCTAATAAACAGACAATTTTTAAAAATTCTCCATACCAAACTCAGCTTAAATATCATATTTTTTATGTGTAAATGTAGATGGTCTATTTAATTTATCATTATTGGTCATTTTTTTTTATTTTAAAAGTAGATAATTTTATATTTAAAAAAATTAAAAATTGACATTTTGTGAGTGATTAGTTTATCAAAGGGTAAAAAGTCAAAAATATGCTTAAACTATGCGAAAGGAACAAAAATGTTATCCGTTTGTAGTTTGGTCCAAAAATGTCCACCGTCAATACTGTAGTCGTTATTGTTATTTAATGGATCACAAATACTCATTTATTAAATAACATTGTTATTTTTTTAACACATTATTTTTTAAATTAACAAATATTTATCTTACTTCAGTTCAAAAAAATAAAATAAAAAATGAATGTATTTTTTATTTTATTATAATTATTTTTTATCGTTATATAAATATAAATTAATGATGGATATCCTAGATCTTTTATATATATATATATATAATATATATGACATATTATCTGTCCAGAGGATGTATGAAGTTATTCTATTTTAACTGAATAAAATTAGATTAAGAAAAAATATTCCTTATATTTTTATTTGTTAAAAGAAATAAAAAAAAGAACATCATTCTTTAATAATATTTTAATTAGAAAGAAATCGTGTTTAAAAAGGAAAATGACATTTTTGACCTATTTAGTAACTATGGGGGCATTTCTATATCAAAATATTGAATTCAAGGCATTTTGAAACCAAAATATTACTGTCAAAAATATTTTTGAGCCAAAACTATAAATAGAGGATACTTTTTTTTCTTTCTCATAGTTTATTTATGGACATTCTGACCCTTTTCTCTTCATTAAATGACGATTATTTATCCTCAAATAATTCAAGTGAAAAAATAGCAAATGAGACCACAAAAATTGTTCTTCTCATAGCTAGTTAGAAGACCATAAAATAAATAATATTATCCGGTAGATATTTATCTCGTTGAAATATGGCTTTCAAGTTAAGTTCCGAATTAGTGGATGATGCCAAAGGGAGTGGCGATGCCATATGCAAAAAGGAAGAGACTCCTAGAATGGCAGAGACAAATTTTGACCTAATTACACAATAATTTAAGGGTACAATTAGAAATAAAAATATTTCTCAAAAATGTGTTTCATTCATAAATCAAACACTAATTTTTTTTTCCGAATCTACTCACCAATCAAATATGAGAAAAAGTCAAAAATCTACTTGTTTTCCCGAAATACATTTTCATTCATACCAACAGGGACAGAGCTCTTCGGCAGAAAACTATATTATTCATATATGGTTAAAATAAGTTTATATGTATATATATTAGATGTCAAACCCCTTTTGGCTATCTATTCCTACAGATTTTGAATCTCCTTATTAAAAATCGTGACTCCGCCACCGCATACTAGACACACCCTTAATCTTGTATTAGCAATCTTTGTCTTATTAATCTTTGTAACAAACGACTCTTTATTATATTTACCAAATCGCCCTTGTTAAAAAATTCTCCAAGTAAAAATAGAATTATCTATTTACAATTTCTCTGTGTTTCTCATCCGCGGCTGATTGCTCTTTTCCGCTGTGACCATCTGATCATCATTGTCTGGTGAGATTCTAATTTGTAAACCTTTTTTGATGCCTAAATTTGCTTTTTAATATATGATTATCTATTTGTTTATTGAACTTAAATGTATCTGTAAATTCAATTATCCTAAGGTTTTATTGGTGCTGAAATTTCTTCACTTAACCCTAATATGTATACACAAATCTGGTAGTAATTTTTATGACTATCACTGTGGATTCTGAAAATCTCATGGAATGGAGCCCTTAGTTATTCTTCAAAGTCAATGTATTTGAGTCATTGTAATCAGAATATGAAATGGGCTTCGGTGGTCAATGAATTGAGTTGAGAATGAAGTATGACTTTTCAGATATAAATCTCACTAGAGACAGTATAACACTAGGTGATTTCTTCCATATTATGTAGCCTTGGTGTATTTGGTGGAAGGTGACACGTTTTTCGTGGAATTAGTTGTGGTGTGTGTAAGCTGCGTTAGACTATTATTGTTAAAAAACGTATTTAAAAATGAAATGGGCTTGAATAGAGAGAAATGAATATTACGGATTAATATAACGAAGGCTTTGAAGATCTCTTACTAGTCTCTAGTCTAAAGTGTTCTATTATATCATTTGGAGAGCTAACTGAAGTTTGTGATGAAATCTTATGAAAAATATTGGCTTACTGGATTTATCTGAGTGATTGAATTACTATATTTCCTATTTCAATAGGTAGAATGCACTAAGCACTATTGAGCTGATAAAGTTATTGGAACACCCTTTTTGATCTGGGAGCTGTGCTATTTGTGTGTGCTTCATACTTCCTCATACAGAAAGTATCATTGATCTTTATACAAAATTCTTCGATTTCAAGATAATTGCAGATGTTACATCCTAAAGCATACTTTTGTCTTTATTCAACTTGATAAGAATAATATTTCTGATATAAAGGAGTTTTGGAAATGAATATCTTGATCACACATTATATCATGCGTATACAAGGATCTTAAAAAATCGATTTTGTTTAATTTTTTCAATGTTCTTTCCTTAAAAGTGGCCTCGACAAGCCATGAACTAAGAAGTATTGACATGATGATAAATCAACGGACTAAAGTTAAACTTTATCTTTTAGCTATTATGAAATTTGAATCATTTACTCTTCTTGATTTAATCAGGTTAAGCCACCTTTCCTTGGGATTTGAACCGTGTTTCTATCCATGTATTTGGGTCATTACACAGCAGAAGTCACGAGTCTTTCTACCAAAGCTACAGAGAAAGATGTCGATGATTTTTTCTCTCACTGTGGTGAAATTGAACAAGTAGAGATCATCAGGTAGCTTTTCGTTTATTTGAGTTTACCTGCAATTTCTGCTACAGCATAGTTGTCATTTCGAGCTGATTATTGTCGGTGCTATAAATTTATGCTTGGCGATTGATTGTTCCCAGAATTTGTTTATCTAAGATGAAATAGTTGATATAAATGCTTAATCAATAGTATTCTGTTTGCATGTATTATTGCAATTCTGCCTTATGAAATATGTCAAATAAGACGTGTATTGCCACTCTTTTCCATGTGACTTCTTCAGAGCATTATGAAATGTCAACAAGAGCTTATGTGTTACTATAAATTCTGAGATTTTTGCTTAGAAAGAACAAGGTTAGCATCCGATAATGTTTGCTGTTGACAACCCATTGTGAGTAGTGAAGCATATCAGCTCAATGTCCTGAAACTCACTACACGACATTCCAGACTTTCTTCGTCAAAAGGATGTTTAAACTTTAAACAACGTAGCAGGTGGAGAGAGTTCAATGCTATTAAACTGTGTGAGAAAAGATGGATGTTCTTTACCCTTCCTGATTTCAAGTGTTGTCTTTATTGAATGCAGATTGAGTGAATATGCTTCTATAGCCTATGTTACGTTCAAGGATACTTATGCACTGGAAACTGCTATTTTACTCAGTGTAAGTTTCTGCTTTACTCCACTGTTATATTAGTTCTACTTAGCAGAAAGAACCTCCAAGGTGAATGCGTTACATATCCAATGCTGCATATCTGTATGCTAATGAGTCAAGTTTATACTCATCATCTCCATGATGAACATCAAAAAGATTTTTTTATTGGCTTGCTTAATGTTTATCGAAGCTTATAATTTCTTTGTTTAAGAATAGTCAATAATCTACCAAAATAGGTGCTTGCAGTAACTTTCTAAACTCAGGCTTTAAAAGCATCAATGAAAAATATTATATTTATATCTACATTCCTTAGTCATGAATTTTCTTCGTATTGTTTTGAACTTTTAATTAAGATTGTTGTCTCGTTCTTTCACTTATAAGTGTTTGAGTGTTTTAATTTCTAGCTGAACACAAGTTGACAGCCTTTGTGCAACTACCTGGAAGGTCCTTTTAAAGAGCTTCTGATGTGCTATCCTATTTGGACATGTTCTTATTAAATATATATTTATATCCGCAACAAATGCAATTTGGACTCCCTCGTTTAATCTGTTGTCCCAATTCTTTAATCCTAATCTCTCTCTTAATAATGTGATCAATTTTATCCCTGACACAATACACTGTATTTAAAAACGATATCATTGAGTACATTACTACCTACAAGGTTTCTTTAACCTTGACCCTCATTCACATTTATTCCTTTTTAGGAGAAAAGAAGACTCTATAAGAGCAATCGATGCTATGTGAGATGAGCTTTGGTGGTAAACTATGTGACCACTACCTATGTGTCATTCTCTATTTGGTCTAGTTTAACAAGAGACCTACAATTCTGAGTGATAGCACGAAAGGGTACTTAAATTTCAAAGACATTTGACTACTTGACATACCTTTAGGTTTTTATGGTTGCAACGAGTTAATATGATCTATCTTGTATTTTCACCATGTTAATATGTGATTGTATATTTTGACTTTTTGAAAAAGGTAATTAGATAAAATATAACTATTTTGAATAAAGCTGCTAGTTATTTGTGTACCCACCAACCATAGATGAAGGAGATCATTGATTCTAGGCCATGGGAATATGCAAAACTAATCTTTTTGATATATGTTTTTCTATTCACTATCTACATGTAGAGACGTCTTGGTACTTGTGCTTGAGTTGTATATACCAGTTTTCTGCTTTTATATTTGAAACTAATGTTTTAATTCATGGGAGGTGGCAAGTATACCATGAATTAGGCAAGGTGCATGTAGCTGGCCTGGCCACCACGATAATAATAAAATTATTGTTTAATTCCATATCTAGTTTTCTCGTCATTGTGCTCTTTTTCTTAATTTTCCTTTGTTCTCTCTGTTTTTAGTTGGACAAAGTATGTGCATCGGGCGAAAGGCTAGATTTATTCCTTAGGCGCTAGTACTGCATTGAATAAATTCATACAGCTATTTTATGTTTCAAATTTGCACCTATAAAAAAATTCTTAACCTTTTAGCCTTGATTCAGGGATCCACTATAGTAGATCAATGTGTTCGTATATCTCGCTTGGAAGCCCATGTAGATGAAGACGATCCTTGGAATAACTATATAGATAAGGTGGAGAAGGGAAGCAGCTCTGCGGTAGGCTTTTCCCATTTCATCTCCTTTCAAGTTAAAGTTTAACCTTATTTGTCTGGACAATCAACTCTCTTACTGAATTAATACGAGAGTAAATGAAAATAAAAATGTTATATCATTCATCGGTGAATTAATAGGAGTATGATCTCAGTGGAAGCTCCGCTTTTGAGATTAATTTGCTCTTAAGGGATATTTTGCACGGCTAAAAGAATCCAATTTGTGAACTGAGCTTATCATGATTTTCCTTCTTTGGTGAGCTCTAGAGCTGAGGATATGTAATTAATATAGCTTATTTTACTATTCTTCTTTTCCTTTCGTTTTCTTTCCTTGATAAAAGTATTTTTACATTATCACAATTGTTGAGTTCCCTAAAATTCAGTTCGACTCTTGTCAGTTAATTTGGGGAAAGTTGATTCAGAAAGTTAAAAAACCTATTGACTGAGGTATGTTGGTGGAGATGTAAGAACAAATTAATTCTTCAATCAACTCACTTTTTTCTTTGTTTTTTGTTTTTTTCAGTTTCTTTTTTGTTCACTGTTCTCCACTTTTATTTTTATCCTTAGCTTCCCTCTTGCTTTACTTGAGCCGAGGGTCTTCCGAAAACAACATCTCCACCTTTACAAGGCAGGGATAAGGTCTGCGTACACACCACCCTCCCCAGACAGCACTTGTGGGATTACATTGGTCAATGGTCACTGGATATGTTGTTGTTGCCTAGCTTCCCTGTTGTCATTTTGAAATTTTTCTGTAAATTAGCAGGTCCATACAAATCAGTTTGTTTCAACTCCTGGAGAAGCTGTGACCATGGCACAGCAGGTAGTTGAAACCATGATAGTGAAGGGATATCAACTAAGTAAGGATGCGCTAACCAAAGCCAAAGCTTTTGATGAGTCTTATCATGTGTCATCTACTGCAGCAGCAAAGGTGGCAGATCTCAGCAAGAGAGTTGGGCTTACTGATAAAATTCGGTCTGGCATGGAGACTGTTAAATGCGTGGATGAGAAGTACCATCTTTCTGAGCTTACCATGTCTGCTGCATCTTTTACAGGGAAAACAGCTGCAGCTGCTGCAACTGCTGTTGTTAGCAGTAGTTACTTCTCCAAGGGAGCTTTTTGGGTTTCAGATGTTCTGAATCGGGCTGCCAAGGTCGCTGCTGACTTGGGTAATAGTGGTGTAAAAAAAGAAACAGCTCCTATAGAAATGAACCAAATTGGTAAATAGGGCTGACACAATGTCTGCCCACATGGAATGAATTTGTCCAAAGGTGTAAGCTTTCCATGGAGACATGAATGTGAATATGAACAATTTTAGCTATAGTTGAAGCAGAATGAGCAACATGGTGTATAACATGATCCATACTTATGGTAACGTGTTGGTATTTTGCAGTCATTATCGTGGTTTAATCAAATTTGATTTCCTCTACTCACGCGAGTGCAATGTAAGTAATACACTTGATTGGATTACAAGTTGATCATATATGTCATGCTTTTCAGTTTCAGTGAGCTGGTATTTTATCATTCATAAATCTACGTGTTATTGACAAAGTTAACTTGCATCCATTCTGCAATCGCACACATACTACTTCTATGAATTTGCCTAGACTTGCAAGTGATCTCTAGAGCCAGAAAAACTGGGGAAGCTATTGGTACTTTCATCCCAGATGCTGGAAAAGTATTTGTTTGAACCTAATCGTCTCAACCATAAATCACAGTTGGATAATGTTGCTACTATTATTCTACTGCTACTAATGTGCTGAATAGGCAGTAAAAGTTGGATATCTGTTGGCTAGATAGTATTTGCATTAGTTTAGATGCTTGTAGCCTTTCGCCTATAAGAAAGTTCAGGACCTAGAGTCTTAGGGCTTAGAATTGTTTTGCATATGTATACATAGTTTGAGCTGAAAATAATGCTTCACTTGAACCTGTAAAAGTCGCCTTAGAACCGCTCCTAAGTCCTACCCATCAGCTTAGGCCTGAACTTTGATTGTCTTCGTCCTTGTAAATAGATAGCCCCATACGAGCGGATGAATGTTAATCACAACAAATCAGACATTGTATAAGCCCATTCTCGTTGCAATCTGGGCATCGTTGGAAGCCACACTCATCTTCTTCATCATACTCTGCTTCATAGTATATTTTACAACTTCCATAGCATGTCTCACATGGCACAAACCTAACATCTCTACAGCCTTCACAAACTCCATTTACTACCTTCTCAAGCTGTCTTTTTTCGTCCATTCTGCATATTTCATCAACCCCACCAATGTATTTTCTCCCCAGAAATACCCTTGGCAGCAAAACCCACCTCCGTATCGTTCCCTGGTAGTAACTCTTTCAACTCCTCCTTAAACCCTGCATGCATCGATACATCTCTTTCATCGATCTTAACACCTAGTCCCTTCAAAATCATCCGAACATGACAACAATATTCATACGTTTTCCTCACTCCTCTCAGGCTTGTTGAACCAATTTGAGCTGAGCAACTCCACAGTTTGATATCAGTCGGGGCTTATTGTCCAAGACATGGAAAGAAAAGTTACAGACACGATGAGGAGATGCAAGAAGATTAGTATCTTCAAGATCTTCCATCAATTCCCAAACATTGACACTCACCACCAGGAGTAGTTGTAATTGTAGTCTTAGGAATGACTTCTGGGATTTTCTCATTGATCATTTGAGACCATGTCTTTGTCTCAATCAGCCCCATTTTGAACTCTTCATCAATGTCATATTTTTTGAACAATAATTCATCATCTTCAATATGTTGTTTCATTGGATGAAGTCTCGAAGATCCTAATGTTGAGGAAGTGAGAGAGACCAGTTGGATGCTACACTCTTCTTTATCGATAGGAATATGTTTGTTCATCGAGTAGCTTCGATGCATTTTTGGCATACTTTTGGCTTTGAACTAGTGCAACCCATTGTTAAATAAAAGTCCAGCCTAGAAATTGATTTGAGTAGAAGAATAGAGCAGTGGATGGAAAGAAATCAATCAAGATTGGGTAAAGATTTCGAGAGATTAATAAGTAGCCAAATTGAGGAATTTCAAATGTTTTAGAGATAAAAACAAGAAACAAATTATTTCTGTTAAATTATCATACTCCCCTTATACGTCCTACCAAACGGTTCCTTTTTCTTACTCCATTCTATAAAAGCTAATGCATGCATTATTTTTTCTAATATAGTTTACGAAGAGAGTTGAATGTAAGAAGAAAAGGAGAGTTTAACGTGTCTTTTCATTTAATGAAATGATGGTATACTTTTACCATGATGTATTAAGTACTACACTTAATTAATTAGCTATGGCAAGTAAGCCATTTTAACTTGGGTTTACAGATGGAATCCCCACTTCTTGCAGCCAAAACTTTGAGTAAAATTGTTTGATAAAAATTTATTCACATCGCGGTGTTTATAAATTCATTTAATATGAACGAAAATATACATTAATTAATAATTATATATGTTCACATATATCTGATGCATTCATTAATATGTCATGAATATTCACACAGTACTTTTATCATATGGAATTCATTCATCAAAGTTCAAATGGTATAGTACTCAAAATTCTATTTGTTGTCCACCTATACCTAACCTAGCTAGCCTTTTAATACGTAGTAGGTACTAAAGTTGTAGAATTTTTTACTTATACTCTCTCCACTTGTATATTATAATAATTACCATCTAAATAACTTGATATTATCGGGAAAAAAATTAAATAAAACATGAAGACATACTATGTCAAGGTTCAAAATCAAGAATATAAAATTATGAAACCATGTGAGAAACAACCCATGATCATAGGGATCATGGAAGATTTGATTTTGAATTTCCAAGTAGCAATTTTTATATTATTTAAAAAACGCATTGCATGTACTATAACCACCAAGAACCGATTAAATTGCAGATTAAGTAAGATTTCTACCTATTTAATAAATAAATTAACCATTTACTGAATAATTATCCTAAAAAGGGACAAGACGCTAAATTTACTAGGTTGCGCATCAATACTATTTTAAATGAATCAATCATTTGTAGAGATGGAATGTCAAAACAAAAGCCTAAATTTAAGTTTTACTTTAATGTGTTTTTATATTATAATTTAATTTATGTGATAGTAATTTAAATTGATAGAAAATATAAAAAAAATGTAAAAGGAAAAGACAGTATTTTTTTTATCTATTATATCCTCACTTTAATGAGTAAATCAATTTTTGACTTTATCAGGTATAAAATGGTTCATTCATTATGTTAATAATTATTTTTAATAAATATGTCAAGTAAAAAAGAGACGAGTAAATAGGATAAAGGGAATATTAAGGATAAAGTAGGTCTTTTTTTTAATATTAACAATAACAAAAAAAAAAAGTTTTTAAAATAACGAACAAATAAAATTGAAGGGCAAAAGTATCTAGAGAGTTAGCACCAAAATAGAAAAAGGAAATCCAAATTGTTGGCAATGCCAGCCCTTAGCTTTTTAAACTCTTTTTATGGAAAGGTGAGTAATTTGAGAATCACTATTATTCTTTCCATTTTAAAATAGATATTATCTTTAGCTCGAACATATATTTTCAAAAAATTATTTATATCTAAAAGCAAAATATAAATATAAATATTTTAAAAATGGTAACTTTTTAATGAGGTAAATTTCAAGAAGTGGGAATAAGAGTCAATTGATGACAGAAAAAATTGCGTAGTGTTTTATCTCTTCTACAAAGAGTTCTATCTCCCTAGGTTTGAATTCCTTTCGGAGATAATCGATCATCTTTTTTAGATAGGAGTTAGGTAGATGAAGTTGAAGTAAGAGTCCTTTCTATAAGGGAGTTTTGCTTCAAGAGTTATGGATCGGGGCGAGGGTCGTAGCGAGTGAATTGATTTGTGAGAGTATACGTGTGCGAATATGCTATTCATAAAAGTCTTACCTATAGAGTAATTAGGATTGAACTGAGAGTTCTATTTATTTATTTTTTAAAATTGAAAAAATGTATCATTAATATCGTTAAAAACATCATTTATTTTAAATTAAAATAAGATGATAAAATCACCACTTATTTTAAACCGAAGAAATAAGTCTATAAAGATGGCCCAACCACATGCTTTATTCAGATTCTGCGGCAGACCATAATATTCATCATCTTCTAATTATTACATTCTATTTAATTAACTCTATTAAATTAAGAACATCATCACTTACCAAAAAAAACATTTACTTCACACCAAACCTGATCAATTCAATTTCACTAATTAGTTTCCTTTGGATTCTCATGTAGTTGACTTCAATAATGGTAACTAATTATTATATTTTTTCTCTCATTAGAAGAATATAACTTTGTTCATTCTACTAACAATTGACTTTATGAAATACATCGATCTAGCCGACCTCACTCGAACACTTTTATCAAAAAAATTTAGTGTGTATGAATAATAATAATGTGTATACATATAAACATAGCTTTTTAGAAATATAAACGAATAATGTACAAGTACTCCATCAACCTATGCTCGAAATCTCAGAGACATATTTATACTATATTAAAATCCTATTACCTCCTGAACTTATTTTATTAATAATTTTACCTTTTCGACCTACGTGACATTATCTTGTGGGCCCATTGCTAATTGATTTTTTTTTCAAGTTAATGTCACGTAGGTCAAAAAGAGACAGAAAGTTACTTATAAAACAAATTCAGGGGGTAATAGGACCTTAGTATAGTATAAGTATGTGTCTGAGATTTCGGACATAGATTGAGGAGATACTTATATATTTTTTTGAGATATAAATAAAAATTTTGAACATCTTTTTTAAAATTTCTAATTTATCGTTAACTCTAGCCTGTTTAATGATTGTATTTTCTGAACATATAATATATACTTCAATAACCAACGAGATATAGCAAGTAGCTAGTTATATGATTTTAGTGCTGATATAACAGATAAATTTTAGTTACTTTAATCAATCCCAAGAGTTTGTATTTTGTAATATTAAACAATTGATATAGTAGCTTCTTATTATAATTTATTTAAAATACGTAAAAAAAGTTGAATTGTGATCTAGATACCAAAAAGCACAAGTTATAGAAATAATAAAATAAAAGGACATCACATTGCAAGTAAGGAGAATATTTGTGTGATAATAAATCTAATAACATTTCACGTTATGTGTTGTTAATTCTTAATAAAAAATAATTAATAAAACATCGCTGGCTTTCCACTGTTTCCATCTTGCCACCCCATGTTAATGTTCCCTTCATCACCTTCCATGTTCCCACTTCAAAACCTCTCCTCCATTAGCCCTCTTGACTTATTATTATCACCAGTCTTGTCCGTCGTGGATTCAGAATTTTCATTAACTGAGTTATCTTGTACTAAGGAGTTCATCCGAATCCCCTTAAACTATTATTTTATGTATATATTAGATGTTGAACTTCCTTCGGCTACTTCGTGTGTCTATTTTTACAAATTTTGAACCACTTATTGAAAATCCAGGCTCCGCTAACTGTTCGTGTATCTATCTCTATCAATTTTAAATTCCTTATTGAAAATCCTGGCTCCGCCAACTATATGTGTCTATTTCTACAAATTTTGTACTCCTTATATAAAAATATAATACTTAAGGTAATTTTTGAACCCCTAAACCGTTGAGGTCAATTTCTAAACTCGTGTTGCGGAGATTCGAAGTGTCTATATACATATATATACACACTAAAAATCCTTATATATACCGTGTAATTTTTTATCAGGAGTTCGGATAAATACCCTCGCCCCGATGCGCCCTAATTAACACCCCTCGAGTCCCCATTAGCCACCACTATCCCCCCCCCCCCAAAAAAAAAAAAATGGAAGAAAAGAACAAGATATATGATATATATATATAGTTGTTGATGACTTTAATTGGTTTACTTTGTGTATAAGATTATCCTTGTAGATATTATAACATGCTTTTTAGTAGTAGTACAGGTACTATGGGTTTTGTTCCTGGAGCACCTGAAGACAATGAACTCCCTCCTTCCTTCCCTAGTGTTTATCCTCATCAAGAATTTCAAGGTTCTATATTTCTCCCATTATTATCTTTACGTATTTCATTTACGTTGTGATATCAGTGACGAATTCAAAATTTAGAATCAATAAATTTTGCTCTTTATATATGCGTTATTTAATTACATATTTATGTATAGTCAATGTTAACTTTAGAGAATTCTAATGATTTTACTATTATAGAGGCGAATTCAAAATTTATCCTTCATATATTTCAATTTTTATTTTTTAGGTTTTATTATTAGATCATAATTATTTCATTTTTTGGAATTTTAGGCCACGCTAGGTATAAGCGGATTCAGAATTTATAGTTTGATGTATTCAATCTTTATTTTAACCCATAACACTTTTAAAACTATAAGTTCAAAATGAGTCTAGATCCATAACTATATGTGTGATTGAATGACAAATTAATTTATTGTGGACGTGGCGGATACAGGAATTTCATCTGTGTTAATGAGGAGAGCCATGTCATTCGACCATCAAGATTCGCGAGCAGACGATATTGACATGTCGGATGATGATGGCTCTTCACAGTTGCTAGGTGAGAAGAAGAGGAGATTGAATATGGAACAAGTGAAAGCACTTGAAAGAAGTTTTGAAATTGGTAACAAACTTGAACCTGAGAGGAAAATGCAATTGGCTAGAGCTTTAGGGTTGAAGCCAAGGCAAATTGCAATTTGGTTTCAAAACAGAAGGGCAAGATGTAAGACTAAGCAATTGGAGAAAGATTATGAAATATTGAAGAGACAGTGTGATAAACTCAAGTCTGATAATGATGCACTCAAGACTCAAAACAAGAATCTTCACTCTGAGGTAAGTATAATTAAAAGATTTCATGTTCGAATCAACAGTACTAAAAAATTAAACTATTTTTTTTTTGCCTTAATTGATAACTTTCTATATCGCGCTATTAAACTAAACACTAATAATCTAGTTACACCTGTCAATCTATATAACTTAAACTTCTGATAAATGAATGGAGATTTAAGTTTCAAATCAATAACAATAAAGAACGGTTAAACTATTAGTGTTATTTGACCTCACATAACACAAATATTTTAGTTTTTTTTCAGATTTATAAATATATCATGCAATCATAAACACCTTTTATTGTATGTAATTTTATGAAAATAATACTAAGAAAAAAATTATATTGGTTGGCAGTTCACACTCTACAGCAATAAACTAGTATAGTTCCTGCCTCTCTCCATTTATATTAAGTGAATTGTTGAGAATAATTTAAATAGAATTGTTGATAAATTTTTTTTCATATTTATCCATCATTTAATAAAGTTATTAATTACTTTATATTTTCTGGAAATTTAGTTCAGGAATAATCAAAAGGTAATAATGGAAAGTACTATTTCATTTACGTCATTAAATATCTTTTTCAAAGGCTGTGTAGTAATTCACCGACTTTTATCTTTTGTTCCACACAGAATTATTAGTCCCCTTTTTCCTGACCTATAAGAAAAGCGTGAATGACATTGAAATTTTTTAAGAATTAATATGAAAATTCGTAGGAAAATAAGTTTTATACAGATTTTTATATTAATCTCTAGAAAAATCTCCGTGTGACAATTTTCAATGTTGTAAATTTTAATATTTGTGATGGGGATGCAGTTGCAGTTACTGAGTCTGAGGAACAGAGAATCAACAGGAGGAGGTACACCAATTTTGTTTAATCTAAACAAAGAAAATGAAGGATCAAATTGGAACAACGGAAGTGGTGATGAGAATAGTACGATAATAGATGTTAATCTTGGAAGAACATCATCAACAAACAGTCCACATAACAACAACAACAACAACAACGATCATGTTTTTCAAACACCTAATTTTAAAATAGAAGAACAAACTCAATCTCATGAAGAAGGATTTTGCAACATCTTCACTAATGTTGAAGATCAAACAAACTATTGGCCATTGCCAGTGCAGCAACATTTTTACTGAAACTTTTTTATTCAAATTTTTTTAAACTTTGGTTTTTGTTCTTGTTTGTTGATCATCTTATGGCAATTGTTTATTAATTGATTGTGTGTATAGTGAAAATGCACATATGTTATCGTACCTTAGTATTTTAAATTTTCATTATTGATGCATTGTTTTTATTTGTTTTTTTGCAAGGGTGGACCACTAGGCAGGACACATTAATTATAATAATATGTCTAGTAGATAATTAAAAAAAAAAAAAAGATTCATGTTCTGAGCAATATAAGGAACTTGTGGTGTGGGGTCAACTTCTCTGGCTGTGGTACCATGACCTTATTATAAAATTTGCAAACAGAGAAAAAAAAGAATCTTTTTCTTTACCTATATATTCTGTTGGTTAATAATACTCCCTAATACTTTCCTTTTGTTTTAATTTATGTGACGATATTTGATCGGATATAATATAAGAAAAATAAATTAGAAGTATGAACTAAATATATATAAATATCAAAATTGCCCTTATTATCAAAAATTAAAAAGTAATGGTAATGGACACGAAGTATTAAGAACAAAAGTAAGACTTGTGATATTATGATCGATGACTATATTATGGTAATGGTAATAGGCACATGTTGTTCTAAATGATCAATTCTAACTACTCCTGTATTTACTTGGTTAAGTTTACAGCACTACAGATGTATAAGCAATAGCAAGTGCTGTCCATAGAGACTTCAAAATTGCAGTGAGAATTAAAGGGAATATAACTTTATAGAAAAATTCACACAATTGGATACAACAGATCATATGTACAGAGTCTCTCATAGTCGAGCAACAAAACATCAAGGTAAAGAAACTCAGAGCTCCAGTTCTCCTAACATTACACAAAAGGACCAAATTGTACTACATTCATTATTCATGAAGTGAAAACACTGAAAAACATCTTAGTTTGATGCAGACAACTCGACCAGGAGAATGCCATGAAATGTATTTAGCAAAAGAGTAGTCAGTCTGCGGTCCAGCTTTGCTCAACTATTTCACGCACCTTCCTGTTGTAGTCGCGCTTGTTCTCACTAAATAGCCGTGCAGCTTCTGAATTAGCTGGCGAATTGGGGTTTGGATCACTGAGTAGAGACTGCACCAGGAAAATCAACATATCAACAACTTACCAGTACAAAAAGCTACTGACTCACCAAATAGTAATATGTCAAATAAAATGAACAAAGGGAAAATAACGTAGCAATTAAGAAAATACATGGAAGTTGGAACTATTGAGAGTATTTCTTACATCAGAATAGAACATTGCTTATAAGAAAATGAAGAAAGACTTTATTTTGTGGACTAGATTATCAAAACTACATGCGCTTGTTCAAAAATAAAATTCTTAGTCTGCTAATAATCTCAACAGAGAACTAAAAACTTATTGATCGGCATCGAATATAGTGTCACTTGGGGATACATCTATGATACCTTATGGGCAACAAACAAGGACCAGTCTACTTTAGAGCATTTCTAAAGATGCTTTTTTTTTTAATTGAGAAGGGCAACCCGCAGCCACTACCCTTTGGCTGTGCATAGGGTAAAACCCCCGCTCCTATGCAATAGCTTGCGAACCACACAGGTGAGGTAACCCGCACTAGGCAAGCCCCTTGCTTTCACTGGCAAGGGGTTAGATTAATCCATCAGGTACCTGTTGCATTATTAGATGATCTGAAATAATAGAGGCATAGGTTCTTTTCATAGTATACTCCCCTTGCCTCCCCAGGGGACAAATCCAAACAGAAAAATGGAAAAGGAAAGGGAACTTGTTCAAATGTGTGTTCATTAGCAGCAGATAACACCAGCCTACTGACCAATGAAAGCATTATGTCCTCAATAGTGTGATGGACTATAATAAAACCTGGCACCAGAAAGGAGGCATGAAGTGTCAATTAGAACATATTATATACCTGTATTGAAGTAAGTATAGCAGCTACATCATATATAGGACTCCACTGATTTTGCAAGATGTCCAAACAAATACTTCCATCAGCATAAACTGAGCAACAATAAGCAAAGGCATAAGCGATCAGTAAAACTATAATTTGCATGCAATGCGAAAAAACACAAGACAAGTTAAAATGCAATACCTGAAAAAAAAAAATTAACGCAAAAGCACAGATTGGAGTTGGAGATATTAGGTTAGCTGAATATGCTAAAACAGATGGAAACTAGAAACAATTGGAGTCAAAATGTTTACATATATCATGGAAAGTGCAAGTAGCACATAAAGGATAAATAAGAGGAGGTCCCTTGAGATGGTTTTGTCATGTCTGCCTCCAAATGTGCACCTCAGTCATGAAATCATGATAGTCAATATTTAAAGGGGATGAGATAGACCTAAACGTACATGGAAGTTTTTAGGAAAGACTAACGGCAATAATCTTTTGGAATCTATGCAAACTTGGCAAAAAAAAAAATACAGTGGAAGAAAAAGATCTTTATAAATACCAACTGGTTGCGATAAAGACTTAATTTTGTAAGTCCAATATTTGTTAGGAATTTTTTTGATCTTGTTGAATGATTCGTACATCAATAGAAATGAGAGACAACTTATAAGACGGGTCTAAAAGGAACAAAATGGATAGTGAAGATTTATACAGCATAACCCAACTAGCTTGCAATTGAGGCTAAATTATGGTTGTTTTTGCAAATGGCCAGACAATGATGCAGTGATTTGCACTAACCAACCTTGCCCTCCCATACATAAAACAATAACAGTAAACATACACACACACACACACACATATATGCGTAAAAAAAAGAAAGAACATCAATAAATTATATCCTCTCATAAGAAGTTACATAGTGAATGGTATTACCCACTCTGCCACTAGTAAGGATTACAACTCTGCTAAGAAGAAAGAGGAGAAGAGATAAAAGGAGGGGGGAGGGGGGTATTTTCATTTGAGCTACTTACTATTTGGATGGAACATTCTGGAGACGAAGTGCACTCTTGGTGGCTTGTTAGGATAATCCTCTGAAAATTGAAGTGTCATTTTAAACGTACCTATTAATAACATTTATAACAGAACAGTCAAAGTTGGTTGGAGATATATGTGAATTGTAGAAGCAATTGTCCAAACAAAATTAGCCAAAAATCTGATGCTTTACTTTCTTTGAAGAATTTTAATGGAAGATGAAAAGGAAACAGCAAAAAGGTAATAACGACAAAGATCAACGTGAAACTAGAAAGCTACTAGAGAAATAGTAAGCAATAAAAAGTGGGCCACTTGCGCGACCATATCCACACAGTATTTGTTCATAGCTGCAGTAAGATGCAGCTAACACTCCGATATGCCAGTTAAAGGGCACTTTACTTGTTCATGGAGCACTATTTACCAAAACAAAAGCAGGAAACAGCAATTGCCAAGGCATAACTAAGTCACAGGAAGCATACAAGTGATAGTCAACAAGAATGCTTCAATTCATATAACAAACCAAAGGTAGTCAATACGCAATGTTGCCTCACCTCCATCCCAGGGAGTATCATCAGGGCTGCATTTTAAGGAAGAAAAGAAAATCTGTAAGTACAAAGATACAACAGTTTGGGAACAGGTGAATCGCCAAAGTCCAAATCATTATGAAACCATGATTTTCATTCAAAGCCAGATGTCATACCCGAATATAACAGCATTCCATAACATTATATTGCTATCATAAGGTGCACCACTGATGCCAGCAGGAGGATCCTGCTGTAACCGCTTGAAATCCCTCATCAATCTCTTCTTCGCCGGTGTCGACATCCTCACCACGTAACTAAAAATGTAATTCAGAAACACAGGAAACTCAAGAAAGAACTTTACTCTCCAAGAACAAAAAGACCGCTAAGAAACATAACACAATTTCTCCTTTGTGGCCAATAGGCAGATTCAAGATTTTAAGTGAGTGGTTATAGAATACCACTGCAGTCAGGGGCGTATGTAGCTTTAAGATACCAGGTTCATATCAACCCGGTAATTTCAATACTAAAGTACAAATTTATGTGTAAAAATTTACTAAAATTATAATAAATAGAAGATGTGAAACCAAAACTTAAGAAGTATAATGCTAAAAAACTTAAAGATTGAACCCATAGATTTCTGTGACAAATGGACATGAACTTTACATAAGTACATACACTCTCAGTCTCAATTTGTTTAGAGATCTTTTTTGAAAAATATACCTTTCCAAAATTTGGAACATACTTAGTTTTAACTCCCATTTATCACTGAAATTACTTGTTGAATGCCTCGTATATATAAAATGAACTTTCTGCTACAGGGGTTTTGTTTGGCACATGGATCTTTTAATGCTTTTAGTTAGTTTGCGTCAAACAAAACTTGGTTTAGTTAAACAACTATATTAAACAAATCAAAAGGCAGGGAAAGTCAATACATAATGTACATTTAGTAAATACATATACATCTATACTTTTTTTTTCTAATTTTCCAACTATATAGTTCCAGCAAACACAACGAGAACACCTTGCCAGCTGCCAATCTGCTACAAAGCTATATAGGCCTACATATAAGGCAATCAAATGCTAGAAAATTAACAACAAAATACTCAGTGAAATCCGACTGGAGAGTTCATTTCTAAAATATTCCAAGGCAAACAAGTACAAATCAATCGAAGCAATAACTAACAGTATCGCATAAACAAAAATTTAGAGTCAATTTCACTAGGGTTGATCTGGAAAAAAAAACGCACAGCACATAAACCAATCACATGAATTGATGCAGAAAAGCAGATTGATTTACCTTGAGAACAAACGCAGCAACAATTTCAGAAGGAAAATGGAGAGGATTTGTATATGAGCTTCGATAATCGAGCGCCCCTGTGGAAAATCCGCCTAGTTAAAAGAATGAAAAGATTTGGAGTTTGCGTGATGTATAAGCTGCCAAAGCGGTGTGTGCTGTTTGACACCACACCATGTATACTGTGGGTGCGTTTCAATCTAATGAGTTTAGAGTACATTAGTTTTGTATTACTTAATTTTTCTAAATTAATAATTTATGTATATTTAGTTAAAAAAAAACAATAGCATAAAGATAAAATTTAAATTAAAGCTACCGAGGGCACGGTAATTTCATAAATGTAATAGTCACTTTTTAAATTCAACGTGAAATTTATGAAGTTAGAGTTGAAGATAGAGTTACTGATTAAACTTCTTATAATAAGGAGAAATTAGTGTTTTATTCGAAACTATCAAGATGAAATTGAAAAAAAGTTAAATTATAAGTTACTTTTGGAGTCTAACTTTAAGTTTAATTTGTGATTTTCATGATTAAGTACTGATTTTTAAATAAAACGAAATGTTATTATGTAAATGAATACTTTCATGATTGAATAAATCCTAAAATTATTGATTTGTCAAAAGATAATGTCATATCTTAGATGAATTTTATATTAAAATATGAGAGATAAAATATAGTAATTTGAATTTTTTTCCTAAATAACAATCTTCGCAAAAAAGTAAGCTAAAAAATAATGTCTAACTCACCTAAAAACTAATTTTAAAAAAAAGAATTATGAGATCTCTTTTGCCTTCCATTATTACCCAAATGTTAGTACCACAAAGAGTACTTTTCACAATCATTATTTGACACTAATGACGGAAGAAAATCTAGCTAAAAGCATAAGCTAACACGTTTTGCTCGGCTATAATAAAGTTTTTTTTAATGATTTTAGAAAAGGAAAAGTTATGGATATATATCGTTCGATCAATTAGTTTATTAATATAAGTGAAAAATCATAATAAAAATATGGCTTAACTCATCTGAGGCCCTTTAAAGTTGTCCGTATAATTCGCTTAGATACCTTAACTAAGGCTTGTACCTATTTAACACTCTATTCTTCCAAATTTGAATCATTTGAACATTTTTTTCCTAGGTGGCACATTGTGTGTGATACAAATTCTATGAGCGCGTGAAAGGTATTAAATTGAGCATTTTTTTATGAAAAAAATTATTATGGCTTCTTCATCTTCTTTGGCATCTCATCCTTCATCATACCACCAGTTTGCCGCTACCGCCGCCATCGCTACACACCCTTTTTTCTTCTACTTATTTTTTTCGGATACTTCAGTTCTTTTACCTCAATTGTTTTTTTGTTTTTTTTGCCTGTTGTCATTCATTTTAGAATTGGATGCCTCACCATTGAAACCACCATTATCACCATCATTTTCATCATGTTTGATTTGTAAGGTCTTTGGAGTTTGTCTCTTTGCTATTATTAATGTAGTAATTTGATGTTAAATTGATATCCAATTGTTTAAATTTATTGAGGGATTTTTCAAGTTATTATTTGATTTGCTTAATTTTTTATTGAAGTTTTTTGGATTTGTCATGAATAAGTTGTTTTGCCTTTAAATGTATGTGTATTGACAGAATGTGAGTATGTTCTTCATCATAAAAAGTTGTCAGTTATGAAACCCAATTCATTTATTTTTTCAAATTTGATTCAGATTTCATTTTTGGATGATTGAAAAGCATGTCATTTTATCTTTAATTGAATTGGTTGTTTTTTCTAAATTTTTTGTTGAGAGTTTACAAGTTTGTGTAAAATCAACGATGGTGAATTTGGTGTAAGAATTGTTATGGAGAAGAAAGACAATAAATTTGAAAAATAAGTAAAAATACATATATTTATAAAAAATGTTATGAAACTATATAAAATCATAAGAAGAAGAAGTAGGGAGAAGAGAAAAGACTTCTTATTCCTCTTGAAGTATATTCATGATTCATAGATCTTTCACCAATCTTGTTTACAATGAAGGAAAACCCTTTATTTATAGAGAAAACCTTACTTGGTTCCCAAGTAGATTCCTAACCATATCCTACTAGGACTCCACATAATTAGACATTCACTATAATACAAATTGTTTATAACACTCCCCCTTGAATGTCGGTAGATTATGTGTCTCGTTAAAACCTTAGTAGATAAAACCCAGTGGGGAAAAAATCTAGTGAAGGAAAAAGAGTACACATATCTAACAATACGCATTATGGATGCCTCATTAAAAACCTTACAAGGAAAACCCAGTGGGACAAAACCTTGTGAGGAAAAAAGAGTACATCGCGTATTAACTCCCCCTAATGACAACATCAATTCAGAGACTAGAATCTTCGTTTTTCAAGCTTGTGCATCATCTTCTTGAAAGTTGTAGTTGGTAGGGACATGGTGAACAAATCAATTATAGTATTAGTTGAACATACCTCTTGCATGTTGATATCACCATTCTTGGGAGCTCATGAGTAGAAAAACTTTGACGAAATATGCTTTCTTCTATCTGCTTTTATAAATCTTCCCTTCAGGGTCAAAGATTTCTGGAAGTTCCTTACTTCAACTTCTTTAAGCAAATAATCTATTGCCTTTTGAAAACTCTTCAAGAGTTTCAATTCTAGTTATCAACTTGCATAACAATTTGTATATGCTTCATGCATTTTGAATCGATTTAATCCTTATGAGGATGATAAACAAGTTTTCCAAAAACTTGTATATGCTTTAGATTTTGAACCCATTGGATATTTAATTTTGTCAAGCAATAACATTCAAGTTAGATGTATGACATCTTTTAGTGCCTAGATTGCAAGTCAAATAAGCTTTACGCTTATCAAAATGCATCATTCCACTTTTCACTTGATAATTATTTCTACACAATCATGCTTTAATAGATGTAGAATTCATATCCTCATAATCTTTTACAATATTGCGCGCTATTGTATCAAAGATATCGTCAACGATATACCATTTTGTATCGATTCACAATACGACAAAACTTATTGAGATTTCATCACTTCATTTTTTTTAGGTAGCTACCCCTCTCATGAGGTTTCATAAAGTGTTATGTCGTAGGCTCTCCAAGAGCATATTGTATCCTTATTATGATCATTTTGATTCTTTGATCCTCCCCCTTTTTCAAGGATTATTTTATTTAGAATTGATTAGTCTATCATAGACTTTATCCTTAAGGGACATTCAATAGGAGTATTTACAACTCTTCTGTTGTTTCTAGTCTCCCCCTTATGTTAGACAAACTAACATATATCTCAATCTTTTGGAGAATCTATCTTTGTGCATCATAATATATTCATTGATCATATATTGCACATCAAAATTATCAGATGAAAACCATTTGGTCCCTGACCATAAACCAATTAACATAAAAATTGGTCATAACTTATTGGTTTGATCATACAATTATGTTTGTATGTAATATCATATTTCATCTCAACATATGAAACTTTATTTTCGTAAACAATGATTTTACTATTTGAGACATGTAGTGTCACATCATCTTGAGTATTTATCATTATTATCAAGATAAATTGTCTTGATTACACATTGTGAAATTGTGCTTTTAACTCAATTATTTTTGCACAAACAATTTTGTGAATGTCAAACTACATGTTGACAACAAACGCACATGTGATTATCTTATGGATGCATCTTTTTATCATATCACATGATAGGTGAACGGGCCCATATTCACCTTTTATACTTTTAAGAATTTAGGGATTTAGTCCCAACTTTAGTTGATCCAATCAACTTTATCACGAGACGAGAACAAACAAGTAAAGAATTCTTAAAGAATCTTCTAGTTTCAATGTATGTCCATTACTCAGTATGCACATCTTTGGGATGACAAATTATTCATGCCAACTAATAAAATTAGTAGTACTCGTAAACTCCAAGTTTACTACGCCATGTGCCTTTTGCTTTAGTAAATTTTTGATTTACTATTATATGAGTAAATTTCAATTTTATCACTCCAAGAGTAATTTTCAGATTTATTTCTTCTCAATTACTTCACCCTTTAGGTGAGTCATGATCCCATCATTGAATGAACTAATCTGAAGAAAATTGTGCATGTAACATATTATTTGTGCCAATATTTTTGCAATCTTTCTCATGCCTAGCATGGTGGCTTACACCTCATTCCCTTTAAAGAATGAATTTATATTTTTACCATTTATCAAAATTTCTCATTCTTCATGAATGAAACACAAATATGTGAGCATATCAAATAGTGATAGCTTTAGTACCTCATTCAATATCTATGCGCATTAGTCGATCACTTGTCTTCTTTCAGACATATTATGCACTACAACCATATTGACTTTACGTAATGAAGCAAATTCAGTAAATTCAGATTTCATTCTCATCAAAGCACATTAGTTTCTTTAGTCATTATTATATCATCAATATGGTGCATTGAGACTGACATTCAATGTCTTATCCATATAAAAGTGTTTTAGGTCATAAATTGATGGATCTTGAACCCAATATCGTATCATCATGGTGCATCAGGACTTTAACCCAATGTCTTACCCTCTTTTTGCGATTGGACATAAATCCATCGTCTTATTCTTTTGGTGCGATAAATCTATCGTCTTATCCATAATGCGGCTCAACCTCAAACCTTCAAAATAATTATAATTTTATCACTTTTGATGATCATCAATATGATCGTACATTATAATTACACACAAAATTGAGATTATTGATTTATTATAATCAACATTAGTAGTTAATAAATATAGCTTAATAGATCACACACCTCATATAAAGGTTGAAAACATACCTTTCACTTAATTGTGCTTATTCAATTATTAAAATAAATTAAGGAATTCTCTTTCCAATCGATTAAAATTAAACGTATAAAAAGTCAACAAGTCTCTTTAAATACTTACTTTAGATGGTACCTCCAGATCTGTCACACAAATAATTATAACATAAAGATAAATCATACCTTGAAGATATAAGAATCTTATTGCATAACTTATGCGCTTTTTTCGTCTTCTTCATAATTATTTAAGAATAGAACAATCGTGCTGATAACGTGTTATGAAACTATATAAAATCATAAGAAGAAGAAGTAGGGAGAAGAGAAAAGACTTCTTATTCCTCTTGAAGTATATTCATGATTCATAGATCTTTCACCAATCTTGTTTACAATGAAGGAAAACCCTTTATTTATAGAGAAAACCTTACTTGGTTCCCAAGTAGATTCCTAACCATATCCTACTAGGACTCCACATAATTAGACATTCACTATAATACAAATTGTTTATAACAAAAAAAATATAAAATTTAAAATTTTAATATTTGTTTTTCGTGTTCACTCTCAAAGAGAATGAAAACACACTCTCTATGCCAGCTACATATTCAGAGAGGTAATTATATTTAGTTTTAGACAATTCGAATGGTGATAGGACTCTAATAAAGTTGAAATGTGTAGTTGAAAATCCGAATATAGATTAGGAAGACTTTTGATCAATTTCTCTATGTAGTATAAATATACATAACCTCATAACCTTGACAATATATACATATTTTATAAACTAGTTGATCAAAATGTTTAGGATCGTAATTAACCCTAAATAAATATATTGTACCAAATTTAAGTCACTAGTGAAAAAGACACATCCAACCATAAAAAGAGATATGTAACTTCTTTTTAACCTCAAAGGGGCAAAAACCAATCTAACAAGGCCAAACAACACCATTTATATAATCTAAATAATGTAAAAAATACAGACAAAATAGCTAAGCAGAATTAAAATGTTGCGCTGAAACAGAAATAATAGGATCGCAAAAAGAAAAAGGCAAGGTCTAACATTAAGTAAAAAGTCATTTTGATTAAGAAAAAAGAAGGTCAAAGAGTTTACATTTGTGTATATATATCAAGCTATAACAAATGACCAAATAAAAAATGTCTAATTAAAATATGTCTATTACACTAAACTGAATTTGCTGATTCAATTTCCAAATTCAAGTTTTGGTGGCACCAACCATTGATGAAATAGCAGCAGCTAGCACTGATTGAAAGCTAGGATCTGATGTAATTGCCTTTGTCAATGTTTCAGTTAGTGCTTGTTGAGAAGAATCCTCCTTCAATTTATTACTACTAGTGTCAAATTGTTTTTGGGATGAGCCAATGTTTATGAGGTTATTGTGATATGGTAATGTACTAGTAGAATCATAATTTAGACCCCCACTCTCCAAAATTTTGGACATTGTGGTCGACTCAGTTGATGAAAAGCTTAAGCTGTTAGAGAAAAATCCTGAACCGGATTGGAAATTGGAAGGGAAATTGAAACTAGTGAATGATGAAGTAGTAGGGAATGTGGTGAAGTCTAATGTGATGGTGGGAAAAGGATTTGAAGATGAATTGGATAAATAGAGAGGTGTAGTTTTCGAAATATTTGGCAAATTTTTGGATGTTTGAGAACTTGTTGATGAACCCGAAAGAAGCATAGAGGCTGCAGCAGAAGTTGTAGAGGCCATAGCTGTGGCCTCAATAGGAAGTGAATGATTATGTGTTCCTTCATATGTTGTGATCAATATAGACGTGTCTTCGAGACATCGTTGGACTTGTTTCCTCACGGGGCATAATGGAGCCACTGAGCAACGATAATATGATCGTGGACATGGGTTACCTCTAGATATCTTTTGTCCGTATTTTCTCCATTGACAACCATCATTTATCTGTCATCAACAAAGTAATCATAAGTTTGAAAGGGGAAATATTATGAATTTGTATCATTGGAAGTTAGAAAATCAAGGTGAATAAGGTTGGAATTGACCTAATCAACAAATTGTCTTTTTAAAAACATGTATTCTTTTATAGTAGACTTGCAACTAAATCAAAATTCGGACATTGGTCGAGAAATTTGATAACAGTAAGAATTGAACTCACACCAATTATCACAATACGTAATGTTAGTTGAATTTTTCAACTTACTGTTGGGTAATCGCACTTTGTTCGTACCGAAACTCTAGCTCTCTTGACATTAGGCTGAGAAACTTCATCATCCTTTTTGATACTTTCATCATCACATTTTTTCACAGTTTTGACAACTTCACTAGTTGGGCCTGGGCTTGGATCATTACTGGGCTTTATAAATTCTGATTCAGATACACCAGTGCTATAGTCCAGCCCAAGTTTAAGCCCATTATTGGACTGATCATTGCGAGGAGAAGAGTCCTCTATTGTCTTGTCATAACTTCTTTTCTTGTCAACTTTTTTGTATTCGCTTGGACTCGGACTTCGCCCGAGTCTAAGCGAGACAAGTTCAGATTCTTCTTCATCTGCAATGTTTTCATGAGTACATGTTGGGCTTTTGCCGCTCTTCTTGAGATCTGGTTGACAAATATTGAAAAATCGAGTCTGAAGAGATGTGTAATCATTTTCTATCTGTTGAAGCAACAACTTTAATCTTGCGTTCTCTAGTTTGATTTCATTCACTTCTGCTATGGCTGACTTGAATTCATCATCCTACATTCACAAATTTTATAATTCAGTCAAACATCATTTTGCGAGTGAAATAACGATTTTCAATCATGTGAAATTCATGTCTAAACGCAACTAATTATCTTAGTTCTCGTATATTTTATAAAAAGAAATAAATTCCCAACTTAATCAAAACATTTTAGAGAGATTTAAAACTAAGCAAGATCTTGTACAACTATTATGATAATAAATGGAAATCATTATATACTTTTGAGTTCGATTAATTAAAGGGTAATATATAGTTTGTATAACATTAAAAAAAAACGTTGTAAATAAAATCATATAGTTGACTTGGAACAAATCTGAAAACTAATCAAAAATAACATAGAGGTTGATTTCGAAGACGAAAACTATAATTTGGATACTTTCCATCGAAATCAATTTTATTCACAGAGATAGAATCTGAGACCTCAGACATACAAAATTAATTACACATTCGCTAAATCACACAGAATGAAGAAAAAGGATAATAGAGATTGTGGATTACCTTTGAAATTTTTTTGATATCTTTTTCTTCATGATTATTAGCACTTGAGATGGAATTATCCATTTTTTTCTCCATTTGCTTATAAATTGGAAGTTTTTTTGTTTTTATGTTTGTTTGGTCTTTTTTAAAGAGTCTTTGAAGGTGTCTTATAGTAGTAATTGTTTCACAAAGGAGCTTTTCGTCTTCAAACTTATAATATTATTAAATTCACTTAAATTAAATGTAAGTCTCCTCCAATCGCTATTCTTACACACAAACGTTTTATTAAAAAAAATAAAATTGAAGCTAGTGACCGCCAATCATATTATATTTTTATATTCATTATTCTATACACACTCTGTTGATGACCTGACTATTAGAAGAAAAAATGTATAAAAAAAGAACAGTTGAAGTTCAAATTCAACGTTAATGACAGATGAGTTTTGAAGACTTTATGATAAAAACAACGTATAATTTGGCTGTCTCTGATCAATCTTCATGTATATATTTTTTAAAAATATTGTACTTCTTAGTTAATTATTTTATCTACATTAAAGTTCGATTGATTCGTCTAATATTTATTCGGAAGTACATTTCTCACGAAGAATTTTTCATACCAACAACTCAATAGTAAGATCTTTAAATAAAAAATATATCTTATCTGTTTTGGTCATATTTTTTTTACGATGTCATTTAGTTAGGGATGGGCGTTCGGTATACGGTTTAGGTTTTTAAAATTTTGGATAGTTAAAAGTAGATAACAAAATCCAAAATTTTTAAATTTTAGTTCGGTAATTCATTATACGGTAAATTAAACTTCGGTTTGATACGGTATTTGATAATACCATATTGAAGTAAAAGTTGGTTGTATTACAAAGTAAATATTATTTCTGCAATTATTTCTATTTTTCTTTTATGTGAAGACACGAATAATAGAAAATCAACAAGCAAGAAGACATCAAGAAAAGTAAATTGATACAATTAAAAGACGTATATATTTGAATTATTCATGCTTGTTCTTTAACTTTTTCTTTGGAACAGTACTCATGAGTAATGAATATGTTGATATATGACATTCATTAAGTAAATAATTTGATATTCGAGGAATACCGAATAGTAAATGGTATTAATGTCTCATATCAAACTCAAATATCATAATTCTAAAATTTCACTCAAATTCAATATCAAATACTGAGTTACCAAATTCTTTTATTCAATTCAATAATTCGATTTTCATATTTTATGCTCACCCCTACACTTCATTGTTTTAGTAGTGATATTTTTGAAGCTTCGTACGAAATGAAAGGTCACATGGCAAAATGGTCAAACAAATCATACTTAGGAACTTAATTTGCCATGGCCGGTGACCAGAGATTCGTAGGTTCCAAAGGAGAGGTAAATAATTTTAATTTTGACCATTCAATATTATTAATCAGATAAATTTTATGTCGTGCTTGTATGATATTGTATAGGGTAAAATTCAAACTCAAAGTATATATGATTTCGGAGCCTAAAAGGTATAAAATATTAACGAAAATTTCAAAACAGTATATGAATATTTATTTTAACCAAAAGGGCAAAATCGCTGGAAGGGCAGCGATTTCGCTCATCGGAAAAAGTAAAATCACTGCCTTACCAGCGATTTCCAAAACAAATTTTTGTTAATGATTTTTTAATAATCGCTGCCTAATCAGCGATTTCTTTAATTTTTTAAATTATTTATTTTAAAAAAAGCAAATCGCGGCTAGGGCCGCGATTTCTCTCCAAATTGTTTTTCTATTTTTTCAAATCAATTATCAAATCAATTTTTTTTTTATTTTTTTTTTTACAATTTTTAAAATTAAATTTTAAATTTTTTAAAGAAATTTTAATTTTAAATTTTTCTACTACTTATTCCAAAATAAATTATTTTTAATGATTTTTTAAAAATACGTATCAATCAAAATTTTTCTAAAAAATTGATTTAAAAATATAAAAAAATTGGAGACAAATCGCTGCACTTGCTTGCAGCGATTTGCTCCTATTTTTTTTTATTTCAAATAAAAAATTAAGAAAATCGCTGCTTATGGAGCGATTTATTAAAAAATTATCAAAAGAAAAATATTTTAGAAATCACTGTCAAGATAGCGATTTCTTTTTATCAAATTTTTTCCGACGACAGAAATCGCTCCTCTTCTAGCGAATTTACCCTTTTGGTTAAAATAAAAATTCATATACCATTTTAAAATTTTTGTTAACATTTTATATCCTTTATACTCCGAACTCAAGTATATATGAATCACAATGTGACATGTTATAAGTCATTACTTAACGATGATAATGGACGATTAATAGGTGTTATTATAAGGATATAATTTGTGGATCTTTTCCCTTGAAACGTAATTACTTGCTTCATAAGTTTTTAAAATTTTAGTGTTTCTAAATTTTATATTCTGATAATATTGCTAGTCAACTACATTAGAGCTCAGAGCAATTCAACTTTACTTCTTTAATTTATTCATGTTATTCAATTATTTGTTTATCGCCTATAAAATTATTACAAGTAATTAGTCTATAATTATAATTTCATTACTTATTCAATTTAATTCATGTGTTCGTAAATTATACTTTTTTAATTTAATTATACCATTTTAAGGGTAAATAAGTAAATATATTCTACCATTGAAAAATCTTCATTTACACCTATTGGAACACACCCATCTTTCTTTGGGATGATGAATTATAATTATATACTACATATTCACATCAAATCAAATCAATTAATTTATAGCATTCATGTCTTATATGTTTATTATCTAATTATAATATAATTTAATTAATATATAATATCACCCCTAATTCATCAATTAAACTATGCACAATTAATGCAAGTTGATATATAAATAATAAATGTAAGAAGATATTTTCCCCATTATCCCACCACCCCTCTTAATGTTGGTATTGCCTTCTACATATTAAAGTTTTATTTAAAACGCTTTCACATATTGACCACCCCCTTTAATTTATTAAACATAATATTGCATCTATATGAATCCCAATAATAACTTTGATTTTATTTTATTTATAGCTTTGGAAACCTACAATTACGAGTCATTATTTTTCATGAATGCTGATTTAGTGCTCCTTCCCGCGTTGCACGCGGCAAGGAAGCCTTCAAGAGCTCCGCTCGAATAATAATTCAGAAATAGGAGAGAAATCAAATTGTGATCACTGTAAATTTTTTTCAAAAAGTAGTTACTTATCGTATTTTACTTTTATACGTTTCTTAAAAAAGTTTTGACCAAAGAATGTATTAATTTATTTTGTAACACCTAAGTGCTTTATTATAAATATGTGTTGTTATATTAAGATAAAGATTTAACTCATGTATCCATATTTAATTTATTTTGACGGTGACTTGAAATTTAAAAAGGTGAATTCAACATTATATTGAATTAGTTTAAAAAAGATTATGACTTCTTTTTTTTTAAAAAAAAGAAAAGATCTTGACTCTCATTACATCTGTCCCTCTAAAATATTTTCTTTAATGCATTATAACGTTGAATTATTTCGAGAGTTGATCTATTCATGTTGGATAATTAATTATTTTTTAAATGTCATTAATTTTCAATAACAGAAAATGACTGTCAATTTGAAAAAGAAATGGCAACACATCCCTTTAAATAAGACTCGTTGACCTAATTAAGATCTAATTGTACAAAATATTACCCAGAGCCCTAGCTAGATAAACATTTATAAAATGTTGTACATAGGACTAGCACCTAACTCAAAACCAAGAAAGCTTTTTCTATCAAAGATAAATTCATTCTCAAGACTCAAATTTGAGATCTCTAACGAACGATAAAAAATTTATTTGGGAGAGATATTTGAAGTACACATTATATATGAGGTGCAATCACCTAGTGCCCTAGATAAAAACATTTATAAAATGTTATAGTAGCTAGTAGCAACAAAAAACAATAGAGCATGTTTTTCTTGTTCGGTGTTTAATACATGTTCTAGGCTCTATTTTTTTCATTCGGTATCTGATACTTTAGGCCCAAATAATGTTGTATCAATGCATCGGAAAGCTAGTCCGAAATTGCGAGAGATTTTCCTATAAAAGACGATTTTATTCTCAAAATTCAAATTTAATGTCCGTAATATCTAAAGAATTGAGAAAAGTACTTATAAAATTGGAAGTCTCTAATATCAAATTTACATGTCGAAAAAATACCTATATTAAGATTTGGGGAATTTTTAACCAAACTAAGTCATTATATAAAATAATTTATCAAAGTAATACATTTTTCTAAAATTTTACAAAACTAGTATAAACGTATTTCACGGTAACGTTTTAGGGTATATTTTATTTTTTAAAAACTAACAGCATTAGATTATACGTTACTGTAAGTAACGTTTTACTTTTAAAACGTTATTTTCAGTAACGTTTTACTCCTAAGCGTTACTTTGAGTAACGTTTTAGGAGTAAAACGTTACTGTGAGTAACGTATATCAATCTGACGCCATCAACTTTTAAAAAAAAATAATCTTCTTAAAACGTTACTGTGGAATACGTTTATACTAGTTTGTAAAATTTTAGAAAAACATATTATTTGGTGAATGACTTTATATAATGACTTAGTTTGGTTAAAACCCCAAGATTTGGGGGTGCTTTTCCTACAAAAACTATGCTAACTCATGACTCAAACTCGTTATTTCTATCTAAAATAAAGAAGTACTCACCATCATACCGAAATCTTTAAAGATAATAGAGAGGGGTCTTTAATTTGAACTATTATACATGAGGTGCACCTGATTTTCATTTTTCTTTTCTTTTCAATGTCCCAACTTGGTCATCAATAAGCTGCTGTCAAAGTGTCAACTATAATATTTTTTAAAAGAATTGAACATGGCATGACATCAATATATTAATTAAGATATTTCATTATTTTAATACACCTCAATTAGAGTGATTCTTCAATTTTTTTGAACTCTTAATTAGCCTACCGTTGAAACAAGACACATCTATGATTCGTCATAATCCATCTAGCTTGTCAATCTCTTGAAGATTGAGTACTGCTAATTTTAATATTTTATGTTAATATTTAATAATTTTAACTTAAAATTATGTATACATGGGAAGTATAACCTATTTCCGTTTTTTAGTATTATCAATTAAATTTGACTTGTTATAATAAGTTTCATATATTATGAACAAGTAATTTAATTAGTTTTGTCTAATTATAAATGTAAAGTTCTTTTGTACTATTATTAATATGTAGACCGTTAAACCTAAGGGCATCTAGGGGTACTTTAATTTTCTTTGAGTCCGGAGCCTAAAGGGTAAAAAATATTAACAAAAATTCTAAAACGGTATATGAAATTTCTTTTTAACCAAAAGGGCAAAATCGCTCGCGAAGTAGCGATTTTGTCCACTGAAAAAAGCAAAATCGCTGCTATAGCAGCGATTTGTTAAATTTGCTTTTTCTTAAAAAAAATAAAATAAAATTATAACAAAATCGCTCCCTCGGGAGCGATTTTCAAAATAAAAATCTTTTTTTTTTAATATTTCTTTTATATGTCGCTGCTTAGGCAGCGACTTGTGTATAATTTTTTTTAATTAATATTTTTTGTTTTTTTTTTTTAATAAAAAAAGTTTAAATCAATTTTTTTTTTTAAATCAAATAGCTGCCAAGGCAATGATTTTTAATTAAATTTTTTTATTTTTTTAAAAAAATAAATCGCTGCCAAGGCAGCGATTTTAAGTCAAAATTTTTTTTAGTGATTTAATTTTTAAAAATTAAAAAAGAAATAATAAAAATCGCAGCAATTTAATTTTAAAAAAATATTTTTTTCATTTAAACATTTTTAAATAAAAGAAGCAAAAAAAAATAAAAAAAATTAAGGTAATGTCGCTGCCTTAGCAGCGACTTACTTAAAAAGGTCATAATAAAAAAATTGAAAATTGAAAATCGCTCCCTCGGGAGCGATTTTGTTTTAATTTTTTTTTAAAAAAATAAAATCAAATTTAACAAAATCGCTGCTATAGCAGCGATTTTACTTTTTTCAATGGACAAAATCGCTACTTCGCGAGCGATTTTGCCCTTTTGGTTAAAAAGAAATTTCATATACCGTTTTAGAATTTTTGTTAACATTTTTTACCCTTTAGGCTTCGGACTCCATTTTCTTTACTATAACTACTTCTTTATTTTTCACTCGTTATTCAATATTTATATCAGAATTTCGATTAAATTTAAATCATACACGATAAAGATGGTACTCCGATCTCAATAGGATAAACTCATACCCATAATTCAAATTCAAAGTTCTAATTAAGAATAAAGCAGTCTTCTATCGTAGCGACTTTATTTTGTTCTAAGCAATGATATTTTGCCAACTCATTTGAATATTACTGAAGATTTTTTATTTTATTTTTTTGAATGATTAAAATATTGTTCTTGAAAAATGCATAACACTTGAATTGATATAGATGGACTGTTATTTATCACAAGTATAAGACTTAATTATAATTTTTATATTTTTAATTGTTATAAAATAATTATCATACATAATATTTTTTATGCAAGAAAAATGATTTAGTAGTATAGTTTTAATTAAGAAAATAATTACAAGTGCACTAATTACTGCAATCCAAGCTTGCATGTCGGGTTGTCGCAATATTTTAGTGTGTTATGTAAAAAAAAATTAAAAAGAAAAACTCGTTTACGGATTGTAATGGACACGTTAGCTTATTGTTGTAATATGTATGTAGCACACAAAAAAAGCATGTTATATCTTTTAATTAAAAAAGCATGTTATATCTAGAGCCTGTTTGGTTCAGCTTAAAAGCTGATCAAACTGACTTAAAAGCTGGTTTTTGACTTATTTAGCTGTTTGGCAATACTCAAAACTACTTATTTTAAGTTAAGAAAAACTTATTTTAAGCCAAAAGTTAAAAGTTGGGGTATGGGTGCTTTTTTTTTTTTTGCTTATAAGCTGTTTTAAGTTGACCACATATTTATCTTTTTGCCTTTAATATTTTTATACAATCTGCAAATTACCCATATAATCTTAACATTTCTTTCTTCCATTTTTCCCTTTTCACGTTTGACATACCAACTTCAGCACTTTTATTCAAATGCAGAACTGCTTATTTTAAAAATAAGTTTCAGCACTTTTAAAAGTACTTTTTTAAAGCTGTTTTTATTAAGCCCATCCAAACGGGCCCTTATTTTCGTTATTATTTAAAAACTTTTAGGTTTCGGGCTTTATGAGTTAGTAGGTTTAAACGGGGGGAAAATATGTCATGTAGGCATTATATGGTAGAACATGAAAATTTAACACGGCAGGGTGTACAACAATCTAAAATGAACTTTACTACGAAACAAAACTTAATAAATTTGCAAGATAAATTATCATAGGTGAGTGTCGTACGAAACAAAATTTAATAAATTAGCTAGATAAATTATCACAGATGAGTGTCGTCCTGAAATATCTAACTCAAGAAAACATAAAGAATTATATTTTTACATTGACAACATAAAACACAATGATTTACTTATTTATCTACATCCTTTAAGAGTTCAAATTAAAAATATTTTCTATAGGATAGGTTTACATGTATTCCATTTTTGAAGTCAAAACTTACTTTATACATATTATTAATATTACTAATTATATTAAAGATATGATGCATCTAATCAACAAAACCCTAGACCTTTTTTCACTCAAAAGTCAAATCTTAAAACTCTCATATCGTTTTCTAGCATAAGTTGTGAAGCACACACTCACTAATTAAATTATTTAGCACCACGTTTGGCAAACCACTCCAAAATTTAAATGTTATAATAGTATAGTGATGATAACCCACAAATTAAATAAAAAAAATTGATTTTGGTAAATTAAAGGTGGTGATTGATCTCACTTAATAAATCCAAGTTTTGTTGGTAGTATCAGTTGGTAACAAGTACATTAGTATTATTTAAAAGTGGTCAATGTATGGAAACTAACTAATTTTTAAGATAAAAATTGTGTATTTGTGGTCTACTCTAAAATTAGATATATATATATATAATATATATATATATATATATATATATATATATTTTAAAATTAATATTTTCTTAGATTAAAAAAGAATGACATATATATATATATATATATATATATATATATATGTATATTATATATTTTAAAATTAATATTTTCTTAGATTAAAAAAGAATGACATATATATATATATATATATATATATATATATATATATATATATATATATATATATATATATATATATATATATATATGTGTGTGTGTGTGGTGTATGTATATTATATATTTTAAAATTAATATTTTCTTAGATTAAAAAAGAATGACCTTTTTTTTTATCTGTTTAAAAAAGAATGATTTTTTTCTTTTATGGTAACATTTTTATCTCAGCTTTCCATGTGACATATTTAAGACCACTAGATTAAAGGACAGTTTTGTATATTTGATATAACTTTAATTTAGGACCATAAAATTTAAAAGTCTTCTTTATATTCTTAAACTAGTGTCAAGTCAAACCAAGTCATTCTTTGTGAAACCACGAGAGTATAATATTATTAATTTATACATGCTATAGAAAAAGCTAAATAAAACATTTAATTAAATATTGAATTATATTTATCTTCATGTTCTACAAATTTTATGTGAATGCAATTTTTTAAAATAGTTATACGTGACAACTAATCAAAAGTAGAGACGGTGTTACTATTCACACCTAGAAAATTTCTAATCTCTCGTCACATTTATCAAACTTCAATTTAATGGTAAAAGATGTTTGGATCAATAAATTGGTCAAAGAATTAGGAGTAGCTAATATGTTGGTCACATCCAACTTATAGTATTTCAAGCTTTAAATATTTTTAATTTAAATAACAAATTTTAATTTTTTAGTATGTATTAGGGATATGAATAAAACTGTAAATCAAGTTAAATTAAAAAAGAAAAAGTCTTGACTAGTGATTTGGTATTGGAATTTTTTTTTATTATACTTGAGTTGGTTTAGTTCTAAACATAAAAAAATTACTTTGAAACCAAACTAATCCGATATTATTTATATAAATATATAATCTTTATGATTGATTGATGAATAAAGAAAGAGAAAACGATGGTCCTGCGAAAATCGGATTGAAGATACGTTTTACTATAATCATCAAATTAGTGCATACATTAAGGCCAAGTTGAATTTTTTAATTGAATTTGGGTCAATGATTTAGATTAGACATTAAAAAGAATAGTATTTCAAGTGAGGATGATTACTTAAGCATCTAATTAGAAATTAAGAGGAGTTGACTGTAGGAAAAGGAAATTTTAGAAAAATTAATAAGCAGATAAGACTGATTAAGAGCTTTGACTTGAAGCCATGACATTTCATGGAACCAACCCTTACTATTTTTTATTGATTTTATTGAAAATAATATTATGGTAATAAATTCAGATTATTTAAAATAATTGGGATATTAATTATTAACATGTGTGAGAGTGATTGAGTGGGATGACGTAGGAGATGATTTTCATACTTTTAAAGGAAATTCCGCAAATAGCCACTAAAAATTACTTCCTCCGTTTAAAAAAGAATGACCTACTTTGACTTAAAACAGAGTTTAAGAAAAGAAAAAAGACTTTTTAATCTTGTGGTTCTAAATTAAAGTTAAGTCAAATATACCAAAATATCCTTTATTCATGTGGTCTTAAACATGTGTTGTCAAAAAAGAAAGGGAAAATTGTATAAAATAGCAAACTAATAACCTAAATTAAATGGAATAGCTAGGGTTTGATTTAATTGTGCTCCATAGCAAACATTATCTAAAATTTGCCAGCGTCTCTCTCCCAGGAATCTCGCTCGCCACTCTCATTCTCGCTCGCCTATATCACTTTATACACAGAAGTGTATAATTCTGTTTCTGTTTTGTATAAAGCGAGAGAAAATTGTATATATACATGCAAAAATGTATATCTTCGTCTTATACACTTAATTATACAATTTACAAACATTTTACTTCAAAAATTGCAGAGAAAAAGGCCAAGGAATTATACAATTGCGAATTATACAATTGCAGTGAAATACAATTTTCTCTAGATTTATACAACAGAAGTGTATATATTGTGTTTCTGTTTTTGTATAAAGCGAGAAAAACATAAATCTTCTTGCTATACACTTATAATTATGCAATATACATACATTTTAATTCGATTCAACTATATGCAAAGCAAATTATACAATTGCAGCGAAATAGGCTAGCGAATTATACAATTTAGGCCAGCGAATTATACACTTGTATATGTATAGCGAATTATACAGTTTTTATGTTTGCTATGGAGTGCAATTATGCAAAGTTTGCTATATTATACAAATATGAATTTTTTGTTTGCTATATGTGAAAGTTGCCCAAAAAGAAAAGGGGTCATTCTTTTTTAAACAGACTAAAAAGAAAATAGAGTTTTTCTTTTTTAAACGGAGGGAGTATTTAACTAGGTTGCATAACTATAATTTGCTAATTACGATTCGTAGCTATATGTTAGAGGGAGAAGAGAGACTAGCAAGGTTAGGAGAGGAAGAAAAGAGGCAAGTGAGAGAGGGCAGAGAATGGAGAGAGATAAATTGTATTTTTATATCTGTAGAATTGTATATGTATATTTGTCATTAATTGTATATATGTAACTGATATACATGTTATTTGTTTATCTGGTGAGCGAGATTGAGAGAGGGAGGAGAGAGGCGAGCAAGAGAGGGCAGAGAGTGGAGAGAGGTGAATTGTATTTATATATTTGTCATATAATTGTATATCTATTACATGTATAATTTACAATTGTATTTGTATAAGAGACGAGAGAGGTGCATGTAGTTATAGCTAATTAGAGACTACCAGTGATAATTAATTTGAATCATAGCTAAATTATCTAATTAATCAGTACATATTTACTTATCCGCATAACTTGGTGTAGAGATTCTTTGGGCCACAATCCCTAAAGCAACAATAGGCTTTAAATTTAGTTTCTTTAGTTGTATGGGTTGGCTAAGGCAATTCAGGATATTTTCTTTTGATTATTTTTCGTGTAAATGCAGGCGTCAGATTTTTAAATTTTAATTTTTTTATATAATAGGATATTATGCTAGTTTGCATATACCTTAACTATATTTTTTTTCGTACATAATACCTTCACAACATAAATAAATAAAGAGAAATATCTTGGTACCTTTTCTTGTTCATTGTTGCAAATTCACTAAATTAGTTAGTTGATGATATGTTGTTGTCATGTTAGTACAATTTTCTTTGACCCTATAGTTTCCAGGAGTGATATATATAGACTTATTAGAACTTTTATGGCATTATAAAATAGAAAGAGAGCCTTATTTTATCTTATATGATATTAATTTGAAATAAATTAAATATAAACATGATCAGTGATCTCAACTAATTTGAGAGTGATACATATTTTTTTTTCTGATTTTGTAATTGCTGCAAATTCACCAAATATATGATCCTCTTAGGATAGTTGTATTGGGCAAGAAATAGCTTATGTACGTGGTAGGACGAAGGATAGTTAACACGTGAGATGAATAAAGGATATTTACCAAGGCATTTTTTTGGAAGGAGGTGTGTCGAAGAAATTCAACCTCGACTTGTTATCGAATTAGAAAAAACGTGAGAATTTGTGATTTGAAAATTGAGAACTTGTCGTATCTTATTGATGTGGCAAAAAGACAAATATACCAGATATGTTATGTCTGTAATCTTACATGCATGCATGTGAACAATAAAGGAATATATTAGCCAGCACAACTAACGATATTTAGAGGTTTAAAGCACACATTAGGCACAGTAATAGCACTTGAGGGGTTGAGTTCATGTTAAACAGTCTTGAATTTTAACATCAACGTTAGATCTTCTTGTCTTATTCAATTCTATTATCGCCTAAATAAGTCATAACGCGCCCTACTTGACACATGCATGCACATCCTTTTCAGAATTGTTTATTGAAATACTGGATCGGTCGATTTTTAATCGTCACAATTTTTTTTTTTAGAATCAAACTATAAAAACTTTAATTAATATTGAATGATGTACTTTTTCATCATATTGATAAGTAAAAGATTGTAATTTATAATATTTTTCGTATATTTTAAATATCTAAATTTTTGTTTACAATACAAAATTAATGTAATCTAATATAACTTTGAAAATTAATCAAATTGACTTTTCAAAAGCGTTACATGACAAATAAGAGTGAACGGCAAGAATAACTCGAAATGGTGATCATACCAGCAATACACTTTTTTTTCCGATTCTTATCCGATGTTCAAAACCCAAATTGATGTCCCATGATCGCGCATTAGTGCTCTCATTCTCCGAAATGGTGATGCCCCAAGATCGCGCATTACCGAGCCTATTCTCCGTAATGATGCTTCCCACATAATTCTCTCTCAAACCCAAAATTTAAACCTATGGTTAAGAATACCAACAACCTACTTAAGTCTCAATGAACTTCACAGCCATCTTAAACAGTAGACTCAAATCTTCTACTTAGTTTTAATGCAGGACGTAGGTCCTTACCATTCAAAATAACATAGTTTGGAGAACAGAAAGAGAAGCTTCACACAACCACAACATTTGTCACCATATGTTCAAGCTGTAAAAATAGCTCACGCAAAAATGCAAACGCAAATACGATAGACCTAATGTAATCCGACCCTTGTACAAATCCCATAAATGATTATGCAAGCTGCATATCTAGTACAATAAACCTTGCATAATCGAAAAACCAAGTGTACGTATTGGATCATAGGAACCTACCATAAGTAGGTACTAACAAAAGATCGTAAACGACTCTCTTTCTTATGAGTCTTCTCAAAGCATTAGTTTATACATACAATTTTGAGAACACATACATTCTCAGTTCCTTCTTACTTACCTGTTCCGATCTGTCTGAATATATACATGAGCTCTTCGCGCAAAAAGAAAACCTCTTACTCCTAACTTTTATCCCTTTTGACTATTCATTCATCAGTGGAAAGTGTAAAAGTTGAGCAAAAAAAAAAAAGAAAAACCTCATTCTTCTTCTTCAACACAAGCTGCTTTGACCAATCAGTTTACTACACTAAATTTGGTCCACTATACAGTGCTCCAGCTACAGTTAAGTCCTCAGGTTTCTCCCTCTCTTTGAGCCATGCATACTCACTTTGCTCTTCTTCAGGTACTAAAAAGTCATTCACTGTACTTTCCACAAACAAAAAGACAGGAAAACAAGAATCTTAGAATTAGGATGGATAATGTCGGACAGACAGTTCTTTTATTTTCCATATTTAGAATGTCATTTCAAGTACAATCAATTATGGAAAAAATGTCCCTTCTAAGTATACTTTATTATAATATATCCTGTACTTTGGAGAATCAAATCAAAGGTACTTCTTTTACTAGTAACAAAAAGAGTCAATTTGTTTGACGATTTAAGATAGTAAAGCAGACTTTTGAATCTTGAGATCTTGAACTAAAGTAAAACGGGACGGAACGATTGCTCCATGAAGAGTTATTCAGTGTGTATGACAAGCCTGACGAGGTTCATCCGAACCCTCTTCGGTGGAAAAATAACACAGTTTATACATGATTAAAATTCTTCTGTGTGCTTACTTCTTCATTTTCTAAAACACTTAGTAAAAATACTGGTTATGCCACTGATTGTATGTCAACTTAACAGTGTGAGAAGTTTATACTCTTGTCAACTGTCAAGTGCACAAAATTTTAAATCAGTGGAAGTATACAGCATTATACCTGACATGTTGGCAAAGGGGAAGTCATAGTAGTATTGGCAGTGGCGACCGTCAGGATCACAATAAGGTGGACCGAGAACATCTAGTACGGCGCAAGCTGTCTTTGCTGTGAAGCAGTGCATATTACCTCCGTCAGCTGGATAGAGGATTGAAGTTTTGCAAGGAGCTTTAAAATTGGAATTCACCTTCAATTTCGCAAGACGCAGACCTGTACAATCCCCTGCATCATTTGAGAACGAACGATTCTGTAACTCTGGCTTCATACAAGAGAAGTAAATACATAAATAGTTGATGTCTACTATTAATGTACGGAATATAGTTGGAAAATACATTAACAGTTGCATTTATAGATATTTGAAGTCTCAAATCTGAATTTATGTACATGAATTTTACGGTGCAAATGCGAAAGATTTCATGCCACTTGCCATTTTTTAAGTGCAAGTTAACAAGATAAGGACTTACTGTCAGAAATATTGGCACTTGGTGTAGTTGATTTGGGAAGGAGATTGTCCGCCCAATCATAAGATTTTATGTGCATTTTCCCAAAGAGAAGCTTGCTGAAAACTGTCATTCCAGGATGGTTATGAAGAGGAATGACTGCTTTTGGTGGTAAGCAAAAGATACCAATCTAACAAAATACGAACAAACTTTAAATCTTCAATCAAGAGGAAGAAGTGAAATAGCGAGTTTAACTTCTACAAAACCGACAATATATTTGAAGAATTTAACTATTAAGTCACCTAAACGATATTAAATTCTAGGAAAGGTCGACCTAATTGGCTACATACCGAGAATTTGTCACATTCATGGAGATGCAAGTATGTTATTTTAGGAGGTTTATCTGATACAGTTGACTTGAAATATGGCATATTTGGTCTTAAGCCAACATCTGCTTCAGTCATCTTATCTGTACAGAGGAAAATGGAGCAACTATTAATTAAAAGACTGTTATATAAGAAGAAGAAAAAAAGCAAACAAAGAATTAGTCTTCATCTTTGTATATTATCTGAGTTTTTTATTTCGATGGAACGCGTAATTTTTTCAACCCGACAAACACGAAAATCCTCGAATCATGGACAATCACACCAAAGCAGAAAAGGCAACGATAAGAAATTCATCCTTACCATGACAAAGAGATTTAATGAAGTAAATATATGTGAATCGTGATAATTGTGTATGTTGAAAGTTGAAACACATGGCATGTACTCAATTGAATTGGTGTAAACATCCTACTCCCTCCGTTTCCATTTCAAAAAGGATGCTTAGTTTGACTTCAAACGAAGTTTAAGAAAATAAAGAAAATTTTTAATTTTATGGTTCTAAATTAAAGTTATGTCGAATCTACCAAAATGTCCTTCAATCTTGTGGTCTTAATCATGCCACGTGGAAAGTTAAAGATAAAGTTTTGCCGAAAAAGAATAGGGGTCATTCTTTTTGAAACAAACTAAAAAGAAAATAGACACATTCTTTTCGAAATGAAAACTCAAGTGCCGATACTTCCCAATTCCAAAAAAAGTTGTTCCTTTCTTAACCAACAAGACAATAATTTTGATGGACTAAAGTGCAGATAAATTCAACCCAAATCCAGAATAGTTTTAAATCAATTCAGCTAAAAAGAAAAACAGTTAAAACTAAGCAAAATTATCGAACATATATACGTCACCCTTGAGAAAGACTTCATATAGTAACTCATTACCTCAATGGGGAGGAAAACTATATGACAAAATGTCAAGATCATGTACTACTAAATATAGCATCCGCAACAAAAATAGTATTAAAAAAAAAAAGATAGAGAGAAATGAGAAAAAAAACGTGCAATTGTCAGTTTGTCACGAAGGTCTATCGGAAAGAATTATTATGATGGATAAAAATTGTTATGAATTAAGCAAACAAATACATACATCCTTTTCACACTATTTTTTATATGCTTAACTTGATCCCAAAGACTTCATCTAAAATCCTCTCTCTATCCTCGGTCTTATGTCTGGAATAAGTTAACTAATAAAAATACGAAGTCTCTAACAGTTTAAGCTTTTAGATGAATAGCGGAGCTAATAGATGCTGGAATCGAATCTCACAATCACCTATATTTATAAAAAAAAAAATCACGTGCGTGACCATGAAAAAGAGATCACACACTTCAAAATCTCACGTAGTAGCAATTCGGGATAAGACTGCATACACACCAGGTAGGATTAGATTGGTGTTTTGCAAGGAATTTATAATGGCAATGGCAGAGCAGTTACATCAATGCTTTTCTAAAATTTGCACCATGTACCTCAAAACACGCACTTCGTTTCAACGCTAACAGAATCGTTGCGGCAACACTTTATACACATGTTACCAATCAAAAGTAGTAGAAATTAAACAAATAATCACGCCAAAGCAAAGAGAAAAAATACAGATTTATATATAGAGAGAAAAAAAACATACCCAAAACTGACTTGACAAGTTCAACATTTTCCGGTGACGGCACAACGCCAGGTTTGCAATTAGTGAAAACTTGTTTGCAAGTTCGATAGAGTTTCTGAACCCTTGACATTCCTATTTTCTGCCGCTTCCGCTTCTTCTTCAACTCTCCGTTCTCGTTACCCTTTCGATCGATTTTCTCCGTCATCATCAATCCAAATATTGAATAATTCGAGAAAATACAGAGAAAAAAAAGAGCAGGCACAATTTTACTGTTCTATGAACAGTATTTGCACATGTATCATTTGCTATGAAAACAGAGGAAATAAAATTTTACAAATCTGTGATGCTGCTGCTGCTGTGTTGTGCGTGAAGGATTATTTCAATGGAAAAAAGTTGAGATGTATATAAATGGAGAATAGTGGATAGCGATAGGTGAAAGAGGTGCATAAGTATATATTGTAGAAAATGAAAAGGAGTGGGAAAAATGAAAAACCAGGGGCCATTTTTCCAATGGGCTCTTCTAACAGTGGATTTTTCTCCTTCCAAAAAGAAAAAAGAAAAAAAACACCAAATTGTATTTCACGCCCTGCTCCTTTAAAATTGGTGCAAGTATTACTAAGGGATTGTTTGGTAAGGATATTGATAACGCGAAATATATGAATTAATAATAGAGAGATTAATAATATAACACTAATAGTGAAAAATTATTTTTTGTCAAGTGTTTGATTTATTATTTTTCACTTAATTTTATGTTTTAATTTATAATACAAAAAAAAATCCTATTATATCCTTGTGTTATTATGATTGTGTTTTTCATGTAATTAAATTATGGAAGATAATTGTTGGATCGGAAAATTTTTTTTAAAGAATTATTTATTCCATTTAATTAGTAAATCAAATACATGTATACGTAAAATTGTTACAATTTTAAAGTATGATGTACCACTAAGAAGACTATTGATGGCACAATGTATTTTTAATTTTTTGTTGTTCAAGTATATATTTTAGACTTAACATAGATTTAAGACTACTTAAATTGTTCATAACTCAATCTTATTTTTATTTTTATTTTTAAAACAAATAGTTCCAAGTGGATAAATGATAAATTATCTTGAGTATATAAAAAAAAATTAAGAAAAAATGAAGAATAAAATATTAGTGCAATCATTAAATTACACCAAAAAAATTTGGAGAATTAAAAAAGAACATTTATAACCATTTCAATATAAAAAAAAGGAAATTAAATTACAAAAAAAAATTAGAAAAAAGAATAAGGAGTTAGTTTAGTCATTTAAGACTTTACAAACTTTGAATTAGTTATTCCTCAATTTTCTAAAAATAAGATAATACTACATGTGATAAATAAACAATCCATGAATTAAATTAAATGACTAACTAATGTATTAAATGGACTAAATTTTAATCCATAAATTATTTTTATCTAATATCGCCTACCAAACGGATCCTAATAGTATTAGTAAAGTGGATATTAGCATACATTTATTAGTTATAAAGAGATGGATAATATATGTATTAATTAGATATATTAATTATTTTATTTTTCTTTATGCTTCTTAATTAGTAGAGGTTTGTTAGCTCATTATGATTGGTAAGGTAAGACCTACTCCGGCTGCTTGTACTGATTTCTTGCTTATCTTATTACTAATAAAAAATTACTAGAGGCTCTGTTTAGTGATATAAATTTGTTTTTTACAAAAAAAAAATTTATGTTTTATTTATATAATATAATGTAAATTTCTCCTAATTTATATACTATATTATATATTTTTGATTTTTTATTATAGATTAAATGCATTAATAATTTTATCATATATTAAAGGGATAATGCCCAAGTACCCCCTCAACCTATGCTCGAAATCTCAGAGACACACTTCTACTATACTAAGGTCCTATTACCCCCCTGAACTTATTTTATTAATAATTTTTTACCCCTTTTTAGCTTACGTGGCACTATCTTGTGGGCCCAACGATGGTTGACTTTTTTTTTGAACTAGTGCCACGTAGACTAAAAAGGGGTAGAAAATTACATATAAAATAAGTTCAGGGGGGTAATAGGACCTTAGTATAGTATAAGTGTGTCTCTGGAATTTCGGGTATAGGTTGAGGGGGGTACTTGGGTATTTTCCCTATATTAAATATATGAACTTTTATAATAAATCAAATATGATATTAATTTTATTCATAAATAAATCACCTTCTAATTAACTATCAAATAACGACTCCTTGTAGATAACAATTTTTTGATAGGCTTCTAAATAGGAATTTTCAATTAAGGGCGAAGAGAGTTATGTTGTTTCCTCGATATTATTAAATTAGGATTAGTAAGGTAAGACCTACTCTGCTTGCTTGTATTGATTTTTCACTTATCTTATTATTAATAATAGATCAGTAGAGGCTCTGTCTAGTGATATAATTTTTTTTTAAAAAAGTTATTTTATTTTTTATTTCTATAAAATAATATATATAAATTTTCTCCTAATTTATATACTATATTCTAGATTTGTGAAATTTTAAATTACAAATTAAATGCATTAATAATTTATAGGTATATTAAATAATGAATTTATGTAATAAATCAAATATGATATTAATTTTATTCATAAATAAATCACCTACTAATTAACTATCAAATATAATATGATTATCATTTATATAAAATTTTATATCCGTGTAAGTCACTTTCAAACGAGCGATCTACAACTCCTTATAGATAACAATTTATTGGTAGGCATCTAAATAGGATTTTTTAATTAAGGACGGAGAGAGTTATGTTGGTTCTATGCTATTATATTATTGAATTATTTTTTTATCTTCCTAACTTTTAATTTTTGCTATTTTTAATTTAAAGGTACAATTCGAATTTCAAATTAAATTTAGCGAGTTTAACTATAAGTGAATATAAAAATTAAAATATTTATATCTTTTTAGATATACAAAAGTAGGGGAAAAAGAGAAAAATATATCTCTAAAGTATATATGCAGATATTTTCTATTATATTTTTGGGTTATTGATATTTCTGTTGTCCAAAAATTTAGAGTATATATATTCTTGATTCTAACAGACATATATTTTTCATAATCTTATTCATCGATTGAAATTTGTTAATTAAATCGACGGATAAGATTGCGCCATTTATATCTATTTAATTTTCCATTAGAGTAAAAGACATATACGTTCTAGTTTTTGTATAATATAAAAATTAATGTCCCAAAAAATAAAAAGTATTTATATCTCATTTACGATAATTCAGAAATGCATTTATCGTTTTTTAAAAAATATGATAAATTATAATGGTAATTAATAATTTAAAATACTTCAAACTTTTAATCAGATAGGTGATACTCCATACAGTCTCCACGTGTAGTTCAAGTGAGTCCACCCGTCTATAAATACCTACTTCGCCGTAAAATCCAACCAACAGTTTTAGGTTTATAACCACCCCACTTACACCTGGTTTGGATCGATGTTACTATTCTACTTTATTGTAATTTTTGTAATTTAAATTTTATTGTATCGTATTATTTAAATTAATTATTTAAATAAAAAATTTTATTTTTATTTAATAATCAATTTAGTTATTTATTATATATTAATTTTTATTTTTCACCGTTAGCTTAACTTTATAATTGACCTTTTTAAATTTTATTGTATCGTATTATTTAAATTGATTATTTAAATAAAAAATTTATTTTATTAAATAATCAATTTAGTTATTTATTATAAATTATTTTTTATTTTTTCACAGTAGCTTAACTTTGTAATTGACCTTTTTTGTAAGTTTATAATTTAAATTATTGATGTATGTATATTATGTAACAATGAAGATCATATAGTTAATATATTTTTACATTCTATTTAATTAAATAATACTATATAATATCATACAATATAATATAATATATTTAAAATAATACATAACAACCATATTATCAAACAGAGTGTAAAAATCAACTAATTTCATGCTTATACTCTGTTTATTCACATTTACATGTTAGAATTTTATTTTTGGAGAGTTAAATCGTATGAATTTTAATTAATATTTTAATATATATTTTTCTATCATATTAGTATAAGAGAAATTATAATTTATGTTATTTTTATTATAATTTAAATTTCAATATTATATTAATTTAATTTTAAATTTTTGTATAAATTAACCTCTCCTAGAAAAAAAAGACGTGATAAGTAAAACTGGATCTAGTGAGTAATTTGGGGTGCAAATTTTGAGAAATTAATAACTTTCCTGAATATTTTATATTTATATTAAAAAAAAAAATCTATTGAATAATAAAACATATTTTTTCAAAATTTAGTAATAAAGTAGTCTTTTTGTATAGTATAGTGATTAGTGATGAAATTTGTTTATAGCTTTAATTTGTTCCTATCCTATTCCTCCTGGACACTTAAATTTGATAACTCATAAAATTTGATTTTTGAATCTAATTTTTATTTTAATTAATATAAAAATCTACATAGTATTAACATTAGCAAAATTTTAGAGAAAAGAATGATAAATACGAAATATTTATTTTTTAATTTCTTGAAGCGAGAAGATGAATACAGATTATAGTCAATTATCCTTCTTTTTATGAATTCACGTGATGAAAATTTGATCTTATTTTTTTTAAGTATTAACGGATAAGTGTTACACCTCGATCTTTTTATGAAATTTATTTATGCTTTAAATTTTTAAGAAATTAAATAAATAATGTTTGGTTTGTAAAATAAAAGAAGCTACGTAATTTAATGATTTAATTATCCCTTAATTGACCAACGACTAAGAAATTAAGAACGTAATAAAATGAATTAATTTCTTATCTAGGGGCTACAAAAATCCACTTGAACCAATTTGGTATTTCAAGTCTTTTCAACTTGATAAATTTGGACAAAACTACATTCAAATGACATCAAATTGCTTTTTATTTAAAGAAAATTATTTGCCCATAGGACAAAAATATGACTTGAAATGGTATTATTTTCACGATTATCTACAATGACTTTACTTATTGATTATAGACAAGGTTCAATCGAAGTAGAAGCAGTAGTAATTATGGAATTCCTAATTTAGCCTGATTAATAATTAATTATGCATCGAAATAACATTTTAATGTTTAAGTAATGCTTGAAAATTGAAATTATCTATTGGCTTGATGATCAAACTAAACGTAGACAATATAATATATATATAAAAAAAAACACAAATGACAAGTTCTACGTAGTTATATATGTAATTTGAACCAAAATATTCTCCATGATACACAATTGATCATGGCGTGACGTGATCTTTTAAGTGCCCAAATGTAAACGCACTTAAAGTTGAAAAAATAATTGTAGGCTCATTTTATGTAATTTTATCTTTATATATATATATATATATATAACCAAAATGTAAAACGCATGTTTGACTTTACATAAGAAGAATATGTAGTAATTGAAAAGACAATAAGAAATGATACACACGAGCAGAGATTGGGGTTCGTATATTTTGTATTTATTCTCTCTCTCTATATATATATATTTATATATATATATATATATATATTAGTAAATCCTAACAAATCTGAATAATTGCTTAGTGATAAGGAAAGAATATTAAAAATATTTTTCAAGTTAGAATTGTTGGTATGATTTTCACTAATAAAAACAAAAAAAAAATCCTTTAAAAAAAAATTAAAATATCAAACTTCTAATCGTGATTCCTTATTAATATTAATGGACTAAAGTGATATGATGCTCAAATTAGACACGTCGATCATGCAGATACCCAAAATGTTATAGTACTATAATTCTTTCTCTGAGTTGGGAGGATATATTTAATTATTACTCCTTGTCCACATTTGAGTTCTTGTTTTGAACTTTGTTCGGCTGAATTGAGAACAAAAGTTGGAAGTAATAAAACGTAACTATGGCCAATGAATTAAAAGAAAAGAAGACACATTAACAATAACAATAATAATAATAATAATATATTCAAAATAATATTGATTTAACAAGTACTTTTCTATTTTTAATTACTTATTTATCTTTTTTAAAGTTATCTCTAATTACTTGTTCTTTTTTTAATCCTATTATTCACTGAATTGATTACTTAAAAAAAGATAGAACTTTTTGAAAAAATTAAATTTAAATTCTTCCATTTTATAATTAATAGGATAAAATGATAAAATTATTATAGCAATTATTATTTTTTTAATAAGTATATCGATTAAAAAATGAACAACTAATTAAATATTAAAATAAAAATTCAAGAAGGATAAGTATACTTTCAACATAGAAAATTATTTTTGATAAATTCTTGATTTAAGAAAACACATAAAAATGCATTGAAAATAAAATAAATAAATGACAAATAAAAAATATAGGATATAATATTGTCAACATTGTTCCGTTGGAAAAATATGCATATATTGCGTGCTTTCACACAGACGGATCAACAATATAGGTGTAGGTACAATATTAATAATTGATTGCAACATACTACGCACATGCCTTGTGACGTGTTGTTAGGAAAGATCGATAAAATTAATTTATAAAAATATAATTATAAATATAATTTTAATCAGAGATCGTCTTTTTAATAAGGAATTTAAAATTTGTAGAAATAAACATATGAAATAGTTAAATGGAGTTTAACATTTATTACATATATATATATATATATAATTATTTTAATCATACATAATAATATAATTTATCGTCGAAAAGAGATTCAGATGAAACTCTTCATATGAGATGGCTCCGCGTTAATAAATGATACATTTATCAAACTCATTATATCACCCTAACCTTAAGGTATTTATCTTATGCATTTCAGTGCCTTATTATCCATATATAGGTCCCAAAAGTATTTCGTGTTACATTAAAACTTAAATAACGTATATATATTTTCATTTTAAGTAATATAAAATCATTTATTACATTTATTTTACTATTTCAAGTAATCTTATATTCAGTTAGACGTTTGAAAAGATAAAAAAGAGTTTAGAGTTTTTACCTGATATATATATTAACTATCTTATGGAGTGATAAGTACTTATCTACAATTCTTGTCACATTGTTAGAAGATAAGAATATCTAAATACTTCTTATAAATATATCTAAAATAATTTCTAAAAGTATCCTTGTATAAATATAAATAGGGGCGACATTAGGTATTTCATATTTGTAATAAACCCAAAAACAAACCAAATCAAAGAGCACTTTTGTAAAATATCCCTTCTCCTTTCTTGTTTTCTCTTTTTAGTTGAATCTTTCGATCTTAATTAACGATGTTTAATCAGCAAAAATTTTCTAAATATACTTTTCTTTTGCTATTTTCTACGAAAAAAATCCATTATTATTCGTAATTAATATGTTATTCAGAGGCGTCTATATTTAATTACAGTATTAATTTACTTAACGAACCCAACAACTGTATTTGTTCATGCAACAAATACAAACGGCCCTATCCAATGTTCCAGACTGACTGATTATTTCTCGAATTTCAAATGTAATTTGACATTTTTT